>JAEQBH010001948.1:0-474520 GCA_016808115.1 Tetrastigma voinierianum | reverse complement strand
GCGTGTTTCCATTGCTACCAGCACAGAATTTTAGGCCCAGGATTGCTCGCGGGCGGAGATCAGGAGACATGGGACACGCGGTCCCGATCATCGGTGGGACTTCTTGGCTGGCGATTTGTTCCTCCTTACCTAGCATGGGCGAGGAGCTGGTGTCGATCTCGGGATGTTTGCCTGACACCTACTAATTTGCGAGATGGGCCACATGGACCGGGGCATGGGTCGGGGTCGAGGCGAGGCTCGTAGTAGGGACTTCTATCTAGGCCAGGCCGAATGATGTCGATCATTGTTGTCGGCTTGGGCCACGTGAGGCCCGGGATTGTCCTAAGGCGGGGGATCCGAGTGGTCTGAAGTGGAGCTTGTTGATTAGTCACGGTATACGGTCGTTCAGGCTCTGCGCTTCTTGTGAGTGTTGTTTAAATTAAATTACTTCATATTCATGCTTATTGTTACATCACGTGTGAGAGAATTGGGCTTAGAGGTTGAGGCCTTGAACAAGCCCCTGTATGTGAGTTCTTCCCTAGGAACTAGGGTGAGTGTTGATAAGATATGTCGGGATTGTGAGTTAGAGATCTTAGGGATTACACTTTCGGCTATGGACTGGTCGTGGACATATGGGGTCGACGTATCATCCTTAGGATGGATTGGTTGGCCGGCATCACAGAGTCGTCATTGATTGCTTCGATTATAGGTGGAGTTCTGGCCTAGACATAGGATAGTATTGTGATCGTTTAAGGGAACAAGCATAATGCTTTAGGTTGTGCCGCGACTCAGGAGTGGAGTGGGCCAGGTTGATAGGTTATTTCGCCAGGCCTGCACACTAGTGGGCCAATTGAGATAGGACTTGGATCTGCCTTGAGTAGTTTGCGAGCATGAGGATGTTCTTCCGAATGAGCTACTGGGATACAAGGGTTTCATTAGACCGAACACTTCACTATAGGGTGCTCTGGTTTTGTTTGCAGAGAAGAAAGACTAGACTCTTTGATTGTACGTTGATTATCGCTAGTTGAATAGGATTACGATCGAGATGGATTATTATTGCGCAGGATTGATGTTCGTTTGATCAAGCAAGGGCATTAGGAGTTTGGTGGCTCGCCATCCTGCGAAAGACGAAAGTGATTGAGTCTTAGGGTCCTGAAAGCATAAACTCATCGTCCTTTGGGGACGGTGCCGATCTGCCGCGGGTGTGAAGGCTAAGCCGTCCACACGGATGGCGGTCTTGATGTAGGGGCGGATCGTGTTTCCCGATTGACCGATTTGAGAGGGAGATCCTAAGGAGTTCACTTTGCTCCGTTCTTCTTAGCATCCAGGTGGCACAGAGACACATCGTGATCTTCGTCGCCAGTACTACTGGAGCGGGATGAAGAGACACGTAAGGGACTTTGTTTGATGATGCCTCAAATATAAGCAGGTTAAGGCTGAGCACCAGAAGCCAGCAGGACTACTCCAACCATTGGAGGTAGCTGAGTGGAAATGAGAGTATGTCACGATGGATTTTGTGATCCACTTGCCACGGACACCGTGGAGGCATGATATGGTATGGGTGATAGTGGACTGGCTCACGAAGTCAACACATTTCTAGCCGTGCAGATAACCTTCACTCTTAGGGGATTCCGCCAGTTGTACATTCGAGAGATTATTTGGCTACATGGAGTGCCAATGTCCATAGTGTCAGATAGAGATCTCATATTTACGGCACACTTTGGAAGCTGGTATGGGGATGCGATTGATGATGAGCGCCTTCCACCGCAGACGGATGGTTCGATCGGAGAGGACCATCTAGGTTTTAAAGGACATGCTACGAGCATGTGTCCTAGATCATAAGGGTATTGGGAGGACGCTTTCCGCCCAGTGGAATTAGCCTCTGGCAATGATCTGGGCCAGTGATCACGAGATGGCACCTATGAGGCTTTGTCACGAGGCCATATCGATCCAGCGATTTCTTTGACGGAAGTGGGAGAGAGCTGCAATGCTTGGTCGAGGATCACGATTAGAGACACCTTGGAGAATGAGTTTGATACGACGCGCGTCTTCTCACGGCTCGGAGGAGTCGGCGGAAAATTTCTGTGCGACGGCGGCTTGTAGACCTCACCAGAGTTGGTGGGTGATCATGTCTTCTTGAAGATGATGCCTAAGAGATGAGTGATCAGGTTCGGCAAGCGGGGGAAGTTTTCGTCCAAGTTCATTGGACCCTTCAAGATACTCGAGAGGGTGGGCACAGTTGCATATCGGTTAGCCCTACCGCAGAACTTATTCGGTGTTCATGAGGTGTTCCACGTCTCTATCCTCCGGAAGTATACTCCAGATCCAGATCATGTAGTGGATTAGGGAGAGATTGATGTTGACACAGATGGGACCTTCGAGGAGGGACCAATGCGTATCATGGATACCTGGGATCGGGTTTTGTGACGTAAGACCGTGAGGCTAGTGAAAGTACCATGGAAACACTGTGGAGTGGAGGAGGCAACGTGGGAGCGCGAGGACACGATGCGGGGCACCTATCGCTTCTTATTTAGGGATGAAAGTAAGTGGTTTAGTTGTTTAGTAATTAAATGACTAGTTTACATGCATGAGATTGTGCACATTGCATGTGCATGTGAGTTGATGTGAATGTGTGTGGAATTTCGGGACGAAATTCTTTTCAGGGGGGAAGAATGTAAAACCCGAGAAAATTCAATTTTTCTGAAAAAGGGTAAAATGGTATTTTTGGTTGAAAATCTGGAATTTTTCTAGATCTCGGATGATGAAACGGACTTCACTATTGGAATTGTATCGCGAAATCTAGCTACCGTTAGAGTCGTGAATTCAGAATGAGTCGAATTTCACGTTTTAATGTAAAGTCACAGTGACACTTGGCGCCATTTGAGTGTCACATAGAGCCACGTGTCAGAAGGGAGTTAGTCAAACCAAAGTCCAAGTGATGGCCATGTGTCACAAGTTAAGAAGAGGAAAATCCAAAAGTTGTATAAGGGGATAAGGGGTAATCCAAGAGAGCCAGTAGAGGTTGACACATGGCAAGAGGACACTCTCCTTGACCCAAGCTTGACCGGCCGGTTGGGAGAGGAAAAGAGAGGAAAGAAAGAGAAGGAGAGGGAAGAAGAAGTAGAGAAAGCTCCTACCTTCTCCTATAGATTTTCCGGCGATCGGACCGTCGGTTAATGAGCCAGAGAAGAATCCTTCCTTGCGATAAGAGTACGCCAAATATGGGGCCAGGAAGCGGGAGAGTTTCGACCGAGCTCGAGAGGTAGGGGTTCTCCTCCTACTTGGTTTAATCTCTGTCTAAGAGCCATTCAAATGGCTTAGGGTTTTAGGGCCGGATGTGACACTCTAAATCTGGGGATCCCGTTGACAACCCGTCAACCCGCGGAATTCCTATGGATTTCGGGTGACCCGATACCATACTGGTGTGTCCCATTTGTCGGGATCCATATTTTCAAAAAAATCTAGCAGAGTCTACTTTGTTCGGGGAGCTCTACCCAACGCGCTTCTTTGTATAACATTATAATCCATAACCTATCTGAGGGTTTCACGAGAAGTATTATTGACCCCCGCAGGTGTTTGTCCATATCTCCAATATACATCCTTTCTGGGGACCCATTCAATTCACATTTAAATCTAAAATATGAAAAATTAAAGCGGCAATTATAGTATGTGAAGTCCGATCGCGACCCTCTTACCTTAATTACATACGAGCTATTTAGACACTAGTCTTAAAAGAATTTAGTTACAATTCTTTTATACAAAAATACTATTTACAAAGGTAATATCAAGGCCATACATCGGCCTCCTTCATAATCAAGGCCTTGTTGGAGCGCCATCTCTCTGTACACACCCTATACCTAAAAGGGGGTCCCACGGCCAGGAGTGAGCCTTTGCCTAGTAGAAAGTGTTTTCTACAAGAACACTCCTACCTAAAATGCACATGCAATATGAAACATGAAAACGTCGATCCATTTCCATATAAATAAATGCAATCCTATATGGAATAATCATTAATCATGCATGGGATGAGACTTTGCATGCCTAGCTCGAGTCGACCGACTCCTCACACAATGCCAAGTGTGAAAACTAGTCATTAGTGTTTCACCCAATGACTTAACCCATTAAACAACTCTCCAATATTCATTTGAATTTTATCAAATCCCGTGTGTTTATTTGGGTCGCGAATTTCTGGGGTCTCACTGCAGGCTTCACACGCCTTTCGACACTTTCGCCAACTTTCATCGATAGATACATATGTCTGACCAAGAATAAAATTTGGGTCTTTCACCCTTGGGGGGATCTGCCGTCTTGGCCGCTTTGAGCACGAAATTTGTATTATTATTATTTTATACAGGCGCGAGTCGATTTTGGACGTTGTCCCATTTAGGAAACTCACCACACGATCACAGAATGGTGAATAACGATTACCATGCACCCACACGACTCGATGCGATGTGGCCCAGTTGCATATGAAATGCGATCATGCCATTTCATGATGTCATGCTACATGCATAATAAGGCTCATTAAGCATTTATAAATTAGGATAATTTTATTTCCTACATATAATTTCCATTTGTCACAATTTCTATGTTAATACATCAAGCAAGTATAAACATGATTTTACACCTGACAACATGTTATTTATTTTCCAACAATAACACACAAAATGATCCACTCTCGGGCCCATAAAAAACAGGGCGCCTCTCGGTCCCTTCCTTTACCCACGAATCGAGTTTGGTTCCATTCATCACGAATCAAAAGTGATTCCAAGATGCTCCAACAAAGCAAGAAGACATTAGTCACAGGATCAAACCAAATCTTAACATAATTAAGATTTGCCTAGAACTAATCCCAAAATTTCCAATATTTAGTCCCAAAAATCTTGGGACTAAAACACACGGCTAGTTTTGGCCCCGAAGAACGCCCATGCCATTAAATGACCTTTAGGCTAAAAATAATCAAAGTAGGAAAATTTCCTACCTCTTAGAGTTTGACGAAACTCCTAGATTTTGGTGCCCATGTAGCCCTCGTTGCATGGATCGACTTTACTTCTCGCTCCGACGAAAACCGACGACCCGATTTCCGTAGATCTTAGAGAGAAGCAAAAAACTCCTTTTCCCATTTCTCTTTTTCTCTCTCCTCTCCTCCCTCATGCTCACTCATTGTTCGTCTCCTCTTTCCTTTCCTTTTGACTTTCCTTTTTCTTTTTATCATTTTTTTTTAATACATGGTTCACATTGCATCATGTGTCCACTTTCATTTGGGTCTGTTTCTACCTCGAAATAATTTATTTCTTTTGATTCATTATTTTAAATGAACTTAGTTCAAGCCATTTCCGACTTAGAAGTTTCGTAAAATCTAATCCTTAGAATCAGCGACTTATCACCCAGAAAATCGTAAAAATATTCCGACTGTATTAGAATTCGACGAAACTTTTTTGGGTCATAGGATTTTGCGAGATGAATTTAACGACACAGTTCGTTTCATTATCCGAGATCTAGAGAATTTTCTAGGTTTTCTTGAACCATTATGACAATTTATTATTATTATTATTATCATTTTGCCATTTTTTTGAAAATTTATAATTTTCCTGGGTTTTACATCGGAACTGGCCGTGCGTTCCAGTTCCAAAGAAATGGGACCGAATATTGGATGTGGGGATTGATTTTGGACAATCCAAGGCTGGATGTTTAGGGACTGTTTTGGACAGTCCAAAGCTGAAACCTGGGGGGTCATTTATGTATATTTATTATTAAATTTTTTAAGTATTATTTCGCAAAAAAAAAAACTCGGTCGCAACCTAGAATTCCGATGCTGACTGACCCAGTAATTCAGGTTGCAACTCAAAAACCTCTGATGCTGATACAAGGCTTTTTCTTGCATTAACGCTTCGAGTGCCTTTGTGATTTCTCACTTCCCGGTGATCTTTTTATTAAAAACTACGGAACTTGCAATAAACTTACATAAACTTCATCAAATTGTATTAAACATAAATTAATTACAATTTCGATTACATTTCAGGTAAAAGCGAGTTTCCCAGTACATCGAGAAAAGAAAATTGCAGATACAGTCCGATCAGTACGCAAAATATTCACGAAGTTGTTTCTAAGCTTATCCACCTCTCGGGTTTCAATGAGCACCCTACTCTTGGTGTACCATCTCGGTACACGAAAATTTATTTTTATTTTTTTATATTTTTCCCGACGTGTGAGCTATGCCCGCGGAGAAATTTTTTCTACGTTTACTCCCACCTAAGTGCACATGCAATGCATGTTCGCAATTTCACATACATTCACATAAAATATACAGAAAATCTATATGAATGTCATATGCCAAATCCCATGCCTCGAGTCCTCACCGATTTCCTCATATATGCATTTTTCCATGTATAATAAAACCATTTCTAAAACAAAAGATTTTTGTTTTAGCTCTCGCGAAGGTTAGTTGGACAGACTCCGATAAAATTTTGGACTACCCTCCGATACTTTTCATTTGGATATACTCCAATAATAATGTGGACTACCCTCCGATATTCATTTTTGAACAGACTCCGATCAAATTTGGTGGACAACCTTCCGAAATTAATATTTTGGACAACCCTCTGAATTTAATTCATTCAAAATCCATGTCATGCACTCACACCCAATTTTTTTCATGATGTCCCCGTGCACATGCAATGCTAATGCCATTGCATAAAAATCTCATGTTACATGCATAATAAAAACTACATGCAACATATATATCATTTATGCTTTATCATCGCATGTGTTAATCATTAACATGCACATATCAAGATGTATATTCACACATTCTGCATGTTTTCATTCAAACAATAATATCAAGGCGATATTTTCTTTAGTCTAAAAACCCAGAAAATTCTATGTTTTTTTCATGCAGCTTGATAATACCCCAAGCGATATTTCCTTAATCTAAACCCAAAAAATTCTGCATGTTAGTCATGCGACAACCATACCAAGCGATATTTCTTCATTCTAAACACGGAAAATTTTGCATATTTTTATTCAAACTATAATGTGGCCCAGTGTTTTCTTCGAGTCTAAAAACCCATGAAATTCTACATGTTTTCATGCAAGCAATAATACTCAAAAACTGATATTTTTCTAAGAGCCCAAAAAATTCTGCATGTTGAATCATGCAAGCAACCATACACCAAACTGATTTTCTTCAGTCTAAAAAACTTGAAAATTTTGCATGTTTTTCATTCAAACTATAATACCAAGCGATGTTTTCTTGATCTAAAAGAAACCCGAGAAAATCACGCATGTTAGTCGAAGCAAATCAACCATTTCGATTTTAATCTTCATATAAATCAGTTTCAAAAGGCCATTTCCAGTTTTAATTCTCATATAAATCGGTTTTCAACAAGGCCATTTCGATTTAAATGTCCGGTTCCAACAAGACCATTTGATTTTAATCCTATAAAATGGATAAACAAAACAATTCTAACATCAGTTTGCTAAAAGCGTATTCATCGACTCGCGCATGTATTAACCCCTTCCCTGTCATGAAACAACTCTTAGACAAAGATATAACCATGAAGGAGAAGTCCCTACGGTAGGTCTGATCGAAGCATTTGCTGAACTCCATGACACCCGCGAACGAGAAAATCCACCTTGCTTTGGTTCTCTTTGTCTTGCTTTTCTCCTTCTTCCTTTCCTTCTCTTCTTTCTTTCTTTTCTCTCATTTCTTTTTCCCTCAGAACTTGAGCACTCTTTCTCCCTTCCCTTTTTTTCCATAGACCCGGTTGGTTTAGAGGCATCTTAAATCTAAGTCTCTGACACCTAACTTTCCACTTATCTCCTAACCCACTTTTCTTCCCTTCAAATTCCTCAGTGCAAACCTCACAAGACACCTAGCATCCACTAACATTTACCTTAATACAGAGACCACTTTTCTAGACACGTAGCTGCACATATGTATCCATGTGGTGTGGGACTTCATGCCACTTGTCATTTGTTCATTTATCCAATTTGCCTCGAAATACGTGCAAATCCCGACTGTATCGGAATGCGACGAAATTTGAATGTGTACCTAGATTTCACGAGACGAACTCAATGGCGCAATCCGTGTCGTCATCCAAGATCTAGAAAATTTCCTAGGTTTGCCACCTGTGTCTATCGTTCATTTCTTCCGAGGTCTCACATCCTCCCTTCCTTAAAAGAATTTCGTCCCGAAATTCACACACATATATATACATTCAAACACATGCATATGCAACAGTCATTGAAAACATTAATATTTGAAAGCACGCTACATTAGAACAAGAAGGGATAATTAGCGTGCCGCAGTGTCCCTCGCTCCCATGTCGCCTCCTCGACTCCTCGTCTTTGCCGCGACACCTTTACAAGCCTCACGATCTTGCCAAGCTAAACACATCTTGGCTATCCATGATCTGTGCTTGGTCCCTCCTCGAAGGTCCCATCATCGACAGGCTCGCCTCGATCCAGCGCATGAGTTGGATGCGGGTGTATGAAGCATGAGGCCGTGAAATACCTCGTGAGCGGCTCGACAAACTCAGTGACAGCGCTAATCGATCTTATGTAGCACCCACCGGCTCGAGTACCTCGAAGGGTCCGATGTACCTCGTGACGGCTTCCCTCGTTCTTAGATAAGTCACTCCTCTCTTAGGCATTACCTTCAAGAATACATGATCACGCGCTTGAATTCTAGAATTAGGTAAAGTCGTATATCAACGTATGTAACTTTTCTGCGCTGCGAGCGCGGTAGGGAGAGCAGCTTCGGATCATACCCACCTTCTTTGAGTGTCTCTAATCAAATCTGGACCGGTGGTGGGCTCTCTCTCACCTCTGTCAACATATCGGTGATCGACACTGGCCTCCGTAGAGAGCCTCATAGGCGCCATCCCGGATACTCGCACGGCAAGCCCATTTATTATGGCGAACTCTACGAGGGCAAGTGCTCCTCCCGGCTACCCTTGAGATCCGGGACCCATGCTCGCGGCATATCCTCTAAACTCTTGTATGGTCAGCTCACGATTGATATCATCGAGGATGAAGCGAAGTACTCATCGGCCAGGTTGTGTCCCATGGCCTTAAAACTCTTCGGAGGCGGGCGCAATGGCAGAGGATCCGTCTAATCTTTGCTAGGCCCGGCACTCCATGCAGCCATACTATCTCGAAGTATATACAACTGCGGGAATTCCTTGATGTGAAGGTCATCCGCACTGGCTAGAAATGTGTTTACTTGGTGAGTCGGTCCGGCTATAACCCACATCGCATCATGCTTAAAGTGATGTCCATGGCGATGAGTCACAAAGTCCATTGTGAAGTGTGCTCCACTTCCACTCGTATCTCCGCCCAGTGGAAGTAGCCTGTAGCCCTTTGGTGCTTAGCCTTGACTTCTTGGCATGTGAGACAGTCGAGACAAAATCCTAGACATGCCTCTTCATCCGCTCGTTAATCTGCGGCGGCGAAGATCATGATCATCTTAGTACCACTGGATGCCGCATTGAATCGGGAGTAATGGAACTCCTGAAGATCTCAGCCTCAAAATCGGAATTACATTGGGGGGACCCTGACCCCTCCTACCACGAAGACTACCATTTGTGTGGATGGCCGGCCTTAGATCCATTACTGTTGTACTCAGATTTTGATGAATCTTAGTTTGTGTCGTTTGCACAGGGACTCACATCACTCTGCTCGATGGGGAGCCAGGCGTAGCCATCATACTTCAGGTACCACTGAGCACCGCATCGTACTCTGATCACAGGCTGCCCCTTTGTCTCGGCATCGCCACTCTGGGAAGCTATACTGTGATGCACTCTTTGTGACTTTCGGCTAAAGCGCATCAGCCACCACACATTTGCCTTCTTAGGGATGGTAATACAAGTGGTCGTAATCTTCCAAAAACTCCATCCACCCTCTCTGTTGCCTCGTATTGAGGTCTCATTTGTGTGAAGATGTATTTCAGACTTTTGTAGTCTGAAAATTACTCGAACTGCTCACCATATAAGTAGTGGCGCTAAATCTTGGTGAAGACTAAAAGCGACCAACTCCGTATCATGTGTGGGAGATGATTCTGCTCGTGATTCTTCAAGTGCTAGGAACCATAAGCCCACAACCTTCACGGTGCATCCCCAGACACGGTCGAGTCCTTGACTTCACGATTACCTTTGTGTACCTTTATCCCACTTTAGGGACTATTAGAATAGGAGGTGAAGTAAGCCTCCATCTTGATTCTTAGGCGCTGGCTGCATGGTCAATCATTACAACAGGCCTCTTTTAGGATTAAATCTTGTCATAAGTAGGCCCCTTGGCGGGAAATCCTCTATAAACCTCCTTGTGTCTACTTTTCAGTCCGAAACTCATTATCCGCAGTGAAACCGGTATCTCAGCTCACCATAGCCTGACCTTATCGGGTCCAGTGGGCTGAAGGCGACACCACGTGTCTAAGAGCCACCCTTGTGGCTTAAGCTTCGCACTTCTTAGACTTAGCATGGCTGATGATCCTCAGCCTTGATACGGATTCTCAAGTGATCCTCATGCTCCGCCATTTGGGAGTAGATGGGGATATCGTGACAAAGACCACCACAAATTAGTCATGGGTTGAACCTTCCCTGTTTATTCAGATCATGAATAAAACAGTAGTTTTGTCAGTCAAGGCATCGCATTAAACTCAAATTGCCGTGATCTGAAACGGCATCGGTGTGCGCTCTTCAACTCTCAGTGTGCGATTACGGTATCTTGGTGATGATTCGCCGCCAGGCGCGATGACAGTGCGGTCGCCGTAATGATCTTTAGTTCTTGATGTGGCCATGTTATTTTTGGCGCCGTGGTGCGCGTTGAAGGTGTCTTCATTCTACAAATAGAACAAGAGCACCCCATGGTGATCTTTCGATCTAATGAACCCCTTGCCCAGTAACTCCTGTATCTGGACCGCGACTCAGCTCGGCCGTGCCATCTATGTGGAGCCGTAGAAATGGGTAATGCGGGGTGTAGCTCAATCGCGAAGTCTACATCCCTCGGCAGGTAATCCGTGCTTCGTCGGAAAAAACATCTCGTACTCGCATGCTAGAGGCGAGATCCGAGTCTGTCTACGCTCTGCGTGCTTCTAAGGTAAGGGTGGTTGCTTGACTCATCAGCGCGTGCCATGCGGAGTCATACCGCGATGCGGGCGAAGCATCGTGCTTGTCCCCCTGAAACGTGACATGAGTATCGTCCACGAGTGTAAAGCGGTAACCTCGCTCACAATCAATAACTTCTCGGTGTAGCCGTCAGCGGTCCATCGAGGATGACATCGAATTCCGTCATGTCCATAACCCCCTCGGAGTCGGTCCCGGTAGAATCCTGAGATCTCTAACTCATGACCTCGGCAAATCGGATCCACACTCACACTGGTCTAGGGAGGCTATGCATCGACTCTTACAAGGTCTCAGCCTCTAAGCCCGATTCACCACACATGATCACAGCCGATGAATGAATCGATGCACGAATCAAATATCCTTGCCCGTGCGTGAGATAGTAGAAACATACCACCGCCAAGACCGACGGTCGTTGGCTTAGTCGATGGTACGATGGCATAGACACGCCCCTGGGTCCCCAGAGAGTCGGTCACGCAGGCCACACATCTATAAACTGGGCCTACTCTGGCCTCGCTGGCCCGTGCGTATGTGAAGGTGGCATGCGGCACCTGGGAGCGTCACGGTTCCTCGGCGCCGGGTGAAGGAACATATTGCATCGCCACTCCAGCGATATTTGGGGTAGGGTGTCCCATGGCCTGTGATCCGCCTCTGAGCGATCAGCCTCGTATGTCTGGTGATTACAGTAGTAACGTGTGATCGGCTCAGATTTGGCTAGAATCTGATGCGGCCTTGGCCACGATGCTTGATGGCCACATCCTTGAAACCACATCGCGAGCGGGCCTCTTCCAGCTACCTGGCTGAGTCCTGCCTCTCCCTTCCTCTTGTCACCAGTACTCGCATCTCGGATGCTCCATGCTTTCTCTATCTCTCACTCAATAATCAAGGATGTACTGACCATCGAGTCCATGTCTTGTAGGTTATGTCCTACAATCTTGCCTCGGATGGACAATTTCAGCCCATCCTCTAACCTCCTGACTTTGGCCTTGTCGGTGGCCACATAATCATCCACTGAAGCGTGCGGCTACGCGGAGGTGGCTCGTGCTGAGTGCGATCATCGTCCCTGTCTCGGTGAAGGAACTCTCGGGCCTTCGCATGTCTTGCAGAAGCCGAAAAATACTTCCCCATGAATAGTCTGCAAAAATCATCCCATGTCATAGTCTCGAGTCCACGGAAGTGGTGACCCACTCCCACAGTCTGGGACTCACCCTCGAATTTGGAATGAAGCCCCGGTATGTCAAAGTAGCATCGGAGGTGATCTCATGGCAGGAGAATCCTCTCCGATACAGCGAGAACCAATGGTCGGCTACCATCGGGTCCCCTCCTCCTGTGAACGTTGGAGGATGGAGTGCCTTGAACCTCTTGGAGTTCGGCACCTCCTTGGCTCCTCCCAGGCGCATCAGCTTTGTGCATTTGTGGCTATCGCGGCACCAGCCCAGCATCTACGAAGGCCTGCGATAAAAATAGGTGAGTGAGTCGACCATCGCCCCATGGTGACACAATACGCCCCCGAATCCTCTGCACCATCTACACAAGTCAAACAACAAGTTTAGAATCATTTTTGTGTCCAAATACATTAGCACACATCTTGAGTGATAATAGACTTAATATCCCGAACCATCCATTTGTTTCCCGAACTCCTAAGGTTATGTTTCTCAACCCTAGTGTTCGCATTTCCTATATACATCCTACCACGCATATAATTCACGTAATTTGCACACACAATCACGCACATACCATCAAAGCATAAACCAGAAAACACCTGATGCATCTTGTGATCTAATCACATCCGTGGACTCTGGGTAACCTCTACCTAGACCTTGATGCAAACTATGATCGGATATCAATTTCTCGAGCACTAGTAATTCTATCCCAAGCTCAGAGCACCAAGCTATACAGTGCGATGCTCTTATACCTTAATGACCATGGCTAAGCCCGAGTCCCTCGAAGCCACAGAAACTTCGTGTACACAGAGCTCGATACCCATCTTTGTGACACCCCAAACCCCGGGGGTCATTTATGTATATTTATTGTCATTTTTTAAGTATTATTTCGCAAAAAAAAAAAAAAAAAAAAACTCGATCGCAACCTAAATTCCAGTGTAGCCTAACCCAGTAATTCCGATTTGCAACTTCAAGGCTCTCTGATAGCCCTATTCTAAGGCTTTTCTTTGCATTTTCGCACTTCCCGATTAGCTATGATTTCTCACTTCCAATGATCTTTTTATCCTAAAAACTACCAGAACTTACCAGCAAACTTACATAAACTTCATCAAATTGTATTAAACATAAACACTTAGTTTAATTACAATTTCGTTACATTACAAATCTGGCCCCGGGATTTCTCCCAGTACATCGAAAAAGTGGATCTGATCCAGTGTTCTACAAAATATTTCTGAAAGTTGTTTCTAAGCTTCCTCCACCTCTCAGGTTTCAATGAGCACCCTCTCTTGGTGTATCTCCAGTACTTGAAAATTTATTTTTTTTATTTTTTTATATTTTTCCACGGCCGGGAGTGAGCTCGCCAATGAGAGAATTACTCCCTCGAGGGCTCTCCCACCTAAGTGCACATACAGTACCATGTTCGCAATTTCACATACATTCATAAATATCTGAAAATCTATATGAATGTCATATGCAAATCCATGCCTCGAGTCC
The DNA here is from genome assembly GCA_016808115.1 of Tetrastigma voinierianum. Lineage (NCBI taxonomy): Eukaryota > Viridiplantae > Streptophyta > Magnoliopsida > Vitales > Vitaceae > Tetrastigma > Tetrastigma voinierianum. The sequence continues at coordinate 460,764 of JAEQBH010001948.1, read as the reverse complement.
TCCTTGGGATTTCCTCGCACGTACATTTTCCATGTATAATAAAATCATTTCTAAAACAAAAGATTTTTTTGTTTTAGCTCATGAGTTAGTTGGGCTGATTTCCGATAAAATTTTGGACCACCCTCGATACTTTTCATTTGGGCCAGGACTTGATAATAATGTGGACTACCCTCCGATATTCATTTTTGGACAGACTCCGATAAAATTTGGTGGACAACCTTCTGAAATTAATATTTTGGACAACCCTCCGAATTTAATTCATTCAAAATCCATGTCATGCACTCACACCTAATTTTTTTTCATGATGTCCCCATGCACATGCAATGCTAATGCCACTGCATAAAAATCTCATGTTACATGCATAATAAAAACTACATGCAACATATATATCATTTATGCTTTATCTTAAGCATCATGTGTCGCTAACATGCACATATCAAGATGTATATTCACACATTACGCATGTTTTCATTCAAACAATAATATCAAAGCGATATTTTCTTTGAATCTAAAAACCCGAGAAAATTATGCATATTTTTCATGCAGCGATATACCCAAGCGTATTTCCTTAATCTAAAACCCGAAAAATTCTGCATATTAGTCATGCAAGCAACCATACACCAAAGTGATATTTCTTGATGCAAGCAGGAAAATTTTATATTTTATTCAAACTATAATGCTAAGTGATGTTTCTTGATCCCAAAACCATGAGAATTCTGCATGTTTTTCATGCAAGCAATAATACTCGAAAGCGTATTTACTTTGTCTAAAACCCGAAACTCTGCATATTAGTCATGCAAGCAACCATCACACCAAGCGATATTTCTTTAGTCTAAAACCCCCGAGAAAATTTTGCATGTTTTCATTCAAACTATAATACCAAAAGCTGATGTTTTCTTGATCTAAAACCAGTACGCATATTAGTCATGCAAATCAACCATTTTCAGATTTTTAATCTTCACATAAATCAGTTGTAGCGCCCCCAAGCCCGAATTAGATTGTTGCCATGTCTGCGGAAAATCTATACATCTCGTATCACGAGGCATACACAGATAAAATAGCCTCTTGGGCCTGAGCAAATACTCAAAATAAATATGCCAACTATATTCTCATAGTTTTCATGCTTGTTCTACAAAAAGATTTATACATATTTACAAAATATTTACTTAAAGCCACATTTCGGCTTTCTTCTCAAAAGCTACCTCTACAGTACATCTGTCTCCACTGGATAGTCCTTGTGCACGAAGGGTCATGACAGGGTGAGCAAAGCCCGATCAGAAAGTTTTCCAACAAGATTTATTCCGCTAAAATGCATATGCAATGACATATATAAACAAACAACCACATTCCATACAATTATTCACTATTATATGAAATGTCTATATCATGTGCATGAGATGCGACCCTGATACTCACCACGAGTCCCGCTTTGAGTCCCACACAGAGCTCCTCACACTTGAATGCAAGCGTGACTAAAACAAGTCATCTGTGTACTATACCATGACTAGCCATTGGACAACCCTCCAATTTTATTTATCAAAGTTTGATTTCCCTTTTTCTTTTCTTTTGTGGGCCACGGATTTCCGGGTTTACATGAACATATGGCGCCTTTTCAACATTTTCACGAACTTGTGCGGGATTCATGTCTAGCAGTAGATAATATGTAGGACTTTCTGCACAGGGGATCTACTAGCCTCCGCCCCAGAAACATGTAATTTATCATTTTGATCATTTTACACACTTTCGTGAATCTCTACCTTGGACTTTATTCATTTTCGAGTTCACGACCCGTTTCATAACACTTAGGTGAATAAACCTTTCCACTGCACCCACACGGGCGTGTGATGTGGCCGTGCATATGAAATGCATGATGCCAATGCATTTTCCCTCATGTTACATGCATGAATAGTTTTCATATGAAACATTTACATACCATGGACAATTATAATTTATACATATAATCTACCTCCATGCAACCCATGTTAATACATCAAAGAGTATGCATCAACATCACATTTCCACACACTGCATGTCATTCAAGCAAGCCATAACACATAACTAGGTCTCAAAGTTTGGACCATTCAATAGGGCACTTCACCGTCCCTTCGAGCATGGACAATTTGGTTCCAAGCATTATTATAACCTGACAAACCTGACACACAAAACTCGGTTTCTAATTAAAACCCTAACTCCCACAGTCAGTGCAAGCGGTCATGAATCCATACCCCTTTGTCCCAAGGCTCGGAACTAATTTCCATGGCCTCATGGCCTCCCATAAGCAACCCCTACCATTATAAAGCCTTTAGGCTAAAAGTAAACCAAGTAGGAAATATCCTACCTCTTGGAGTTTGTCGAAACTCCAACTTTTTGGTGTCCACACGTAGATCCCACTGCGTGCACCAACTTTAGTACTCGAACTGTCGAACGTCGACCGCCCGAAACCCGGGAAAATCTTCCTTTTCCCTTTCCTCCTTTCTCCTTTTCCTCCCTTTTCTCTCTAAGAACCGTTTCCCTCTTTTCCCTCTTTCCTCTCTTTTCCTTCCTTTTTGCCTTTCTATTCCTTTTTCTCATTTCTCATCTCACCTCTCTTTCACTTTCTCTTGATTTTCTCTTCTCCCTTGCCATTTTCTCTCCCTTTTTGAATCATTCACTAAGCGTATGTCGAAAGGAGGCCAATTTCCTCCTCATTTCCTCTACCCATTTATGGGCTGGCTATCTCTTTCCATGTTTCTTTTTCTTATTTCTTAATTCCTTATTATGACATCATGCACTCAAGTGGCTCATTGTGAGCCATGGGATTCCTTTCCACACATGGCTAATTGTGAGCCATGCTTTCAAGTGGACCACATGGCCTTGCCAAGTGTCACTCTCTTAGGATGCCATGTGGCATCCCCCAACCTTGCCATGCGTCATTCGACACCCCAAGCCTCGAAAAACGTGAAATCTCAACCACCTCGGAATCCAACGAAATTTGACGTGGTAGCTAAATTTCGCTAGACGAGTTCAACGGAGATGTCCGTTTTGTCATCGAATCTAAAATTCGGATTTTAAAAATTACAATTTTGCCCCGCTAAAAAATTGGAGGAATTTTCTTCAGAGTCTTACGCTGTCGGTTTCAAGCAAGGCCGTTTCGATTTTAATTCTCATATAAATCGATTTCCAGCAAGGCCATTTCGATTTTAATCCTTTAAAAATGGATAAACAAAACAATTCTAACATCCAGCGGTTATCTTTAGAAAGCGTATTCATCACGACTCCTTTGCATGGATTAACCTTCCTGTCATCGAACAACTCTTGGAGCAAGATATAACCATGGTAGGAGAAGTCCCTACATTGGGTCTGAGATCAAGCGATTCTTTGAACTCCACAACACGTGAACCGAGAAAATCCTGCTGGTTCTCTTTGTCTTCTTTCTCCTTCTTCCTTCCTTCCGCTAACCTTTCTTTTCTCTTGCTCTTTTCCCTCGAACTTGAGCACTCTTTCTCCCTTCCTTTTTTTTCCCGCCGGACCGGTTTGGTTTAGAAGAGCATCTTCATCCTAAGTCTCTTGACACCTAACTCCACTTGTCTCCTAACCCACTTTTCATTAAATTCCTCATGCAAGCATATCAGAGACACCTAACTCCTTAACATTTACCCTCATGCAAGACCACTTTTTCTAGACACGTAGCCTACCTGCATGTATCCATGTGGTGTGGGACTTCATGCCACTTGTCATTTGTTCATTTGTCCAATTTGCCTCGAAATATGTGTAAATCCCGACTGTATCGGAATGCGACGAAATTTGAATGTGTACCTAGATTTCGCGAGAACCCAGACTCAATATTGTAATCAAGTATATCATCCGAGATCTAGCGAATTTCCTAGGTTTGCCACTTGTGTCTATCATTCATTTCTTAAGGGTCTCCACGGTTTGGATAATCCGGAGGCAAAGAAATTTTAGAGTACCTTTGGACCAGATCTCTAGATTGATCTTGGACGAAAAATTGGTCGATGTGTATTATTGTGTGTTATTGCTAAAATGAATAACATGATTGGTTGTGTGAATTATATTGTTAATGCATACTCAATTGATGTGTTAACATGGATTGCTTGAATGATATGAAGTTATATTGTAGAAAAATATAATTATGCATGAATGGTATGAATTAATTGGAATTTGTATTCATATCTATATAAATGTCCAAATGATGCATGTGTAGGCATGCACATATTGCTCTCATCATATATGTAGCGTGGTATGAGTAGGCAATGACATAATTGCGTTGCATATGCACGAGAACATGACATGGGTGTTAGTGCATGGTTGAGATCGACACTGTGTTTGGTGTTTGATGGTGTGTCATGGGTACACGTTTGTTAATCAACCTTTAGTATGGTGTTGATTAGGTAGGCTTTCAGTTAATGGGAAACATCCAAAATAGGTCGCGCGGAGTTAAGAAATGGTAAAGAATAATTATGTATAGAGTGTGCCAAAGTTGGGATAGATTCCCCGGGGTGAAAAGACCAAATCAATTATGGTCGAGAGATATCACTGACGGTGAAAGGCCGTAAAAATTATGCAGGTTTGTGAAGCCGCGGTGCGACACAAAATCCACTTCCTGTAAAGGTGCATATTTGTAAATGAAATATGAAATGATTAAGAGTAATCTTTGGTTGTCATCGAAAATGCGATTGTTCACACTTAGCAATAACCGTGTGAGCGAAAGGGTAGTCACATTCCCATCCATGGCATGTAGACATTCGAGTAGGAATATGCATACTTTGCTTGAATGTGTGTATGTTTTCCATTGCATGGACACTTAGGTGGGGAGTAGCCCTTGTAGGAGAATTCATCTACTGGGCATTGCTCACCCCGTCGTGGGAAAACATTTTCAGTCTTTGAAGGTACAGGTGGTTTCTATTATGAAATTAGTTGAAAAAGGGACTAGATTTGGCATTGTAATGTATTTTGTAAATTTTGGGTAGAAAACCCATTTTCTATATATGTAAGAAGAATATGGTTGTAATTAAATTTGTTTAGTATGATTTATATATTTTGGCAAGTTTTCTGAGCTTCCGGTTGTCTTTGTAATAAAAAGACTAAGTTATGTTGAATTTAGGGTGCTTTGGAAGGAAAGGAAGAAGAAAGAAAAAGGGGAGCTGGAAGTGTAGGGGCAGGGGAATGGGCTAGCTGCCCGTTTGAGTTCACGTCACGGCCAGAGAAAGTCTGTCCGCGGCGCGATTCCTGGGCCTTGTCTTGCGACGGGGATTTCCACGTGTGGTAGCGGCGTCGCGGGTCGCGATGGGCCGGATGCCCCAGCAGCAACATCACGCCCCTGATCCCTCGGTCGCAACAGAAAATTTTCTATCGGGACAAGGGTTGTTCGGCCCGTGTAGCCGCCAGGGCTCGAATTTGGTGTTGTGACATTGTTTCTGTCCATTACCGGTGAGCTTGCTCGAGATAGGCATACGGCGCACGCCCGACTAGTGCCACTAGCGTGCGACTAAGCAGCGTGCGGCGAGCGTGACAAACTTAAGTAGTGTGTTAAGCCGGCGACGAAACCTCTATCGCGACAGACTTCTCAAGGCCTTCTTTCCGCAGCGAGAGATTTCGATTCTGCGAAAGAGTTTGCCGACCCCATGTATCGCATGAGTTCCATGTGTCTCGTGAGTCACGGGGCTGGGACGGTCAGTGGTAGCGGTGAGCACCTTTGAAGCGCCAGCGATAAATGGCCTTGACCTTAAACGTAGTGTGTCTGAAACCATAGCGCGCGTTAGGCGATGACGGTATGAGCGGCATCATAGCCGATGTCGCGCGTATAATGTGCGACAATCTTGCGGCAGTGTATTGTGTAGGTCTGCTTTATTTTTAGGTCACTATTCATGGACATTGTTCACAAACGCTATTCATCGGCACTGTTAAAAAAATTGGGGCGTCACAGTTTCTGTCCCGAAAAGATTTATTTATTTTGAGTTCAATTTATTTTAATTGAACTTTGCTCAAGCCATTTCTCAACTTCCGAGATTTTCGTAAAATTCTTATCACAAGAGTCATTGGCGACTCATTACCCAAAAAATCGTAAAAAATTGGAGATATACCGAGGTCGACAAAACTTTTTGGATCACTTTAGATTTCTGAGACAGAATCCAGCCAGTTCAGTCCGTTTCCTCATTCGAATCTACGCAGAATTTTCGGGCTTCCACGAACCATTATGGCAATTTTACTAATTTTACCATTTTTTAGAAAAATTAAAATTTTCCCGGGTTTTACAGAATGTTAACATAAAAAAAAAAAAAATGTTTTGACAACGATCCATATTTCCTATTATAAATTAAACCATGATAAATAATTTTTAAAGATCTGATATGATTCTTCACATTTCATGCAAGGAATGTTAACATAAAAAAAAAAAGAATGTTTTGCCAACCGTCCATATTGGAAATATGCAGAAATTGAAACCATGATAAATAATTTTTAAGATACGACATGATTCTTCACATTTCATGCAAGGAATGTAAACATAAAAAAGAATGTTCATGGCCAGTCCATATTTCCTATTGCAGAAATTAAACCAATTCTAGTAAGGAATGCAAACATAAAAAAAAAAGGAATGTTTTGCCAACCGTCCATATTTCCTACTGTAGAAACTAAACCTTGAAAAATAATTTTTAAGATACGACATGATTCTTCACATTTCATGCAAGGAATGTTAACATAAAAAAAAAGGAATGTTTCGTCAACCGTCCATATTTCCTATTGCAGAAATTAAATCATGATAAATAATTTTTAAGATATGACATGATTCTTCAATTTTCATGCAAGGAATGTTAACATAAAAAGAGGAATGTTTATTCAACCGTCCATATTTCCTATTGCAGAAACTAAACCATAATAAATAATTTTTAAGATATGACATGATTCTTCACATTTCATGCAAGGAATGTTAACATAAAAAAGAAAGGAATGTTTTGCCAACTGATGCAAGGTTGAGACCGAAGTGATGGATGATCTAGAAGTTTTGGTAAGTCAAAATATGGGTTTTCTAGGGCCAAAACAAGTTATGGACGAGTTTATGAGATTTTCTAAGTTAGGGAATGTGTATTTGTGGTATATAAGGGAAAAATGGTATTTAGGAATGTTTTAGTAGTATGGAACAAGATATGGAAAGTTTTGGGTAGAGGTTGAAAAATTGGTTATGGAAAGTTTAAAGAAGATGAGATGGTGAGGGAATTAGAGTTTGCAGAGTAGTTGCCCAAGGTTAATGAAGCGATCCACACAAGATAGATGACGGAGTAGAAGACACGAGAATCAACTATGGGCGGGTTGATTGATAAAGCCCAGGACAAAGACCGCCCGCAAGAATCCACCTAGGTGAGAAGCCACGAACTTGTCCCAAGAATCCACCCGAGAGAACTTTTAAAGAAATCTTGTAAATATTAGTAAACTTGAACTCCCTTAAAGACTACATTAGAAGGTATATATAGTCTCATACTTTCTAAATCAAATAAAAACAACTTCTACTTTAACTAGGAAAGAAACTTTCTAAATTACAAAAGCAACTCCTAAAAGAAAAAATAAATAAAGCAAATCTTCTAAAAGGGATAGAATAAAATGTTGGAGCAAATCTTTCTAAAAGAAATACAGCAGAATCATAAAACAAATCCTCCAGAAGATCCTGCGGTAAATCTTTCTAAAAAAATCAATATAGCGGCTCCACATGAGGGGGTTTGTCAAGTCGACCACGTTTTTTGCCTTCAAGGCCCAAATGAGTCCAAAAAAGGAGTTTTCACATGTATTCAATGCGTCTTGACCTCCCCAATCCAATTCTTCAATAATTAGGGCTGAATTCTCAATGTTTGGTGTGTTTATAGAAGCTCCTGCATCACCAACCGTCCATATTTCCTATTCCAGAAATTAAACAATGATAAATAATTTTTATTGTATGACATGATTCTTCACATTTACTACAGGGAATGTTAGCGTAAAAAAAGGAATGTTTAGTCAATAGTTCATATTTCCTATTCTGAAATTTAGCTTTACAATAAATAATTTTTAAGATACGACATGATTATTCACATTTCATGCAAGAAATATTAACATAAAAAGAAAAAGAATGTTTTGTCAACCGTCCATATTGGAAAAATAGCAGAAATTAAACCATGATAAATAATTTTTAAGATATGACATGATTATTTACATTTCATGCAAGGAATGTTAACATATAAAAAGGAATGTTTTTACTTAGCGATCCATATTCCAGTTACGAGAAATTAAACCATGATAAATAATTATTAAAATCTGATGCTTGATTCCTTCACATTTCATATGAAATGTTAGCATAAAAAAAGAAGGAATGTTTTGCCATCCGTCCATATTTCCTATTGTAGAAATTAAACCATGATAAATAATTTTTAAGAAACGACATGATTTTTCACATTTCATGCAACGAATGTTAAAATAAAAAAAAAGATTGTTTTGCCAACCGTCCATATTTCTTATTGCAGAAATTAAACCATGATAAATAATTTTTAAGATACGACATGATTCTTCACATTTCATCGCGAGGAATATTAACATAAAAAAGGAATGTTTTACTTGACCTTCTATATTTCCTATTGCAGAAATTAAACCATGATAAATAATTTTTAAGATACGACATGATTCCACATTTCATGCAAGGAATGTTAACATAAAAAAAAAAAAAGAATATTTTACTTAATCGTTCATATTTCCTATGAAATTAAATCATGATAAATAATTTAAAAGATCGACATGATTCTTCACATTTCATACGAGGGAATGGTAACATAAAAAAGGAATGTTTTTCCAACCGTCCATATTTCTTATTGTAGAAATTAAACATGATAAATAATTTTTAAGACACGACATGATTCTTCACATTTCATGCAAGGAATGTTAACAAAAAAAAAAAGAATGTTTTGTCAACTGTTCATATTTCTTATTGCGAAATTAAACCATGATGATAATATTTAAGATATGACTTGATTCTTCACATTTCATCTGGTAATGTTATGATAAAAAAGAAAAAAAAAGAATGTTTTGACAACCATTCATATTTCCTGTGCGAGAGAGAATAAACAATGATAAATAATTTTAAGATCGACATGATTCTTAACATTTCATGCAAGGAATGTTAATATTAAAAAAAGGAATGTTTTGCTAACTGTTCATATTTCTTATTGTAGAAATTAAACCATGATAAATAAATTTTAAGATACGACTTAATTCTTCACATTTCTTGCAAGGAATGTTAACATAAAAAAAAAAAAAGAATGTATTGACAACCATCCATATTTCCTATTACAGAAATTAAACCATGATAAATAATTTTTAAGATACGATATGATTCTTCACATTTCATGCAAGGAATGTTAACACAAATTAAAAAAAAAGTTTGCCAACTGTCCATATTGGAAATATGTAGAAATTAAACCATGATAAATAATTTTACGTCTGACATGATTCTTTACATTTCATGTAAGGAATGTTAACATAAAAAAAAGGAATGTTTTGCCAATAGATTTAAGTATTTCCTATTTCAGAAATTAAACCATGATAAATAATTTTTAAGATACGACATGATTCTTCACATTTCATGTAAGGAATGTAAGGAATGTTAACATAAAAAAGGAATGTTTTGCCAACCGTTCATATTTTCTATTATAGAAATTAAACCATGATAAATAATTTTTAAGATACGACATGATTCTTCACATTTCATGCAAGGAATATTAACATAAAAAGGAATCTTTTTGCCAGCGATCCATATTTCCTATTGCGAGAAGTCGCCATGATAAATAATTTTCAAGATCTACGACATAATTCTTCACATTTCATACAGGAATGTGCATAAAGGAATGTTTTGTCAACCGTCATATTTCCTATTAAATTATGTGGCGCTTTAAAACTCCCAGGGTCTATTGATAACTTATCAATGCGAGGAAGTCTATGGGGTGATTATCCAGATGTCAGCGCCTTACATGTCTCGTATATCGAGACTCATCCTGCATATTTAATTCATAAATGCAAAATAACTTCATACGGTTCAATATAAAAGCGTGAGTTATAGCACCTCACTCACACATATGGTACAAATCGTGCATTCAGAAACGTTGTTCGATATACGAAAACATGATATGTATTACGATACTTGATTTTCATACATATGCAAAAATACATCAAGGCCCGCGGCAGACCCTCTTCTCAGCGCCGACCTCTGGGAGCCAGATGCTGCCCGTGGCTTTGTGCACGAAGGGGGGTGGGGGGGAGTCCACGCGGGGGTCAGGCTACTCCGCTGGAGTCTTGTATCTGAGAATGATCATTTCCACGACCACACAAATAACCCTGATCCATGCCCTTGCTGTCACTATCATGAAAAATAAACTACATGCATGTGAGATGACCTCCACATGCCTCATATGCAAGGTCAACCTCAGGCCACCACGATCACAAGTGCGATGGGAAATCAATGTCGAGTCAGTCCAGACTCATCACACAACCCATAGTCTATGCTGATCTTGTTTGTCGTTTAGTGTCATTTTGGAGCGGAGCTTTCAGGGGTCTCACCGGGTCTCTTACACCATCGACATTTTGGAGACTCACTTGGAGTGGATCGTTGTCTAGCTAGGTTTCGGAAAGGCTTTTCACTTGAGGGGGTGTCTATCCCATACTTACTCGCGAACCACTGTCGTTTTCCATTTCATTAACCTTTGTGTGACTCAATTGGACTTCGTCCATTAAAGGCCCTGCCGATTCAACACGAAGCATAATGCCAAATCGAGTACCATGTAGCACCCATGTAATGAGGTGATTTATCGTATTTTGATACAATGCAATTATGCCACGTTACTTTTTCGGAAATCATATTTCCATTGCCCGATGCGCGAAGACCTCTACATTGACATTTTACATATACACTGAGTGTATTACCATGCGACCTCATTGTTTATTACACCGCAAACAAATTCATATATTCGGTTCAATATCAATTTACATGTTGTCATCTTTAGAATTCCTACTCACTCGATTCAATACATCAGCGCAGAAGCATACATTCCCTTAACTCTAACATCAATTAGGCAAATAGAGTCATGGCTCACGTCTCGGGTTGGGACATACACCTCGATCCTCTGAGATGCAACATGCCAAAACATGGCCATGTTCAAGCCGCAACACATATAACTCGATTGTTTGGAACCTGCAATCGAATCATCATGTCATCTCTTAACCCGAGATGACACTTTGATCCATAATTCACAATGGCTTAAGATTCAAGCCTCATACCATCATAACTGAGTATAGAGATTAACCCCAGACATCACAAAATCCATGATTTAAAACTGATAAAAAAGCAAGGAGAAACAATTTTGGAAACAATGTTTTTAACATGGCTACTCGGTTTTCAAACAAGACCATAAACTGCCTGAACATATCTCCCCTTTGAATGCATTTCTGAGTCAAGAGGAGTGGGAAATTGGATAGACCTATTTCAAGGAGATGTGTTCTCCTCTAAGTCTAGTTTACCCAGCAACTAGAATCACTCAATTTGGACGAGTTATGGCTAAGTTATGGCCAAAACATAGTCAAGGGGTCGAAGGAGGAAAATAAAACTAGGCATCATCTCCCTTAAAACACAACATTTACTCTATACACAAAATCTCCTCCATTGAGGGTCACAACCAACTCAAACAATGCCATTTCCATGGCCCCAAGCAAGGAAAATAACCAAATAGGCGAAGTACCACACTCTTGTAGTGTGTGTGGGATCAAGTCACTTGATCCTTGACCTTACTGACAATGGAGGTCTTGTAGCTTTTCCTCTTTCTCTTCCTTCCTTCCATCCTTTCTTTTCTTTCTTCTCTATTTTCTGGTCTTTTCTCCCTTGGTTCTTCGCAGTCCACTAATTGCTTATTCTAGAGCAATTCCCCTCCTCTCTCACAATGTTTGATTTCATTTCCAACCCATTATACCTTGAGAAGCCCTAGACATGTTCTAAGGTGGTTGACACATGTCCCATGCTAGGCCATGTGTCCCACATGCCACCAACAAGTCCACCCACCTTCATGCAGCCTAAAGGTGAGACACCTGGCCTCCACTTGTCCACAATTCAAGTGCCACATGGCACCCCGTGATTGTCACGTTCCGTCTCGAAATGCGTGAAAAACCTACTATCTTAGAATTCGACGTAGTTCTTCTGGTTCGAATAGATTTCACGAGACGATTCCAACGGCGTGATTCGTTTCATCATCTGAGATCTAGAAAAAAAAATCTAGGGTCTTATGCATCGCGGCCAACCGATTGCTCGTTTTGCCACTTTTCGGAAAAATACAATTTTTTTTGGGTTTCACGATTAAACCATGATAAATAATTTTAGAGATCTGACTTGATTATTCACATTTCATGCGGAAAGTTAACATAAAAAAGGAATGTTTTGCCAATCGACCATATTTCCTATTACAGAAATTAAACAATGATAAATAATTTTTAAGATACGACATGATTCTTTACATTTCATGCAAGGAATGTTAACATAAAAAAAAAAATGAATGTTTTGCCAACCGTCCATATTTCCTATTGCAGAAATTAAACCATAATAAATAATTTTTAAGATATGACATTATTCTTCACATTTCATGCAAGGAATGTTAACATAAAAATAAAAATAATGTTTTCCAACCGTCCATATTGGAAAAATGCGGAAATTAAACCATGATAAATAATTTTTAAGATACGACATGATTGTTCACATTTCATGTAAGGAATGTTACCTTTTATATATATATATATATATATATATATATATATGTTGGATATTGGAATGTTACTTTTTATATAAAAATCTCTTTAAGTTTATATTTTTGAAACTAAAAGCATTAATGACTCAAAAAAAAAAAAACTAAAGACAAAAAAAAAAAAAGAATGTTTTGCCAACCATCCATATTTCCTATTGCATAAATGAAACCATGAAAAAACCTAACCTGACTATGGATGAGACAGCAGATTCAAATCCAAACGCGTTCTTCGGTTATCCTAATCTCCAATCGTTATGAGTCCCACAGTCCCTCAAATTCCTTGTTTTTATACGCTTTCTTTTGGATTCTTGTTTTTTCTTTTCTGTTTCCGATAACTTATGGCTTCGTTTTCTTCCTGCCATGCCACCATTGAAATTCAAATTTATACTTCGGCCATGTCCACTTCTACGATTTCCATTACCACGAATTCGGCGGTTGTGCAGATCAAGAAAGCCTCTGCCAACGCCACCACCGAGCCTTGTCGAACCAAAAAAGTCGTTTCCAAGCCGGAGAGGCCTCAGTGGGTAGCTCTAGTTAGGATATTCTTTGAGAATTTGGTACTCTTAATTGTGATTCTGGGACTAGTTCAGATGATCCGAAAGTTGGAATTGAAATTTGCGGACTCTTCGGGAGGGTCCTTGGTGGTTGTTTCGGATTTTGAGCGGCGGATTGCTGAAGTTGAATCCTCTGTGAAAATTGCGACGAACATGATGCAGGTTTAGACGGAGTTTGTGAATAGGAAGATTGAGAGTGAGGTTGGGGGTTTGAGAAGAGAGTTGAGTGATAAAATTGAAAAATTGGATTCCAAGAGTGAGATGTTGGAGAAGTTAGGGGAGTTGGGAGTCGTGGAATTTTGAGGAAAGAAGATTTGGACAAAATATTTGATGATTTGATGAATGTTAAGGGGGCTGATATTGGAGACAGGGAAGTGAGTTTGGATGAGATCAGGATGGTTGCTAGAGACATGCTTGTGAAAGAAATCCAGAGGCATGCTGGCGATGGGCTCGGTAGGGTCGACTATGCATTGAGTTCTGGTGGGGCCAAGGTTGTTAGGCACTCAGAACCATTTATTATCGGAAGGTTGATTTTGTTCCGAAAGATAAGTCTAGCTTCCTGGTTCTGGTCGGAAGATGTTGAAATCGAGTTTTGGAGAGCCCGGTCAATGTTTTCCTTTGAAAGGGGATAATGGATTTGTTCAGATTAGGATGAGAACAACTATTATTCCAGAAGCTATTACTTTGGAACATGTTGACAAGGTGATGTTTATGCTCTTCTATGTTATTTATTGCCTACTGCTGTAATTTTAGTTATTCCGTGTCTTGGAATATCTAAAGACTAAAATATTTATAACTTTGATTTGAACATGAGCAGGCAGTGGCATACGACAGATCAAGCGCTCGGGGCACCGCTGGGTTTCTGGATGGCGTAAAGGATCGATATTGATCTGCGGTTGAAGCGAAACGTAACTCTTGGCGGGTTTAAGACTACGACCTTGAGAAGAGTAATGCATAGACCTTTAATGTGTTGGAATTGGTAGGGTCTCGTCTTGTGGACACGGTCAAGCTTGACTCCACATCGAACCATGGAAACACTAACCATACTTGCATCTATCGGTTGCGGGTCCATGGTCATGAGCCCACCTCTGTTTCAATGACGCACTCCTGATTCCATGCAGGTTCTGGTCTAATGCTCCCTCCCTCCCTCGGAATTGATCTTATTATTTGTTTTGCGTCCATGCCTCTTGTTTTAACTATCATGTTCTAAACCCTTTTTAACTTAGTAGAGTACATATCTTTAGTGCTTTTTGTTCTTTAGATGTGTTTCTCCTCCTCCTTGCCAAGGTGGGATCTCAAATGAATCAATGTGTTCAAAAATTAGTGACTAGTAATATATGTCTCGCTCTCATTCTTTGAGTACTATGTTCTTATTTTTGCTTGGATAAATTTAACCAAAAAAGGGGGAAAAGACTATTGGAACCTTCTGATATGTTTGACATACCTCGTCTGGAAAACAAACATAGTTGAAAAAGATTCTGAGTTTGATTGATATCCAGCGTTGCTTGCATAGTTATATTGGAAGGCATAAAATAAAGAAAGTTTAGCAGATAGTAGTTTTCTTTGAATAACTCAAATTAAACCTTTAGCTTCAGTGTTAACGTTGAAATGGATCAAGGTTTGAATCTCCATATTCTTACCAAATGCCTTCAGATGAATCTTTAAAAAAAAAAAAAAAACTTCAAATTCAAAAGCTTTATTTTTAATTTGTTAATGGATTTAAATGATTGAATTTATTATCAAGTAGATCCATTATTTAGTAAAATATAATTCGTTGAGGGATTTAAATGATTGAATTTAGTATAAAGTAGGTCCATTATTTAGTAAATTATAAATTCATAAACTTTATTTTGAGTTATTGATGGATTTAAATAATTAGATTTATCAGCAAGTAGATCTATACTGTTCATGATATAGTGAGGAAGAATTTTAAAATAAGTATAAATTTAATACAAAATAGAAAAGAAAATAATGATATTTTATATTAAATAATAACATTTTGAGTTTTTCTTGTCAATAAGGGGTAGATATATGGTTGAAACAACGGAAAGAGATTATACACCATAACTTAACAAAAGAGATTATACACCATAAACTTCCGTCTTAACAACCTAATTAACTCCTTAAGGCTCATAATGTACAGATTTTTCCTTGCCAGGAAAGATAACATTATTTAGGTCTTGTGACAGGAAGGAAGTGATTGCCATTCAGAAAACAGATTTTCTCATCCATATTGTAGATGTCTTGTGACAGGAAGGAAGTGATTGTCATTCAGGAAACAGATTTTCTCATCCCATGTGTGCCAGATGTCTGTCAACAAAAAATGATGCAGGAATTAGTGGTGTTAGCAAATGTGTGATTTTATTAAAGTTATATTTGATTTCAGCTTACCAAACCAAAATGAGAGAAGTACCAACCTTTCATACTCCAGCTTCTGAGTAACTATCTCATTCAGTAGCAACTCTGAACTGTAAACAGCTGCCCCTGCAAGAATAGATGCAATTTTGAGTAGTGATTCAATCACAATTTATAGGCTTTTTACTATAAATCATGTACTTTGGATGGTATTCAACATTTCCAAGAATCTGAAAGTGGAAAATGATAAAACCCACTAAAAAATGCCCTTATATCTGAAGTTTGCATAAACTTAAAATAATGGGTGAAGTACATTGCCTCAAAATTTTCATTAAGGAAAAATAACTATCAAATTCCAAAATTACCGAGGTGTAAAGCTTCTTGTATAAGGTATCCGTTCCAGAACAGAGATTATATGCCATAAGGTTAACACAATCCAGATAAAAAGCCCAGATTGGATAATGAAGAACGTGATTTGCTTTATTGAAGAAATTTAGCTCCAAATGAAATGGCTGCCAATGAATAATCTGTTACCTTATTAAGTAAAATCAATCAGAATTTAACTCAAGCAAAAGCAAGAGCAACTGAAAGTATCTGTAATTATTAACAGAAATTAATTAGTTTCCAGGCAAACAAGAATGTCCTTCAAATGATGTTTAGTGTGTAACACAGTAATGGGAGGCAACCGAGATCTGGGAACACTTTTGCAGCCTTCCATGAGGAAATGCTGTAAGAATCAAGCATGATCAATCAACACTATGCTTAGATTAGAAAAGTGAATGTAGGGTTGCCCACAAAAATGAGCAAGATACACTCCTATGCAAGCCAAAAGTTTGTGACAAATAACCTAACAGAAGCCTGTATTCAGTATTGTACATACCTCTATAGCACAAACAATTTTAATCAATCATCATCATTCAAATACAAAAACAATTATGCACAGTTGCATATTTCATATCTATGAAGATTATATACAAATACTGGTACAAAGTGCAGACTTTAGTTAGGTATGTTGTTTTTAAAAGATCAGTTGCATTTTGGAAGATTTGTAAAATAATAGGGATCCAATTAGACACAATTCTTTCTATAGTTAGTCTTGTATAGTTGACTTGTATAGCTATACATGTGATAACTGTCTGTATAGCTGTCATTCTAGTCAAGTCCTGAAAATCTGGCCTTGCACAGATTCATAATCGATACATAGGAGAAAAACTTTCTTCACTGTGTTCATCGTATATATGAAATATATAAACAGTTAAAATATGTGCCAGTCATGAATTAGGAGATAGGAAGATGCATGCCAACTTTTTAAAACCAAATTAACCATGCCACAGATTCTCTCTCACAATGTCTGACCACAAAAAAAAGCCCAGACAAGGTTATTTTAGCTAATGATCCTATTCTAATGTTCTCAATAATGTTTTGTATCTTTTCCAAAAAAAGAACAAGCGTCTAATGTGCTATTGCCATAAGGCTAAGGTGTTGTCTAGTCAGGCCAAATCCAGAGCAATCAATTCATTCTTAAGTTTATTTAGGACCGAACGATTGGGTTGCATCTGGTTGAATAATAAACAATTCTTTATAACAATGTTCCACTTCTCTCATTTGTGTAGATAATAAACGCAAGTTCTGTACTCCGCTGCCAAGAAACGAAAGATAAAGCAACAAGATTTGGGGTATTTTGATAAATCGAAGAAAAACAAACAAGTAAGTGTATCTTCAATTTCTTGATTAACTCGGATTATACATCATCCTATAATTTGTGCAAAATTTGAGCAGGAAGACTGCCATGCAGTACACAACTAAATTTTGAACTAAGAAAACTAAAATAGGATATCATAATCCTATTGTTACACCTTGTTGAATTGAGATTATTGCTCCACGTGCTTTCAATTTTGTCATCTTACTGATTCAATTAAAGCTTAAATGTGTTGTTGGTGACAGCAGGCTTGTCAGTATTTGATATTTTGCCCTCTTTGCTTTATCATATCTTAATACTATCTATGATTAAGATTCTTTCTTTGTTTTCTTTTGTTGGTTGGTGTTACCTCTATAGGAATTCAAGCCTTACAATTTGTCAGGATTGATTATGAGAAAGAAAAATTTGATAAGTTTCATTACAGAAGCAAATTAACAAGTTTTTCTCTTCACCATAGTGTGGAATTCATGTCTTCATTTTTTTAAGAGAAAAAAAATAAAAATAAAAGGACAATGGAACTGTGTCATGTGGCATCTACCTTGCTTTCTATAGGCTAGTAATTTTAATTTTAGAAGTCATGGTCTTCTCACTTTCCCTTCATTTACATGCTTGCAAATGGGATCAAACAATGGCTGAATATGTTCTCTTTTATCAACCATATTGCATGTTTTCTCTTGCTAAATCCTGATTCTAGACTTTCTAGTGACTTTGCTGGCATTTAGAAATTAGCAAATTCTGCTCCTTGTTCCAAAATATCTTTAAATGGTTATACATTTTTATTATGTAATGGTTGGCTTGCTGTAGCAGAAAATTTATAATAATTGCAAAAATCTAACTTGGCACTCCAGGGGTGTATCTAGCTCTATGTGAGTCCTGGTTCCATCTTAGCCAAATTGTCTTCTGTCTCCTATTTGGATGATTTGCTAAGCCAGTAGTAGGAAACTTCTGGCATGTACCAAATAAAGCCTTCAAGAAGGTGGCTCCAAAGTGTCGAATTCACAAACCTTGCGTAGGTTCAATTAACAAGGAGATGGTTGATTCTCAAGAAGCTGAAATGGGCATTATGAAGCTTCTTGTGAAAAGGTCTTTAGTCTAGGTAAGGATACTTATAAGTTGTATGAATACTTTCACAAATTGGAGCTGTTAAGAATTTCTCAAGAACATCTATGATTTTAGTCTAAATGTGAATGTGGAGATGATGACCTCAAATGGGCTAACCCCAAATTTTGACCTCACATGGTTTGGAAAGATGAGTTTTGGGTTATTAACCCCCATCAAATTTGCCAAACTTGATTTATAAGAAGCATATTGGCTCCTGATTTATTAAAACCTTCTAATCTTATTGTTTTATTTTAAATGGCTGAAATTTTTTATGGAAAAACGTTTGAACATCCTCCAAATAAGACACTCAAAATTAGAGGCTGCATATAAGTTGGATTTTTGGAAGCTCATGCTCAGATGAAATTATAGCTTTTGTTTCTAATGTATATATTCATCTTCTTGGTGGCAGGCTGCGTTTGCAGGCCATAACCATGGACTGGACTGGTGCTGCCCCCATGAGAAGCTATGGCTATGTTTTGCCAGGCACACAAGCTATGGTGGTTATGAACACTGGGCAAGAGGAGCTAGAATATTGGAGATCACTCAGCAACCTTTTTCTCTCAGAAATTTAATATTTTCATCAGTTGGAATAGAAATCACAAACAAAAACTCAAGCAAACACAGTAATCAAGAGAATATCAAAATCTGTACAAATTAGTAGCAAAAAACTGAAGGAAGAAATAAGAAGAGATATAGTCAGAGCACCATACCAAAAAATAGAAGATGTAGTCAAAGCCCAGATTATCTCACAAACACATAACGCATTTCGAGTGTAGAAGATGAAGATGAGGGCAACTTAATATACAACCAAAACTGTAATAAGAAAAAAAATAATCTCAAGAAAGTAAACATAGACACAATAAAAAAAGATAGAAAAGACACTCATCGATCAAAAGCAATGGAGAGAAATGGATTCAAAAATTTCTAGCGCCTTGCAAACTATCAAGACTGATAAAAATAAATTCAGTAATCGTATACAATATCATATTCAAAATTTCAGATTAATCCACTAAACCTTTGACACGAAAAAGCAATTTACATTAGCGATCCCCGCATAAATAAATTTTGATCCACAAAATTATGGACATCGATATTACAAAATGGCTAAAGGAATGTGATAACTGGAAAGTGAAAATGTAGCTTGATAGGAAAACTTAGACTATACAATAAGCTATGTAAAATAGTAAAAAAATACCTGAAATTCTTTGAATTGTAGAGAGAAAGCAATGAACAACTTCAAAATATGAGTTTGTAGGGTTTCGAAACTTCGAAGTTAGAGAGAGAGAGAGAGAGAGAAAGTTGTGTACAATAAGCATGTTTGGTGATGGTGACGAGTGCTGTTTAGGGGAAGTCCATGGAGGGCTCTATTTGGTTTGTTTAACTTTCTACGTGCGGATACGGGGCTACACGTGAGAGAGGGTGTTAAAGGCATCATATTCATATTAGTCCCAAATCCTACAAGCTTGAGCTTGTAGGAGAGTTTTTCGTTTAGCATCATAGTAGTTTGAAACACTTGGGCTCCTTCACGAGCTAGATTTTTCATTCAATAAGTGGTTTGGATGGTAACTTGGGCTTTTAGATATTGACCCAAGATCAGCTCAGAAAGAGGGGGTAGAGGACGCCCACCAACGTAGGATGGCAAATCAAAAAGTTTACCTACTTTTGTAGAAATGGTTGTCATCAAGGTTTTCTTGGACCATCTAGCAACCAACTATTATTATTATTATTATTATTATTATTCACCTAAAATGGGGAAACTTTAAGTATTGACATCCATGTCATGACAAAACACTTGTCTGCAACTCACTCAAGAGACTCTGCTATTGTAGTCATAACTTCTAGGAAAGTGCTTGGCACGGTCGATCTATTTGAAACGATCGAGCGATGCCCCCAACAACTTATGATTATATAGGGTAGGAAATCAAATAGATGGAGTATGAAAATTCTCTTTCTCAAAAAGAGATTGGACAGAAATCTGCAGCCCAAGAAAAAAAAAATCTCCTTTTATGAAAAAATTCTCCTCGTAAAGGACATTGATATCACATTTGTGTTTTGCAATGTGTTTTGGATTAAGTCGCATGCATGTTTATTTATTTATTGCTACAATTTATAATTTTAGTTGATACGTGTCTTGGAATATCTATTTACATGGATTGAAAATTTGAGTATTTATAACTGATTTGAACATGAGCGGTGGTAGCTACAACAAATCAAGCGATCCCCAGAGAGGTGTCGGGTTTATGGATGGCATCGGGACGGGATGCTATTAGGCGGAAGATGTTTATTTTGATTGAGAATAGCTATGACCTTGAGAAGAGTAATACACAAACCTTCAATGTGTTGGACTTGGTAGGGTCTGTTGTCTCTCGGATTCTCAGAGTCTCCGGATCGTCGGAGCATTAACTTGGAAAGCGAGGACACCTTAGGAAACAAACAAGGCAGACGGTGGTGTCTTGACCAAACTCTACGATGCTTAAAGTTATATAGAGATAAAGAGCGCAAATGTCAGTCTTGCAGTCGTGTATTTTCACATCCCTTTATGTTACCATTCCTTCCTTATTTATGAAGGAGGAGGATGATCCACATTTTATGGAAAGTGGGTGATTGGTTTCTGAAATGGAAGGGAGGAAGGCGCTTCACTTGCGCATCAACCATTTTTCCTTTTGGATAACTAAGTCGTTTGAATCTTCTACCTCAAGGATCGTTTGATCATCCTAAGGGTGGTTATGTACATGGTTTGTGGGAGGGTATGTTCTTGAGCTGTAGGGGATCAGTCAAGAAATCATTGGCATCTCCTTAGAGACGACAGTCGACTAGAAGAGGGCGTGCAACCAGCTAGAAGAGGATGTGCTTGGGCAATTAACCCTAGAGGCCTTTGTTGTGATCGGATAGTCCACAAGCCGGACTTCATCAGTGGTCCAAATTCATGTTCGTGTGGGGATACTTGGGCCTCTTGTGGGCTTTGATCCGTTTGGGCCTTAGTGGGGATCTTTGGGCAGAAGCCATGGGGCCCAGCCATGGCACCCCTGATCTCCTTTTTCGGTTGGGGAGTTGATCTTTCTGGGTTGGAAAAATGTGTTTTTGACCTATTTGTCATTAGAACGATTTATTAATGCTTGCGTACTTTTTCTATTTTAATGCTTGCATTTAGTACTACTTTTGGAGTTTCCCATGATTAGTACTTAAAGAGTGCTTCTTTAGGCCTATTCAAGATAGGTTTGAGTGCTTTTGCTCCGTAATTATATGAATTAATTGATTGACGTATGCGGGTCACTTAGTACCAGATCCATTTTGAGTTTGTTTTTTGGTAATTTTGCAGGTTTTGCGAGCCTCGACCAATAATTTCAAGTTTGATGTCGAGTTGATGCTTGCTAAATCTTTGATGATTCACGGTGATATCATCACCGAAATGAAGAAATGTGGAGTGGAATTGATGAAGAGATCACGGTGGCGCGAGAGCAATGAGAGGAAAACCCCGGGAATTTCGCTGTATGCATTGCGAAAATTTCGCAATCCTAAGCGAAATTTTAAGCTATCTGCAATTTAGCTAAGGCACGAAATTTCGCTAAAAGCAACGAGTGCGTGCATAATTTTGAATTTCTCTATGCCTTATAATTTCGCTATGCTAGTGAAATTTCGCTAGCTTGTGAGGAATTTTTGCTATGCTAATGAGATTCACATAGCGAAATCCATCCTGTGTTTTGATGTTTTGACTCCAAGCGACCACGTTTTGATCAATTACCATTTTGTCCCTATTGTAATTTCATATTTTAGGCATTTTTGCCATTTCACACATTTGGGTTGGCTATATAAGCCACCTTATAACTTTGTAACCCCAACTTTCCATTTTGTGCAAGCTTTCCCGCGGCTTTTCATTTTAGGTTTTATTTTGCTCTCTTCTCTCTCCTCTTTCTCTCATTTTCTGGGAGTACTTGAGCACCATGGGGATGACAAGCTCGGGGATGTAGCTAAGCCTCGAGCCTTGAAGAGGAGGGTTGCTAGCTTGGTTTTGGGGCTCTGCAGGTTGTCCTCATGCTTTAAAATGATACAAATCTTTGCCATTTATGGTTCAACTTTCCAAACTAGGTTTAATTCCATTAGATCTTTCTTTTGAGTGATACTTGTCATGCTTTAGGGTTCGATTGCATTCTTAATGGTAGATGCTGTGACATTCTTCAGATGTCATTCTGAGCCATTGAAATGAGGTTAAATGCTAGGGTTCAAAGTTGATGGGACATTGAATGCTTAGTATTTGATTTGACTCAAATAGGAGTGGTTCTAGGGTTAGGTTTTATAGCTAAATAAAGATTTGACTATATGTCATTAGCCCTAATGCGAGGAAATAACCCGATGACACTTTAATACCCCCATGTTATCAAGCTAGTGACCCAAGCCTTCAAGGTTACCATTTCACACTTTCAGTTTAAGCTATTTCAGTTATCCAGTGAACAACCCGACTCCCTTTGTTTTGCTTGAATCTAAAATCGAACAAAAGTCTCACCATTTTCAAACATTAATGCGAATCATTCGTAGGATGAAAACCCATCCTGTGTTCGACCCTAGACCGCTATCTTTGCAGTAAAGCATTTCTGGCGTGGGAGGAAGTATAGGAAACATTGATTCTCGATCACCTTACCGTGGCATCTGATCAAAATTACGCTGTCACGGGATGGTGCCAACCACGGATGATGAGTTGACATGTACTTGTAATCCACATTATAAGTGTCAGACCTTATAAACCTTTTGAATTTCAATATTGGCTTTAATCAAATTTTCTACTTGGAAGTTAATGCTTTTATTAGCGCCAATATATTTTGTTTAAGCTAACCTTTTTTTGGGTAAAGTTTGTTCAGGTTCCTGGTCAGGTTCACTTTGTGTAACAGTGTTTACAATCATCAGATATATCACCTCCTGTGTAGATTAAAGTAAGAATCAAAGATAACTCAATGAGCAAGCAGTTGCAAATCAGTGTACACAAGTGATCAAATGGATCCCACCAAGAAATGCTAAAGTCAATAGGTACCGTATGGAATCCACAAGATACAGATCACCTGAGGGATCACATACACCCTCCTAGAAGTTACGGTTCTTCAGACGGCACCTCTCAGGATGTAGTGTTTAGATCTTACTGTGCCCCCGCTTCCCACATTTCATGGTATGAGAATGAAAATCCATACACTCATATCCTGGATTTCGAGGAAGTATGCATAACCTTAAGGAAGGTACACTGGACATGGATTTGTTAAAGTTGAAGGCATTTTATTGACCTCAAAGACAAAGCCAAGATATGGCTTAATTCACCTGAGACCTTAACCATCGTGGCCGGGCAGAGCCGCAGCGTAATTTTAAAGAAATTCTTCAAGTTGTCACAAGACCAATAATTGAAGAGACAACCCACATTTGTCGCCTCGACAACGAGAGGTTCTACCAATGCCGAGAGATTCATGGAGACCATTAGTGCTTCGTCCACATCATGGTTTCAACACTTGATGTTTAAACCACTTCTATGGTGGCATGTCCCAGCCATGGTATGCCTTGGAAACAATGGTGAGGAGACTTTCCTGAGCAAGCACCCGATGAAGCCATGGATTTTTGAATTATGGTTGAAACTTCCAAGGGATGGATGAGCCAAACCCAAGGAAGAGAGATGATATCTTTCAGCCCACCAAAAGGGAGGGATTTGCAGACTTCTAAGACATGGAAATGAAGGTATAATATCAACCTCCAGCTAGAAGGTGGAAGAGCTAGAAGGAAAAGGTCTATGAAGTTCGTGCAGGACTAAAAATACGCACAGCCAACCCATGCATCAATTGCCAAATTTGATCATTCCATCCAGGAGAACACTATCCGAATGCCCTCGTTGAAGGATTTGATGACATGCTAATGCCAGGCCAATACAAGCCACAACCTAATGCCCCATACGGTAATATCGTACACCAATCGAAGAATACCCTAACCTCTCCGAAACCTAACTTCTCGCTCTATGTGCCCGCGCCAAAACAGCTTTGGTTCCTCATCTCAACTACAAACACCACCATCTTCCTCCTCTCGTGGAACAAGCTATTTGAATTTGAGTAAGGTGGTAGGCAATTTTGTGGAGGAACAAAGGATTAACGTACTAAATTCTCCCCCTCCACAAGAATCAGACCAGAAAGCAAGAACAACAAAGAATAGATGGCTTGAGAGCAATCTTAATCATAAAATTGACAACCCGCAAATATTCAATCACAAGATCAACAATTCCACGAGGTGTAAGAGAGAGGAAGGTTCCCTTCCCCAAACATTGCCAAATCCAAAAGGGAGTCCATGAAGTAGTTCATCCAAAGCAACTCAGTGGATGGATGAAGTGAGCTATCATCACTATGAGTGAGAGAGGAGCAATCCATGTCTAGCTAACTCGTTGAAGAAACATGCAAGGAAAAGAGAAGTCGAGTCTCGAAGGTAATAATAAGTGAAGATCCAAAGAAGAAAAGCATGCCCCTCCATTTCCTGCCACCAAGAGGTGCAAGGAAAAACTCTAAACCAGCCGGGAATTCGGTGCATAAGTGAAGGTAAACATTCCACTGCTCGACATGATTAAGCAGGTCCCAACTTATGCTAAGTTCTAAAGGACTCAGGCTCTCATTGGCCAAGAAAGGTTAGCATTGAAAAGAAAGCCTTCCTAACTGAGCAAGTCAAGGCTACACCCAGAGCAAGACCTTTACCAAATACAGATCCAGGATCCCCACAATTCCCCAACAACATCGTGGACTCAGACAGACAAAGCACTATTAGATTCGGGAAGCCGGTTGTAAACTCATCGCCATACTAAAGGTATACAATAGTTTGGAGCCCAAACCTAACAACATCACTTTGTCATCAAGGATCAGACGGTGAAAATTCCTAAGGAATAGTTGATGATGTCTTATAAAGGTAGACAAATTCTACTACCTAAGAGACTTTGTAGTGCTTGATACCGAGCCACAGCGCTGGCCCAATCATGTGCCAATTATCCAGAAGAGCATTTTGGCCACTTCCAATGCGATAATCAATTGCCAGAATGGAGTCATGCAGCTCACATTTGGCAACATGACATTGGAGCTCAATATTTTCCACTTGAGTAACAAGCACAAGCTGGCAGAGGATGACATGCAAGGATCTGAGGAAGTCTGCTCAATTAGTCCAAGTGAAGGGGGACCAAAAGCCTACCACTACAGTGAAATCAAAAGTGTAAAATGGAACAACAGGAGAATCTGTCAGACCGCTACTCCCCCGCAGAGCGAATGATCAGCCTAGCATCACCTAGTGAAGGGAGGTTCAACACAAAGGACCCAAGCAGCGCCTACATACACTCACCTGCGGGTCAAGGAACCCCTCCTTGATCCCCATGAATGAACTTTTGTGCTGAAATTGGCCGGGTCATCTTCTGTTGCAGGCCAAACTGAATAAATATTTTGGTTTCTAGTTATTTGTCTAATTTCTTCAGTTTGTTTATTTGTACCTTTTACCTTTAATTTTAGCTAAATATAAATCAGAACTTTTGTAATCTTATTTTAATTTTTATTTCATTTTACTTTTGTGCTTATTTTGAAATAATTTTTTTTATTTTCGTTTTATTTTATTTCAAACTACCAAATCAAAATTTTATTTTTAATCTGCAGATGGAATTTGGTTTAGGCAAGAATTTCGCTATGATAGCGAAATTAAGCGCACAGTGGCTCTTTGGCTTCTGGGACCCTTCAGTTGCCCAAAACCATTTTATAAAAAGGGCCCCCGCTCATTTTCATTCCACGCCTTCACATCCTCTGAGCCCTGTAGTGAGCCGCCCCAAGGCGAGTCCATGTTCCCTACTTAGAGCCCTTGCCGTGCCCTGGCCCCGCCGCTCTGTGACCTGCTCTCCACCACGCCCAGAGTTCCGTGACCCGAGCCCTGCCGCGCGTCCGTGTGACCTATGCCCCTGACCCTGTGGTGCCGCTGAGTCCACAGCAGTCCACTGCCGCCGCCGCCGAGCCCTGGTCCACCACAGCTGTGCTTACGCACACCATCACCCGCCGTGTCGCATCCGCACCAAGAATAAGACGGCACCAGACTGGCCCGAGTCGTCCAAGACTCTAATCCCGTTGTCGCCCCCAAGAAGACACCCCATTGTCGCTACAAATTCACACCGAGCCCCGTCCAGCCGTGTGTGCGCAGACACCGCCTTCATACTGCAAGTTCGAGCCTGCTCGCCCCCGCAGTGATTCTTAGACCACGATATGGTCCGTACCCGGTGGTTCTCGCTATAGTTCAGTGGTCGTCCATTCAAAGATCTCTGCAGATGGAGGACCAAAGACTTCCAAGGCTGCCCAGACCATTCTCTACTCCATACAGATGCACAAACGCAAGGTTCACAGAACCCAGAGCCTCAGGATTCCTAGAGATATCGTGACGATGGGACAACCCTATTCCTTCCCAGGCCTCGAGATCTCACGCAGGAGGGCCCGACCTCCGCTTCTGGCCACCTGACATCGTGCCCTGGGATCCTCTACACTCTGGCCGAGCCATCACCTTCCCCAGCTGAGGAGAGCTCATCGCCCCAGCTTTCACCATCCTCGAGGATCAAAGGCCCATCGTTTCACCGGGACCCCCGATTCCGGGAATGTAGATCCGCACGATGAGACTTGCCAGGGAGACATACGATGTGCCAAGATCGACCGCCGACCACGTCCAGACTCGATGAGGCCGATCACGCAAAGACTCCCCTCACGCTACCTATGACACCGCGACAAGCGACATCCCGCGGTGCTTCCGCCTTACCACTCCATGACTTCCCTGGGATGCCGAGTCCGCCTGATTCATCGCTCTCATCGACGATCGTCCCGAGTAATTGAGAGTCGCTGACATTTCAACCGTGATTTGGCCCGCCAAGAGCCGCCAATTCGAGGATACTCCGATTGGCCACAACCATCACAGAGGGAGATGGTCCTTTGTCTCGCTAGAGATACTACAAATGGGACCATCTCCTCAGAGGCAAATCACTGGGATGCTTTTCCAGGCACACACTGCCCTGACTGCATAGTTCCCTTTCAGAAGATTACGTCTCGGGGCCGTTAGGAGCCATACTCGAGGTCCCAGACCGGATCTCGTAGGATTGCCCAGCCCTCTCGAGCTTGTTATGACTTTGTCGCACTTTGAGGATAAGGTCCACCGCAAGGGCCTGGTTCGAGCTGAGGGTTTACCATTGTTGATGCCGCGACATCGAGCCAGTCCCATCCGGGGTTCCCCCGAGGAGCCACGACGAGAGGAGGATCGATGCACTCAAATCCTATCTCGCAGAGCGCCATCCTGACCATGCCGATCTCTTTTGTTCTCCCAGTAGACCAGGAGGAGGCAACGATGAGGTACAGAGACCCCCGAGGAGAGGATCCCCGTTCCTCGAGGCGGAGGTAAAGGCGGAGGAGCCCAGCCTCCCGATTTATCTCCTCAGTTCCACTCTCCACCTCCTTCGCTCAGCCTCCCGGCCGACACCGGCCGGCCCCTTCTGTGACGCGGAAATACAGCGAGCCTCCTGAGCATATCCATGTCAGCTCGAGGAGCTTGTCAGCCGCATGATGCCGTCTCGCTCGGGCCATTACTACACGTGCCGTCACCAGCCTGGGTCGCCCCGAGCCGAGGCTACTATAGACATAGTCACGCCCATGATTCTTCATATCGCAGCCACCCTGGCCTCCCGCCCGAGCCTGTCACACATCAAGATCAAATCTACGCCACAGTACCCTCATCGATATGCTAAGAAGAATGGGCAAAGAGCCTTCTCGTAGATCCACCAGCACATCCACCATCACCGCGAGAGTGAGGGTGGTTTCACACCTTTCTCACTTTCTTCATCCAAAGGAGGCACATGCTTATATTTTGGTCGAGGAAAAGTTAGAGTTAGGAGGCTCTATCACGTGTCAGATCGTTGCCTTTATCAACTATTTACCATTTTGTATAGGATTGTATAGAGTTCATGCATACAATAGTAGCAAGTGATATCTTTTGTTAAGTGATTAGCTATATTAAGCATGTATTAAATATTTTAAGTTGTATCAAAAGCTTTATAGCATTATTTACAGTTTACTACACTTTTGCAAATCACTTTTGTTCCTACATTTCAGGTTTCTACTGCTTTATATTGAAAAATTGAAGCCCTGTATGATACCTTAATGACGTAAATTCCATGCATGATTTAGTTTTTGGTCAATTGAAGTTCCAAAAGTGATATTCAACCTTGAACATTCTCTTAGCTAATTCACACACCGCACACCAGATTGTACCAATAGGTCGAGAAGCTATATACCCTTTCCACTTTGCAAAGCTGCCTTAGATTTGTCGATCGACCCATAATAGTAATAATAGCTCAGGTTACCCATGTATGAAGCCTTTAAAGCCCGATGCCCTAAACCTTAATCGTCAGGGAGCCATCGACTTTGTGTTCGCTACACCCGTGGATGGGTAGAGTTTAGCGTGTTGTAGGTGTCGAATTCTCGAAGTCATTCAAGTCCGAGGTGAAGCCTCGTAGAGTTTGTGGTCAAGGATCCTTTTGGCTTGATGCCCCAACTGAATGGGTCGGGAGTCATCGGTGCACTTCATACACGAACTTTGGTGAAGTTTGATTTTAGCATTGCAACTTACATTGCAACAAGGAATAATAAGAGTGAATTAGTCCTATTTAGGTTGGTCAATGCCTTAAAGGCCATGGCAGAGTTAGTCGGGGGAGGGAATAGCTTGTAATTTATTGGCTCGTCAGCTACCTTTAGGAACAATTAGATTTCGTGGAAGTTCTGTGTCGACTTCCTTAAAACCGATGTCGCCTAAAACTAGTTCTTATATAGTTTTTGTTCTTTCATGTCGGTTTTCGTACAGGGTGTAGATTGTTCATTTTAAAGGTAAAGCCTATCTGTACATACACTTTTTGAACCATAAACACAGCATGCATACCTTTATTGTTTTTAGCATTGCTAAGGGACTAGCAACGTGTCGGTTGGGGGGTGTGATTAGTGCCCAAAAAGTGCTATTTTGAGCCCTATTCAAGATATAGGTTTGAAAGCTACACTAATCATACGAATTGAGCCAATTGACATGTGCAGCCTTAATTAGTACCACCGATCCCATTTCCCCCGAGTTTGTTCGTAATTTTGTGCTTTACGAGCCTCAACCAATACCCCAAGTTTGATGTCGTAGTCGATGCAATATAATGATTCACAAGGATATCATCACTCCAAAATGAAGAAATGTGGAGTGGAACGGGAGCGAGAAGAAGATACAAGGGCAAAGGTGAACAAAGAGAGGAAAACTGTGAATTTCGCTATGTATTGCGAAAATTTCGCAAGGATTGCTAAAATTTAGCAATCATATTAAAATCTCGCAATCCTAGCGAAATTTTCGCTTATGCACTAATTTTCACATATTTAAATTTCATTAGCTTAGCTTAAATTTCATCGTGCATAGCTTAAAAATTTTGAATTCGCTTATACCTTATAATTCTCGCTATGCTAGCGAAATCTCTCGCTAGCTTAGCTTAAATTCGCTTATGCTAATTTCGCACTGATAAATTTTCGTTTATGCTAGCTAAATTCCCGCACGAAATCTCCATCCCCGTGTTTTGATGTTTTGACTCCAAACGACCAATGCTTTGATCAATTACCATTTTGTCCCTATTGTAATTCTCATATTTTAGCATTTTTCCATTTCACACATTCCGTTGGCTTATATAAGCCACCTTTATAACTTCTCAGAATCCCAACTTTCCATTTTATGCAAGCTTTCCAAGCAGCCTTTTCATTTTAGGTTTTATTTTGCTCTTCTCTCTCCTCTTTCTCATTTTCTAGGCCGCCAAACACACCCTTGAGGATGACAACTTGCTAAGGGATGCTTGGCTGGGTTTCAAAGCTCTGAAGAGGAGGGAAGGTTGCTACTCTTGAGCTGGGGCTACCGTTGTGTTGTCCTCATGCTTTAAAATGATACAAATACCGCATTTATGGTTCCAAACTTTCAAACTAGTGTTTAATGCCATTTAATGTCTTTCTTTTGGTCAATACTTGTCATGCTTTAGGGTTCAAAGGCATTCTACTGGTAGGAAGTGCACCGACATTCTTAGAGTCATTTACGAGCCATTAAATGCAGAGGCAAATGTTAGGGTTTCAAACTGACTGGGACTTTGAATGCTTAGTATTTGATTCACTCAAATAGAGTGGTCTTTGTGGTTTAGGTTTTATAGCTTAAACAAAGACCTGCTTGGCTTTGACTATATGTCATTAGCCCTAATGCGATAGAAATAACCCGAGGACACTTTAATACTCCCATGTTATCAAGCTAGTGACCCTGCCTGGCTGTTACCATTTCAAATTTTCAATAAGCTATTCATTTATCCACAAACAACCAACTCCCGCTTTTAACCAAACTGAAAATCCAAAAAGTCTCACCATTTTCAAACATTAATGCGACCACAGGTGGATGAAAACCCATCCCCGTGTTCGAATTTCTAGACCGCTATATCGCAAAGAGGGGCTTCGACTACTGGGCAAGAGGGAGGAGATGAAACAAATATTGTTGATTCCGGATCACCCTACCGGTCCACCGATGACTCCCAACCAATTAAAGTTTAGGGCATTAAGCCAAAAGGATCACTTGACCACAAACTCTGTAGGCTTCACCCCGGACTTCCAATGACTTCGAGAATTCAACACCTACAACATGCTAAACTCTACCCATCCACCCGTGTAGCGAACACAAAGTCGATGATTCCCAACCACCAAGGTTTCAGGCATCTGCCTTTAAAGGCTTTCACCGTATACCTCTAAATCGTGTTCTGGTTTCAAGGCAAAGCATCACTGCTTATTTTTCTTTTTCTTCTTTTCTTTTTTCTTTTTGCTTTTTCTTTCTTTTTTCATTCGGGAAGACTACATCGTCTTCATATTACGGGTAACACAAACCTATTATCGGGCTCGCCAACAGGTCTTATGGGCCTACTTTTGCAAGGTGGAAAGAGGTATATAGCTTCAACCTATTGGTACAACTGTGTGCAAGTAGTGAATTAGCTAAAGAGGGAATGTTCAAGGTTGAATATGCCGGAGCTTAATTGACCAAAAACTAAAATCATGCATGGAATCAGTTCTTCTATCATTAAGGTATCATACGTGGTCATAATTTTTCTCAACTAAAGGCAAGAGTAGAAACATGCAAACTAGTAGCCATAAAAAGCTATTTAAAATTCAAGAAAATGATTTTTGGCACTCAGGCATGTATAAACCATTAAACTAAATTCCAAAAGTATGAAATTACCTTTGACTGACCCTAAGATGGGAATGAAAAAGTTAGAGGATGGAACAGTACCTCCTTAAACATGGTGTGGGGAGAAGGTTCATCCCCAGTGGTTTGATGTTACCGCATTCTAACACAAAGCAAAATCAAATGCCAAACTCTGATTGCTAACAAAAATTTTAAACAAAAATAAATTTAATTGGCGAAGGCAATGAGGTCCGGTGGCCACGGGATAGCGGGAGCCACCCTTAAGCGTGTGGGCTTGTGTGGGAGCTTTGGGAGGTCGAAGGAGAATTTCACTCCACGACGGTGCATTTGCACAACGCAGGGCTTCACCACTCTGTCCATTGACTTTGATCCTTGTTATCATTTGGATTGAGTAGGTCAACGAACCATTGGGGTATGCCTCTTGAACTATGAATGGACCATCCATACGCGACTTGAGCTTACCCAGAAAATAGATGGGTTGGAGTCATACGGGAGGACTTGGTCCCCCTTGTTGAAATTTTGCAGTTATCATTCCCAGTCATACCATTTTGGATCTTTCCTTTGCAATCTTGAATTCAAGTAGGCGTCATTTTTCGTATTTCTTTCGACTCATTGAGATCAAGGAATCTTTTGACTCGGCCATACTTAGATCCATGTTCGGCTTCTTGATTGCCCGCATGTATTGATCTCCATTGGAAGGTGACATGCCTTACCATAGACCAACCGATAAGGGGACATTCCAAGGATTGTCTTGAAAGCTGTTCCGTAGGCCCACAGTGAATCAACCAGTTTGACGGACCAGTCTTTCCTGTTGCTATTTACCACCTTCATTAAAATGGTCTTAATTTCTCTGTTAGCAAGTTCTACTTGACCACTTGTTTGAGGATGGTACGGGGTGGCCACTCTGTGTTTCACACCATATTTAGCCGTGAGGTTTCAAACGGTTTATTCTTAATCACGAACCTCCATACGCCTGAGTGGCTTTGGTACCCCTAACCTAGAAAGAGATGTTTGCTTTCAAGAACTTAAGCACCTTGTGGTCATTGGTTTTCTGAGGATTGCTTGGCCATTTGGACACAATAGTCCGCTCCGCGAAGTGTATGTATGACGCCAAGATGTAGAGCGGTCCGTGAAATCGATGCCCCGAACAGCCGAATAGCTCGACCACTAAAATTGGGTTCGGGGCATCATATGGCGAGACAATTTCAGAGTCTTTGGCATCTATCACATACGGCACATTTGGTGTGCTTAACACTAAAACGAGGCGGTAGAAACGGTGCGGCACCTTCGTGGCATCTTACGGGAAGCAAAGTGACCACCACGGGCACTCGTGGCGATTGGCTCGAATTCCCTGTTGATCTTCCTCGAGCACCATTTCTGATTATCACGATGCGCACGGTATTTTAAGCAGAAGGCGCTCTTCCCAGTAATATGAATGGATCTTTGCAAAAATACTTCCTATCCTGTTCTTTCCAATCAGATGGGATTTCTCCTGTTGCGAGGAAATTGGCAATGTGAGCATACCAGGGAGCTTTTTCCAATTGCATTAGAGACTCTTTAGGAAATTCATCATTGATGGGTGGACTATGAGTGTCATGGGTTATCGTTAACCTAGAAAGATGGTCTGCCACCACATTCTCTACCCCCTTCTTGTCTTTAATTTGCAGGTTAAATTCTTGAAGCAGAAGAACCCATTGGATAAGTCTTGCTTTGGCATTTTGCTTGGTCAGGAGATATTTCGACGGAATGATGCGTAAAAAGCGCAGCTATGTCGGACCCAGCCAAGTATGCTTTCGAGAATTTGTCTAAGCGTAAACCACGCGACAATTCCTTACGTAGTGGTATGGTTCCTTTGTGCTTCATTGAGGTTTGCTTGCATAGTAGACTACATGAGGTTTTCCATCTTCCTATTTGGCCAAACCTTTGCTCTAATCGCCAAGATCACTTGCATCACACATCACCTCGAGGCCCAGTGCAATTAGGTCTTTCGTACTATTGGTGCAGTGGTCAAATGGGATTTCAGCTCCTCAAAGCTCTCCTGGCATTCTTTTGCCCAAACAAACTTAGCATCTTTCTTTAGGAGCTTGTAGAGGGGTTTAGCAATCTTTGAGAAGTCTTTGATGAATCTCCTGTAAAAGCCTGCATGACCAAGGAATTGCCTAACTGTTTGGAGTTTCCCACGGGTTTGTAACCCCTATAAAAGGCTACAGGGTGACGAATTCTTTTATGTCACTAGTTGGTTTTGAGTTTTCGGTGGATGTGTATGGCTAGACGTTGGCGGATCTTTGGTAGTCTGGGCTTCACGATTATCTGGTGGATGTGATGTTGATAGGGGTCGTCGGGGCTCTGAGGAATGTCTTTAGAGCATGCTAATTTGCTTTTGGAGGGATATTTCCGGGCCTTATGTCCCACTTGGGTGGTTGGCTGGATGGAATTTTATATATCCATGTTCAGCGATAAGCCCCCTTATATGCCCCTTTGCTTTGGCATTGTTGAAAGGTGTTGTAATCATCTTGCCGGAGGTGTGGGGCTTTTTCATATCTTCTTTCTTAGCCTCTTATAGCGAGGCACCATATCATCTTTTTAGCCTCTTTTGACTTTTCCTCTTTCTTAACCCTTCTTCTTCCACTTCATCTTCTTTCTTAGGCTTTTTCTTCACTTTTCTTCTTTCTTGAAGCAGTTTTTCGGCCACACGATGGGTTATGCAATTGTTGGAATCGGCGATAAGAACAAGCGGCGTAAATAAAAAAAAAAAAATTGCTTATTGAGCGCATCAGTTCAAGCGGTTTAATGAAACTAAACAATGAATCAAGGAAATCCGATGAAACTAAACAATGAATCAAGGAAATCCAGATCTTACCTCTTGTAGACCGAATCCTTTTCGACTAGTGCAGATTTTCTTGATCACACACAAGCTGAAACACAAACAGAACTCCTTAAAAGCGATCCGTGATGAGCGAGCGATGCGTGTGCAAACGCCCTCTAAAGGTATCCCACAGCGACTAATGGATAGGATGGATGTGCACAACACCTTATGATAGGTCTTTGTCCCTAAAAACCAAAGACATAGTGTCTTCCAAACTCTAAAGCAAATTCTCTCTGAAAATAGCCCACTTGAAAAGAACCACTTCCTTTTTTAGATGATAAACCTCATATTTATATCAAGCCTCCCAAACCCTTTTATTAAGCAATTTTAAACCAAATTCCATTAACTATTAATGGGCTTGGAAACTGGGCTTAGGCTTAATCAAGGAGCTAAAGAGAGCCTTTTCTAACATCATTATCGCTCGTTCTTATGTATGACGCATAGGTTCACTTTCGTGTTGGCGGCGGGCTGAATCATATTCTAAGCCCATAAGTTATAATTGGTCTCTAGCAAGACATTATAACTACCCAAATCAAGTGAATTCAATGACTTGAAAAACCTTACCATAGTATGATATTAGTCCTTTGTCACATGATGTCTCGATTAAGCACAAAGCATGGATGAAGTCATCTTTATACAACTTAATCGTTTCTTGATTCTCAAGAAGACTGACTAACAAATGATATTGATAACTCCTGTCAATCTCGTGGTCTGATATGCATTTCTCAATCTCATATCAAAGGCCAAGAGACATCTCACTTCGATTAAGCGGGGCGAGTCGCCAGCTATCGCTCATTCATCCCACATGATTCTTGCGTATGACCATGCGCATGCCATCTGTTAAAGGCGTCATTGAATACGTCCAAGACACGAAGTTCCTCATGTAGGAATCCATGGTGGTGGTCGAGAAGGACTCAAATCACGACTCTTTGCGAGTGGGAGTGCGATGACATAATCCATGTAGTATTTCCTCATAGCGAATTCGATCCCCAATAACATGAACTTAACATGTATTTATGAGTAACATCTTATGTTCATTACTAGCAAAACGTGGTCTTTTCTCTGAAAACATAATAGTCTTACTTCATTATTATTCCCACAATAATGATCGACTATGGACTATTTAGAATAGTGTTCTTATGCCTTAAGGTTTTACTATCGAGTCACATACTTGATGACATAAAGCGGAGCTAACACTATTCGAGATATGAAGATTTTATCAAGTTAAACACAATTTAAATAACAAGATAAAATGATAAATGCCTCGTATATATAAACATATAATGACAATGTATATATGCCATTGGGCTAGAGCATATCACTAACAGTAATTATCTTAGGCTCGGTTTTGAGCTCGGATGTTTCAGCCCAGATGTTTCGGCCGAATGGGTTATGTAATTGTCTTAGGCTTAGTTTTCAGCCCGGATGGGTTATGTAATTGTGAACGCCATTTAGTGTAATTAATGGGAGTATGTTTCTAGAAATTTTGTGTTTTGCTTTCGTCTTATTTTAATAATACTTTCGGCTAATTGGTCATTAACGTGGACTAATCCCAAGGGTTATGGCGTTAGATGAATTCTAGAATGGATCGGCCCTCATGGTTCCTGATGGGACCTAACTTGGTTGTTCGGTCCAAGCAGTCCATTAGGAGGCATGGGGCCTAGCACGGGGCTCCACGAGCACAGCCCACTCGTTTACTATGCCACCCAGTAAAGTGAAGCGTCGCCAGATTCAAATCGTTTGGAGGGGTGATGAGTCAGTGATGCATTTAATGCGCTTGTAGGTGCCTAGACCGCCTTATCACGTAGGGGTGTAATTAGTTCCTTGCTCCCATTGTGTCTACACCATTTTCTTGTTTCCCTTCTATTCAAGAGCTTTTGCTAATACTTCCCTGTAGGGTTGCGTGTTTTGCGGATAGTCTTTTTAGGCGTTAATCTTCCCCTATCTTCCAGGTAAGCCTTATTTTTATATCGGGTACGTTAGATTCTAGTTTCCAACATGTTTCTGGCGATAGGAACGTAGGAGGGTGTTTTTTGGACATGCTAGAACTGGGGGGGTTTTTCCCTGGTCCGATGGGTTCATGTGAGTTCTCTCCCTTTTACCAGTTGGTATTACGACATGGAACTGACTCCCCTTTCCTCTGTCCTTTTGTTGTTGTCTGCTTGCAGTATGGCGAGAGGTCAAGAAGAGACTTCTCCGGCCCGGGTTGGGCCGCGAAGGGGCACGGCGGGATATGAGCCACGCAGCGGCATCATTTCTTCTCTGTCCATGGAGAAGTTGAAGTCTTACTGTCAAATTCTTGACAATATCGATTTTTACAGTGCCAGGACCGGTCGATCGAATCCACTGCAGTGACGAGCAGTGCGGTATATTTTACTCGGGAATAGCTACTTGGCGGGCCCGCTTCCCCATTCGTCATTGTCGCAGCGATTCTTACACTTCTCGGAGCTCCTCTGCTCTTATCCCATCAGAATATATTGGATCTTGATTAGATGCAACGTGTTGGCGTCCTTTATAGCCAGACATTTCTTTGGTAGAGGTCTTCTTTATTTACACCTTGAAGCTTGGACACGGAGGCTATCCATACAGGCCCGAGCCCCATTTGTAATTTGTTATGGGACTCCACTGACTACGCTGGAAGCCCAGAGGCGAGAGGCGTGATCTTGGTTAGGACCTTGGCATGAGACCACTGGGCTCCACGGCGTCCGATTTGCTGAACCAATCAATGTCATTTCAAGTGTGTTCAAGTTGTGGGGTTTGTATGTCGATGGAGCGTCTATCAGCACGATCCACGTGCTAATAATATGTTTTTGTGCGGAAAATCACGGAGGTAAATTGGTGAACTAGGTGGACCCGACAGAAAGTTCGAAGTTACTGAGATTTTGGCGAAGCGGCATCACGATATTCTCTTAACTGTGAGGAATCTTCGTGAATTGAGTAACAGCCCTTATCCCTATATTCTTCCAGTTATCCCACGCCCTCTTCCCACAGAAATAGTGGAAGGCGAGCATTACGTTATTGCTGATCTCTTGAATTTGGCCACGGGCAGCTCACCTCCAGCCAAGAATCTTGAGATCGAGGCGGTTGGTTGGGAATTGGTGATCAGCACCCAGCTCGGGCAACCTTCTTTGGCTAGGAGGATTACGCCTGTTTCTGAATATCTAGGAAGGGTGATAGGGGTATGTCTTGAGCATCTTCCTCCTGCGAAATGGGTTCTGATCCACGCCCCCGAGCATCTGAAAGAAGTCGGGTGCACTGAGGCGCTAAGGGCACTGGAGCGAGAGTGGAAGATTTTATCCGCCCAGGTTCCACGATATCTAGCCACCACGCTGGCGGAGGGCAGATGGCTAATCTCGTTCCGCCTTCAGCCTTGCGGAGCGCCAAATGGGGTGCCGACTTCATGCGGGTGATTGATCTTCCCTCGAGGTGGTTGGTGGCGATCAACACCCAGCCGGCGAGGGTTCGAGTGGCGATAGTCGTATGGATTCGCACGAGATGGGCTTTCGCGGTGGCCCGGTTGTGTTTCGGCGTATTTAGGAGAGGTCTCCCTAACTCATGTGGAGGTCCATCAAGACATTCCCACGGGCCAGTTATGGCCAGGCGAGATAGGGCTACATCTTCGATGCAGGCGCGATGGCGCGTTGCTTCACGAAGCGGAGTGTTGTTGAATTCTTACATTTCTCCATAGGGCCAGGCTCCCCCTATGGAGGAAGTATCGACTCTTAGGCCAGAAGGTGCCCGGGATATTATTAATCGCTAGAAGCCATTTAACCGGGGCGACTCCTCGACAGTCCATATGGAACAATTGTATCGACCTTGCCGGATGCCCAGGTGTTGTGCGGGCGAGGGAAGGGTGATGAATATCGTCTCAGTCACGCTATGTATGAGGAAGATCTCAAGCAGGTGGTTGAAGACGGCATGCTAATACGTAACCGCAACTTTGTCCAGTCGGCGGAGCTGGTATGTTCATAATTGCTATGCACTGTTCTATTATCACTTCTAAGCTATTGCTTTATTCTAATGCGTTCTTTTGCAGGCTATTACGGCTATCCGAAACATGACTTTCCAACATCGAGAGTTCCATTCTTGGCTGAGGGATGCGGAAAGGTTGCAGCTCTATGACCAAACGGTCGTCTCTAACCATAGGGCACTGAGTGCTTCCTTAGCTGAAGTGGAGTCAACCTCCCAACGCTGGGAGAATGTGGCCAAAGAAAGCGTTGAAAAGATGGCCCGAGATGAGGCAGAGAGAGATGCTGCTCGCCACAATGCCTCGATGGCTCGTATGGATGCTGATGTTGCAGGGAGTGCTAAGGTGAAGGTGGAATTCAAGTTATCTAGGGTCCAAAATGCCCTGGCAGTTGCAGAGGAGGCTAGGTGGAAAGTGGAAGACAAGGCTAGAAACGAGTCTCTCTGCTTCTAGAACTCAAGACTTGTAAGGATGAAGTGTTCGCTATCTGGGCAAAGGCCCTTAAAGAGAAAGAGGCCATGAGGGAGGCTTACGAGGTGGGCTTTGAAGTGATTTTCAACTATGGCTATGGCTATTGTGCTTTTGCACATAATATTTACGGAAGTCAACCCGAGGTTCTAAACGGGATGTCGGACACGTCGAAGTCGTTATCTCCAGAGTTTTTTTATCAACCCTCGATGCCCCCCGGGTACTGTCTCTACTGAAGCTGCGTCCATCGATGTTCATCCTGGTGAAGCGACGAATGCGCCAGAAAGGGAGGCTCTCGCTATAGTTCTTGAAAAGGATAATAGTGAGGCAGGCGAGCATCTCTCTATCATCGAGGTTGGGCCGGGTAATGTGCCTGATTCTTTCGCAAGAATAACTAGGGAGATTAATGAACCTGATGTCTCTGGCGGGAACTAGGGTTTGCATTTTGTCCTTGCTTGTTAAGCCTTGTTCCTACACCTATGTTCTGTATCCCTGGATCTTGTTGTTTTGAAACCAAGCTCAATAATAAAACATGTATTGTTCTCAGTAATAAATCGTGTATTGTTTGGTAATCTGGTGTTGTTGCTTTAACTTTATCGAATCATGTCATTAGTTAATTTAGCCGGGCAATAAAAGATGTACCTTGAGTAGGACATAGATCAGTTCCGGATGAACACTCTGGTAAGCAAGATTCATTTGCCCCTTTTCTACCTCTTCCTTACCCGGGTTTCGTGATGTACCAGCTGGGCATCAACCATATTGGGTCGGTAGGACATCAACCTTACCCTGACATTGTAATGAACTAGCTAGGCATCAACCATACTAGGTCGGTAGGACATCAACCTTACCCGGACAATGTAATGAACCAGCTGGGCATCAACGTCTTAGGGCCGGTGGGGACATCAACCTTACCGGACAGTAATGAATAATTTGGGGGCATCAGCCATACGGGCCCGATGGGACATCGACCTTACCGGACTTAGTAATGAACCAGCGGGCATCAACCATCTCTGTAGGTGGGACATCAACCTTACCTGGACTTAGTAATGAACCAGTTGGGCATCAACCATACTGGGCAGGTAGGATATCAACCTTACCCGGACTTAGGGCATCAACCATACTGGGCTGGTAGAACATCAACCTTACCCGGACTTTAGTAATAAAAAATTGAGATGGGAACATGGTTAGAAATTGAATCATTCTTTATTGATAGTACCTTTTAAGGTGCATAACATTCCCGAGCTTTCTAAGTGGAGTGTCCATCTAGACCTAATGCGTCAATTCATCAAATCTCGTGGTTATAATATCGATCCTAAATTGTTTGGAACTTTACGCGTGACGGATCGGTACGTGTACTAGAAAACTTTCCTCAAGACTAGGTCCCTTGGCTGAAACATTCGGGGTTTCACGTGTCTGTTGTATAGGTTTGCTAGCCTGCTGTGGTATGATGCTATTCGCATAGCTACCGCTTCGCGCAATTCGTCTGCCATGTCTAGGTCTTTAATCAGTTTCGGTATTATTTGCTCGGGTGTATCCGGTTCGGGCGTGGGCATCGGAGTTTTTGTTGGGGCCCATAACCTCCATCCTATAGGTATGAGGTGAAGGAGATATACGAGGTTGGCTGCGAAATTTTGTCGATGCAGCCAAACCCAAAGTACCCCAGGGAGTTCATCCACCCACTTGCCTTTAGTTGAATCTAATCGTTTCTTCAAGGCAGTCAACAGGGTTTTATGAGAGGCTTCTACTTGGTTGTTACTCTATGGATACCGCGGGGTCGAGTATAGATTCTTTATTTCCAATTCATGGAAGAAGTTCCTGTATGCCTGGCTATCAAATTGAGGTCTGTTATCTGATACAATTGATCGAGGTATCTGCGAATCGGGGGCGATATTCTTCCTAGATGAGCGAGGTGACATCCTTATCTTTGATTGATCACGGCCTCGACCTCATCCACTTCTTGAAATGTCGATGGCTACCAACAATAATTTTTTTTTTTTTTGAGCTAAGGCGGTAGGGAGGCGAGTAGCATGTCATTCCCCATTGAAGCGAAAATTTAGGGCTCATGATGGAAATTAAATCCTGTTTGGTGATCTCGGGAGCATGGAAATTTGGTCGGCATCGGTCACACTTTTCTCACGTAGCCAGCGGCGTCAGATCTCATGGTTGGCCAATAATACCCTTGAGTGTGGGCTTTGTGTGAAAATGTTCTACCGCCTAGGATGATTACCACATATCCCTTCATGAAGTTTGGCCAATACATATTAGCCTTGTTTAGTAGTTAAGAACTTTAGGTACGACCCGTCTAAGGACCGTTTAAATAACTGCCCGTTAACCAAAGAGAACCTGACCGATTGGATTTGGATCTTGTGAGCTTTGTTCTTGTCGTTTGGGAGTTCTCCCGTGTTGATATATTATACTATGGAGTCTATCCAGGATGGGGAGACCTAGTCTACCTGACTTACCCGGGCAGTGATAATTGAAGAATCCGATTGGTAATAGATGGGTAGGAACACTGTTTCTGTCATCGGAAGAGAAGCGACTACAGCAGCCAAGGCGTCCGCTTTCTCATTGCACTCCTTGGGGATGTGTTCGAACTTCCAAGCTAAAACGCTGCCCAAGTGCTTCTTAACCATGGATACATACTTTGCTATTCGAGGGTCTCGCGACTCATATTCTTCGTTTACTTGCCCTACCACCAATTGAGAATCACTTCGAATCAGAAGCTTGTCGGCTGACACAGTAACTGCTAGTTCAATTTCGGCTAGGATGGCCTCATATTCCGATTTGTTGTTGGAGGCGCTGAAGCCTAAAAGGATAGCCTGCTCAATTTTCTCCCCGGGCGGAGATTTAAGTTACAAAGCAATGTCGACTCTAGTTTGCCGAGATGCCCCGTCTATTAAGGGTCCACCCGGAGTTCAAGGCATGCAGGCTCATTTTTAGATTGGGGGATCTCTGCTAGAAAATTGATAAGCCGAAAGCTTGATGTGTAAAATGTGTACGCCTATGTGCGCAAGTGCACGCGTCGTATCAAGTAATATAGTGTACCTAAGTATGGATATCGATCCACGGGGAGAAGTGCGTTGACTATTGAAATTGTTCTTATAATATTATCTGGACTTAAACTCTGAATTTCTATCTAACTAACGTGTGATTAAAAATAAGCTAAATTAACCTTAGAATTACTGCCTTGTAAATACTAGGGATTTGTCTCCCCTGCCACTTTGAGTAGTTATTACATAGGAATTACTACTCGGTCCTTTGTGACTTCTTGATGGCCCAGGGTGATCGTGCCTACAGATACCCTCTCTTAAGAGTATATCCGCCTATCTACTTCAAGTAGGGTTAGGTGCATCTACGCACCGACTCAATACTCCAGCAACCGTATTCCAAACCTGTCGCCACACTCGGAATCGGGATATCTCGATTTATCGATTTAGCAGAAGTCATACTATTCGGATCCACAGGGTCATATCTCGATCTCGGATACCCAGCCAGATCATGCCAATGTTTGTCATGCCCCGATTCCCGGTCCAACCCGATTGGCGGATCCGAACCGGTTTCGGGGTGCAAAACCATATATCTGGACTCTTCTGTTTTTTAATTGAACTTATACACATGGAGTACTAAACAATTTTGTAATAACCAAAATCATCTTCGCCTCTGAAAGGAACTACCACCGAGGTGGTATCCATTAAAATCTATACACATATGCTAAGTCCGTTTGCTTATACAAATACTTATCATGTACATATCTAATCTGAAACATCGGAGATCGCGGAAGCGGTCTTTGGTGAGCACCTATCTACGAGATGGCGTCTTCTTTGGTGTGGAATGTCCTGTCCTCTTTAACTCCTCTTCGATTTTCTACGGATTGAACACGTGCGCTTTGCGCTTGAGTGGGAACATATAGACGATGCGACCGATAACAATACTGTAGTCACAATCCTCTTTTTACATTTTACTTTTTCCTTATACCATATAGTAGCTATTCTTATGTGACTTCTAACTCATATCACATTACACATAGCAGGTTTATCCTTTTAGGTTCCATATCATTATCAGTTGTATCATCCATGTGTCATGTCTTTTACAAGTTCGATTCATATCTTCTACATGTGGCATGTTAGATCATGTGAGAACAAACTTATACATCTCTGATGGCAAATCGAACGGATCAGGTCTTATCAAATACATGGGGTCAATTCGAGACGTCTGATACATATTAGACTCATATCATTATCACGGTCAAGCCATTAATCAAATCCCTTTAGCGATTACATTTTCATGATCGGGATGCTCATTTAATTCTTTTAGTTATACGTTTTATTAAATTTTCATTTTCAAAATGTGTCGCGGCAGAATCCCAGGCTTCGACCAGGTTAGCGGATCCAAGTACGGATCCGGTTTACTCCATTTCAATCAAAACATTTTGTTTGGTTTTATTAAATTTTTGTTTTCAAAAGTGTCGAGACCCGAATCCTCGACTTGACCCGGTTGGCGGATCCAAGCTAGAGCCCGGTTTACTCCGACATTTTCAATTATCTTCCCAAAACATTTTGTTTGTGTTATTCCATTTTAGACTTTTTAATTACGTGAAAGCACTTCATTTCGGGCAATCCCATAAACATTTACATTTAACAAAATGCATTTACAAAATAATGCCTTTACTGTATGCGTGTAATGTAAAAGATGCTTAAACAAATACAATTTTTAATGTCATTTTTCACTTTTTAGTTTGTGATTTCATAGCTATAGAAGTCGACATTCGGAATGGTCGGTTGGTGAATCACATGCTTGTTGTCGTCGATGCTTGATAGGGTTTCATTTAATATCATCATCTCACATATGGCTATAGAAGTTAACATTCACGACAAATTCAATTGATGAATCCTGTCCTGTTTGTCATTTAGTAGAAATGTGATTTCGCAT
Source organism: Tetrastigma voinierianum (assembly GCA_016808115.1). Classification (NCBI taxonomy): domain Eukaryota; kingdom Viridiplantae; phylum Streptophyta; class Magnoliopsida; order Vitales; family Vitaceae; genus Tetrastigma; species Tetrastigma voinierianum. The sequence goes on along the minus strand of JAEQBH010001948.1, from coordinate 416,783 downwards.
TCAATATCACCATCTCACATATGGCTATAGAAGTTAACATTCACGGCAGATTCAGTTGGTGAATCCTGTCTTGTTTGTCATTCAGTAGTAATGTGATTTCGCATTCAATATCACCATCTCACATATGGCTATAGAAATCGACATTCCACGGCGATTTGGTTAATTGAATCACATGCATTTGTCATTCAGCTGTAATGTGATTTCGCATTCAATATCACCATCTCACATATGGCTATAGAAATTGACATTGACCTGACAGTTCGGTTGGTAGAATCACATCGTTTGTCGATCGGTAGCAATGGTTTCACATCAATGTTTCGATTTCCTTCTGTAATTCGGTTGGTGAATCTCGTCATGTCCGATCCATCAATGATACATTTCAAATCAATTTACTTTTATCACGATGGATTTCATTATAGTTCAAATACTGCGCATACATGCATATGTATAGCAAACATTTGAATAATAACAATAATTCAAATCGATATATATATACTTATATATTTCACAAATAGCAACATTCATAACCGTCGTAATTACATTACGTCTTCATATCATTTATGTAGATCTACCAAGGTCTTTATATTCATAGCCTTCTTAATTGGCTATCACTTGTTCATTCACGTATTTCCTATCATTTGTTATCTTTTTCTGGTTATATGTGATAATAATCATATATCACTTAACCACCTTATGTGTTCATGACATATTGCCTTTCATGTTTCAGTTCGTTTTCATTTTCCATATCACATTCATGTTTCATGAACACACTTATACATGTTGCATTTCTTGTTCATATCTACATCATTTCTTACCATGTATTCCAATTAACTTTAACCAAGCGATTAGTACACTTGGTACAACAATTAAATTTCGGACCGGTTAGTGGGCTTAAACGCCATTAACTAGCATATGGTTAGATTCTAGACTCAATGAGCTTTCCATAGAGTCAAAGAATACCCCTAATGGAGTCCTAACGAAGGAGTTATGCAAGTTGCAAGCCGTGACAAAAATCAGCAACTTCGCGGCACTGTGTGTGATAATGGCAGCCACCGTCTTTTGTCCTTTTCGGGGATCTTAACTTTACATTTGACACTGTTCTTTTGTACTAAGTTGAATCTAAGGTGCTAAGGGTTCTTCTCCAACTGGAATCACCCAAATCAGACACTTGGAACTCAATTATGTCTAAACAACTCGGTTCTCTATGATTAAACCGATGCGGGGGTGGCACACATAGCCCACTTTGAGTGAATTATGGGCCACTTAGAGTCAGAATTTGACGATTCTATTTCTTGATGTTTGGTTCTTCTTGAAGTCTATTTTAATTATCCGCCAGATATCAAATCAGATAAGAAATGAGCAAGATTGGCTAAAATACAAACAACTGGTCAAAATAGAAGCGGGTGTACCGCACTGTGCAGTCGCAGTCCTTAGAAAAATACCGAGTGTGTTTTCTCCCATTTCCCATATGTTGATACCCAAATCAGCCCAATACTCCATGAACACGTCAAAACCACTCCAAATTCATCTTTTAATCTCTTTTCTCAAAATTATCTTTCAATACACCTCTTATGAACTCTATTGAATTCAAACATGCTTTCTATTCATCTCTTATACAAGGCCTAGGTTTTACTCAACCCATCTTCAAGAAATCTAGGGTTCTTATCAAAACCTAGAACAAGAACAAACATGTCCATGCTTTATAACATAGAACGAAACACATGTAATGGGGCCTGCAGATCTTCTCATAACAAAACCCTAGAAAAACAAAGGGATTTATGATGATTTCCATATAAGAACTCATTTTAGGGTTAGGTTTCTCACAACCCACAACCCACAAACATGTATCCATACAAATCTATACAAAGTTCCATACCTTTTTGATCTTGGCTTCACCTCTTCTTCTCTTCTTCTTCTTTTCCTCTTCTTAACTGCTTACTATCTTTTTCCTCCTCCCTTCTCTTCTACGGTTTTTGGTTCTCCAAAATGAGACCAAATTTGGTCTTAAATCCCATTTTTAAGTTAAGGCCATGTTTGGCCTTTGCATTTTTAAACATTTTTCTCATTTTTTCAATTAGGCCCTTCCATTCTTTATTATTTATATTCCATATTTTCTCTAATTGTCTTGAATCCCATAACTTCTTCTATTTACATTTCATTTTTCTCAAATTCCATATTGGCATATAAACTTATGGTTTTATGCCTTTCATATCCTCAAGTGGTAAATGACTAATTTACCCTTGGCTTTATGATTAATTTCTGGGTCTATCGTTTTATTTCCCAAAAATTCCTATTTAGCTTATAATATACCTAAACAAATTCGAAAACTGCTAGGGTATATTTAGAGAATACAATGTTGACGAGACATTGCCATGTATTTAAATCACGAGTGTAAGAGCGGATCAATGCGAATCATAAATAATCTGAATAATATATGTTTAAACCTTTATCCATTCAATTGTGACAGGGTTCAACAAAAACCCTAGATAGAAATCTAGAACATGTTGGAATTGAATATATACATAATCAATCTATAAATCATCAACAGTTTATCAGAAAAGAATAAATACAAAAAGAAAGTGTCTTCTTCTATGATGCAATTACATTTCTTTGCTCTATTTTCCAGCGCTCCGATCCGCACATTCTTGATCCGCCGAAGTGGGTCTCCATTGCTTTTAATGATGTTGAGGCAGAAATCGTGGTGACGTCGCGACGTTGTGACGTCGCGACGTTGTGACGTCGCGACGTTGTTTCACTTGTTGACTTTCCTCTTTTGACTAGGCGTCGCGACGTTGTGACATCACAACATGGCTGCGGTGTTTCTCACGCTTCATACATTCGGCTCAAATTGCCCGAAAACCACCGTCTTGACTGCCGATTCCGCAAAACTCCACAAATCATATCTTGGGCTATAATGCGCTTATTTAAATGTAAAATCAACTAAAAACATAAAGCGGACGCGGGTATAATATGAGTGTTTTAGGCACTCATCACACCCCCAAACTTAGCCTCTTGCTTGTCCCCCGAGCAAGCGAACTCAAACTCAACACACGAGAAACACACACGTGATTTAACAGTGCCCATCTTTGCTAGAAGAAGGATGAAATAGGATTGACTTACAAATCTTGCCTTTTCACTGAGATTTAAGAGGATCCATGGGATGTTCGGCTTTCGAAGGAACTCGATTGAACATGGGTCAGTTAATGATGACTCTCGGCCTCCTAAATCTTCAATAGCCATTCCCAAGGAGCCTATGTGCAATTGATTCATGATCCCTAGCGTACAACTCGGTTCCGATACCCCTAAACTTGAATTCAACCCACCTATTTGGAAGCGTCTAACTATAGAAGGATAAGAACGCACCATTTGTATTCACTTAACATACCTACTTCTGAGAGAAAAGCTAGTGCCCGTAAGTTTATGTTGAGTGTTCCTGTAGCGGGGATTCGTTGGTGGCTCCCACCCGATTGGTTAAAGAGCAGGGCATTTAGTTCCCCTCGAACTTCACCCCGAACACTCAACTAAACCTAAGGGCCTTAAGCTATGGGAAACTTCCATCTTCTATCCCATGTAACGAGTAGTGAAGTCAATGGCTCTCGGCCAGTTGGCTCAGGGCATTAGGCTTTGAAAGGCCCCTCGGACTATGTCAGGGATTCCGATTAGAAGATCCCACTTATTCTGTTCATATTTGTTTTTTTGTTTTTTAGTTGGGGCTCGATGGAAATCCTCTTTTTGATTAGGTGTCCCATCACTTAGGTGGCTAGAATCCCCCAAGGTTAGTTGGACCCTAGTAAGCCGGGTTCGGAGCCTAGGCATACCCTAGAGATAATATGTGTGTGGGTGCAATAGGCTAGTTGAGAATTGGTTTCTTAAATATCCCAGAGGTGATTCACTCAGTCTCCCTACCTATCCAACATGAAATTCCCAAGCATCTAACACTCTACGCATCCTTTCTTGATTATGCTGTGTTTTTCCAACAAGTTTCGAAGTGGTAAAAAGTGATCCTCGATTAGCATTCATGGCATCTCGCACACACTACCTAAAACAATCCTAAAATCGAAACAAATCGAAATCGGGAACTCCTAGTGAACCGAAACTAAAAAATACCTCACACAAACCCTAAACAAGACACATATAACTAAATATAACCTAGAACATACTAAAGCAGAAAAGCACAAATATAACTCAAAAATAAAACACACAAACACCAAAATGACTCGACATCACCAAACCGGGTACCCACTTTGAACTAGTGTGGTCATTGTCTGATGTTTTATGAAAGAGCGAGAGAGGGTGTAGGAAACTTCCACAGTGATCGCCGGATCCTGCGGGAGGCGACGGCGGTGGGCACGGAGGAGGAATTGAGATGCGGGTGAGCTAGTCTGTGGGGCTGGCGATTGTGGATGATAGTCGCTGGTTGACGGGACTATGCACATATCGGCTTGGAGGCCTCCACATCCCGGGCGATGGGGCTGTGCTCCTGGGTGTCGTCACGTGGGCCTCGGCTTGGCTGTGAGGTGGCATCGGGTCCTCGAGGATAGTGGAAGGACTGATCGGATCCTCCTCCTGGGATGGCCGTGGTGGTGGTGGATGGGAGGAAGTTTGTGGCGGTGGTGGATGAGAGGAGGTGCAGTAAGCGTCACCACGAAGAGTCGACCAGGGAGGCTAAGCCCAGGCACGATACTCGAAGCTCATCCTCATCAGGGTTCATTACTGAGTCATGTTGATTCGGGGCATGAGTACCACAACTTGTCCTTCTTGATAGATATAGCCTTTATGGGGTGTATCCACGCCTCGTTGTCCTCTAAGGGGACCCCGGCCCTTTTGAATAGGCCAAAAGTAAGGAATGGGTGTCTTAAATTCATCTTGGAATCTTTGTTATAGAGGATCGTGTCCTCTATAACCTGACCTACATCGAAGGGGATGTCCTAAAGGATGGCGAAATTGAGCAAAGCTCGCTTGGCCGTCACCTGGCAGACATTGGTAGTCGGTAAGAGCCGTGAGGTGATGAAGTGGTGCCAAACCTTCGGGATATAGGAAAGGTGTTTGGCCGAAATTTAGAGCATGTCCCTCCTTTATTTGGTTTCCTCCCCTTTCCATTGGTCGATACCCTGGAGATCTCGGGTGGATTCGAGGGGCCGCATAGAGGCTATCAAACGCCCCAGTGTCCACGGGCTCCAAATTGTAGAATTCGTTTATGGACTTCGCACAGAAGTCGACCCAAACCCCACGCACCCTAACCTTTTTATTCATGTGGGAGGCGAGATTGGCGTAGAATTCTCGGACTACCATAGTGGCAGCTAGTGTATGGGGTTGGCACAGTGCCCTCCACCCCTTGTTCGCAATTGTCTTGCGAAAAAAAATCCTCGGGGTGGTGAAACCCCTTCTCCTTAATGAACGACCGATTTTTGGAGATGAGGCCGAACCTCTCGCACCGCACTCTCATTGACAAACTTGTCATGGTCGTAACTGTGTGTGGGCTCTTCACTGGCCCAACCTCTCTTTACGGTCATCTTTTACCGCTTGTTCAACATTGGTGTGTATGGGTGGGCTGAGATGGTGGCCAAAGTGTGCCTTACCTTTATGTGGTCTCGACACCTCTAACACCCAAGTGATGTAGTGGGAACAATTGGCTCACTTGCAGCCACTCAAAGCTCACTCGTGTAAATTATCGAACACCTAAGGGGCACTGTGGAGATGATCTTTGTGGCACTACCCGAAGACTTCCTATAACCCTAAACAGAGGTGCCTTCCTAGACCTAACGAAACCCAAAGAGTAACACAGGGTGCACTCGAGGATGGTTATGAGCTTCCTTGGAGCCGTACACAAACATGGATTAGGGCACCAAGCAATGTAAGGCAATGGGGGACGGAGGCACTAGGGATGGTCTTAGGGTTGGTAAGAGTGGCTTAGGGCTGGTACAAGCAAGCCTAGATGGGTGGTCGGGACGCTGCAAAAAAATGGAGAAATTTGAGAGCTTGGGCTTAGGGTTCGCATGGGGAAGAAGAAAGAATGTTGAGGTTCATAAAGCAGGAGCCCAGCGTCAGCGGCGTTCGGGATCAGCGTCGCGGCGTGCCGGGTTTATTGGCGACGTGCGGCGTTGAGACGATGTCGCAGCGTTCGAGGAAAATTATCACGCCAAAGTCGCGACATTGAGATCCAGCGTTGCGGCGTGGCGGAGAGTCTATAAATCAGCGCCCGCGGCGTTGAGGTCCCAGTTGCGGCGTTCGAGAGAGTGGTGCGGTATTCGGCGTGGAGGCGATAATACGCGACATGGCGGAGAGTGTCAAAATAGGGGTAGCCAGTAGCGGCGTGGCGAGGCTTGATTTTCATGATTCGAGTTAACGTCGCGGCGTTGGGATGTCAGCAGTGACAAGCGTCGCCCAGCGTTGAGATCCAGCGTTGCGACGTGTGAGAGGGGAAAGATTGAGTGAAAAATTTTCAGAAATTTTCTAAGTTTTGAGAAAACCCCCTGAATGAAATGCTGACCCCTTCGCACTTTTGAAATGAGCGTCCCAAACTATCTCCTCGCTTCCATTGCTCTCTCGGGTCCTGAAAACAGACAATCAAAATAAACGCCCAATTACGGAAAGAGACTAACAAAAAATGCTAAAGACTAAAAACACGCAAAGTTAGACTACAAAAAGAAAGAGTTCAAAAAGCTTGGGTTACTTCCCAAGTAGCGCTTTGTTAATATCGTTATAATGACCCTGCGTCTCGATAATTTTGATTTTAAAGCTGGGAATCTTGCGCATCTCTGTATAGTTCTCAAAAACAATGCTCAAGGTGGATGAAACATTTTGCTTCCCATGCCCGCCGACCTGCAGTGGTGTCTTTCTATACGGTTGTGGTTTGCTCTGGAAGGTTTTTGCATCGCCTTGCAAGATCTTCATGTGGTGAAGTTCCGCGATATCTTCATTTGGATCATCATTTGGGTGCTTCATGGGCTAAAATACGTGAAAAGTGACCTCATCTCCTGGGACTCTCAATTTAAGTTCACCTTCTTGCACATTGATTTATGCCTTTCCCGTGGCTAAGAAGGTCTACCAAGTATGATAGGAACTGAGTCATCTTCCTCCATGTCTAGGATGACGAAGTCTGTTGGAACGACGAATTTACCTACTTTTACTAGGACATTTTCAATTATACCCCTAGGGTGTTGGTAGGACACAGCTCGACCAGTTCTGGCCCGATTGTAGCGATTTTGGTTCTCCCAACCTTAGCCTTTTAAACATCGAGAGTGGCATCAAGTTGATGCTTGCTCCTAAGTCACAAAGGGCTTTTCCCGATACTCAGGTTCCTATAGAGAATGGTATAACAAAGCTACCCGGATCTTGAAGTTTTGGAGGAAGCTTCTTTTGCAGGATGGCACTGCATTCATCAGTTAAGGGGATGGTCCCATATTCCTCCAACTTCTTCTTACTTGCCAAGATCTTTTTCATGAATTTCACGTAACTTAGCATGTTCTCTAATGCCTCCATAAGGGTATATTAATATGTAGTTTCTTGAAGATATCAAAAGAAGCTGCAGTGCTTCTCACAACACACTTAGCTGCTTAGGCGGGGATACGAGTGGTATGGCAGTTCATCACATTCTTGTACATTTCTCGGTCTCTTTCCTTACTTTATTATCATTGACTGCTCTCGTATCTCGGGGCCGCTCCCCTTTCATCTGATCTTTTAGGATGACCTGATCTTGTTCTTTAATTTACAGTTCTCTTATCATTTGGTTGTTGCCGGTTTCAGCTCTCAGCTCCTTAGAGATAGCGCAATGTGCTGCCCTTTCTCCTCTTGGGTTTGCCTACGGGTACTTGGTAAGAACCATGTTGCCTTTTCGTCGCGGTTGGCCATTTGGCCCATTTGTACCTCTAAGTTTCTCGGTGTCTTTGCTGATTGTTCGATTAGGTGGCTGATTCTGCATATTAAGCACTGTCTCATTCATAAGGCGTATGAGAGGAGTACTTGATTGGGCGAAGGGCTTTGTTACAGAATCCACTTTTTCTACGTGGGTGGTTCACTCACTCGGGGTGGTGGCATGTTGTTTTGATTGTTTCTCCATCCATAACTCGATTGCTATGATTATTATTATGATTGATATGCCACCGCCGACCTTGATTCGGTTCGATAGTTCTTTGCTCCGTGCGACCTCTTCTTTGTGATTGATTGATTAAACCTCGACACATCTTGGGCATGTCATTTATTGTCAATGAAATTCTGTCTTGTTGTCTTCATCCTCCATAATTCATAACTCCCATGGGTTGGTCACGAATAGCGTGTGGTACCTTCTTTGCTGATAATTTGTTTAAGTGGGCGTGCGAGCATGGAGTTGCAGTTGTTGAGAACCACGTTATGCATTGCCTCCAGCCTTCAGGGTGTAATCTATCTCCTAGACCATTGATTGGTATTATGCATCCTCCGAGTTTCATATGCTTGAGGTCGTAGTCTTCTTCAGTAAGCGCTCTGTAGAGACATCCGTCTTTATTTCTCAGTGGCATTCCTCAGACCATTATAGAAAGTATGGACTTGCATCCAGCTGGTCAGCCTATGGTGTGGGCACTTCCTTAACAATTCATGAAATCTATCCTATGCCTCTACCAAGCTCTCTCCCTCTAGCTGTCCGAATGTATTGATCTCTTGAACCAACTGTGCAATTTTCCTAGGTGGGAAGAACTTTCATTTAGAAACTTTTCGCGATGGAATTCGTTCCATGAAATGTGAATCCGGTGGCCCGACTTGTCAGCGATTACTTGGCGACTCTATCACTAGTGGCGGGAACAATCTCGATCGAGTGCCTCTTGATTACTCCATTATGCTGATCGTGCCCATTACGCCGATGAAGTTGGGTGAAGTCGTATTGAGTTCTCATTTAGCGATCGATTGGAGCGGGATGTTACGAAGCATCGCAGCAAGGTCAGCGACTTAAGCTCGAAGTTGTTTGCTGAATAGGTGGTCTTGGATGGCGTGCGAACAAGCGTAGGTGGTAGACAAACTCTTCCACAGCAACATGGATAATCATGCGGGTTTGTATAAGCGGCACGGCGCTGATTCCTACCATTACTCTCATTGTGACCCTCTTGTGGCTTGTTTTGCTCTTGGCTGCTGATCTTGCTCTACATTGCATGATTCTTTGAATTTCTATGTTGTGCTTCCTCTTTGTTCTCTGCGTGCGGTCTGAAAGTTCTTTTCGGTTCGAATCAAATGGATGTATGATTCAGTGACCACAACCGCATACACTCACGGTAACCTTAATTCTGCGATCACACATAACCTTGGGCAAAGTGACACTTGTAAAATAAAAATAAAATAAAAAAGAAAAATTCCAGAGTAATATATAATTGCACCTTTTCAATATCAACTCTAAAACTACATCCGCGGCGTAGCAATGGGCGAAAGCGTGATGTGTAAATATTATGCACGCTGTAATGCGCGGGTACGCAGCGTCGTATCAAGTAATATAGTGTACCTAGGAAATACGGATGCTCGATCCACGGGAGGTATATTTGAATCTGAAATTGTTCTTATATTATACGGACTTAAACTTTGAATTCTTTCTAACTAGCAGTGTGATTAAAAATAAAGCTAAATTAACTTGTAGAATTACTGCAGCATAAAGACTAGGATTTATCTCCCGCACGCTCCCCGCACTTGAATTTTGATGGATTATTACCTATAGGAATTACTACTCGATCCATTAATGACTTCTTGATGGTAGGTGATGCGTGCCTCACGAGATACCTCTCTCGAGGTATATCACTTTATCTACTTGGTAGGGTTGGGTGCATCTTGCCCTGCCCGATACTCGAGCGGCAAATGTTTAAGCCTAATCACCACACTTGGAATCGGGATACCTCACATTTCAGTTTAACGAGAGTCGCCCTATTCGAGATCCACAGGAGTCCTTACTCTCGATCTCGGATGACGGATCATGCCAATGTTGGCGGACCATTACCATGTATTTAAATCACGGATATAAAGCGGTCAATGCGAATCATAAATAAATTAGATAATATGTTTTAAATCTTTATCCGTTCAATTTATTAGCCGAGTTGTAAAACCTAGATAGAAATCTAGAACATGGTAGGCGAGATATACACATAATCAATCTATAAATCATCAGCAGTTTATCAGAAAAGAATAAATACAAAAAGAAAGTGTCTTCTCTAATGATCCGAGTCACTATTGCTCTGCTTTCCGCGCTCTAGTCTGCACATTCTTCGATCCTCGAAATTAGGTCTCCATTTGTGATGTCGCGACTTTGGGTCACTTGTTGACTTTCCTCTGTTAACCAGGCGTCGTGACGTTGGGACGTCGCAACGTGGGGACGTCGCAACGTGGTTTCGTGTTCTCACAGCATATTTCAGCTCAATTACCCCGAACCACCCTCTTGACTTACGGTCGAAAAACTCCTGTCAGTCTTGGGCTATAATGCTTATTTAAATGTAAAATCAACTAAAAACTATAAAGCGGGCATGGGTATAATATGGTGTTTTGACACTCATAAAAAATATCTTAGAACTTGCCTTTTTAGCCCGATCTTGGTTTCATGCTGAATAGGGTCGCTCAATTCTATTTCCCATCAAGCCATCCTCCCGGACAAGTCAGGCTTATGAATAGTACTCCGAAGAGGAAGGTCAGTTAGCACGATAATGGGGTGTGCTTGGTAGGCGGAGCTTCTTAGTTGCTACCCGGAGGGCTAATCTTAGCTTGCTCGAAGATTGTTGTATAGAGTTTCATTGGCTGGGACTTGCCGGATGAAAAATGCCCCAGCCTCTGCTTTCTGTTATCTTCTTGGTCAAGGGTGACACTCGCGGGACATCGGGCGTAAGTATCTGAAGGTGTTTCGCGGCTTCTAGGCTAACGAGTGGAGTTATGAGAGATCTTGTTGATAGCTGTGAGGGCTTCATCCACATTCCTCGTTCACCGGCTTGGTTGGCTACATAAGTTTAGCAAAAACGACCCGGCCAGACGGTCAGCTATTGCCTCCCTTTTAGCGAAGCTAGGGACTCTAAATAGCTTTAAGTTGAGTGGGGTTGGCTTCTATACCCCTCTTATTCACTATGAAACCCAAGAATCGGCGCGGTGACTCGGCGCTGAGGGTTGAGCTTCCATACCATACGCCGCCCAGGTTAAAGCCTCTTTCACGGTGTCGGCGTGAATTAGGGTGTTTCTTTGGACTTTACCGGCATGTCATCAATGTAAACCTCCATGGTTTTTCCTAGTAGCGGCTTGAACATCTTGGTCACTAACCTCTGATACGTTGCCCTGACATTCTTTAAGCCAAACGACATCACATAGTAGTAGAACAGTCCGTGTGGGGTGATGAAGGCTATTTTTTCCACATTTGGCGGATGCATGGGTATTTGATGATATCCTGAGAAGGCATCCAGGTGTTGATCGGACCAAAACACATGTACAAATTTATAACACTATTGCCAAAAGACTATTGTCTAATCCCCGGCAACGGCGCCATAAAACTTGTTGACTTTCTATTATATAAACCACAAATCTCTAGAATATATCATTTTTGATTTTGGTTTGGCACACAATATCCTATGATGCGCAGTCGACCAGTAATAAAATGGATATAAGTCCGGTCTCCGATCCCACAGAGATCTCGAGAATTCTAGATCAACTACCACGACTACTCAAGCTACATACTATTTGGTATAACATGACATTGTGATCCGACTTAGAAGAATTTGGAAAATATACAAGTATTAGGAAAAAAATTTAGCAAATCAAATAAGAAAGTGGAATCTAAAGAATAAAGAATAATAAATAGTGAGGAAATAAATGGAAGCGAGATAGTTATCTTTTTGGGGACACATCAAGATCCTTCTTGTGTGATGTCGATTCACCTTAGTTAACTGCTTGATAAAATTGCTTGTGTATTTCGGGTTTAAAAAATGTCCAAGGCGTTTGCTTGATCTGGTGGATCTCTGCTCCACAGTTCATGATCTAATTTTCTGGATTCTTTTTGAAGGCAGGAATTAGATGACTACTTTAATAGGGATTTCCTTAATCTGGGTATTTTCTTTTCTTGATACTTCATACCCATTTTATGGATCTGTGAAACTGTAGCTCCCAGTTATCGGTCGACAAGGATATACAACTGCAGTTTACTCTTCCTACAAATTAGAATGAATCACCCTCTCGCTTGATTAGATCTCGGTAACAGGATTGGCTTATTATTCGAATTGAGTGAACTCTACTGCTTGTTTAAATTGATAACTCATTTTAACTCATTCTTGATTTCAAGTGAGAAGAGGATTTATCTAAGTACATACAAAGCTCATTAGATCTCTAATAGCGAGGTTAATATACCTTGAAGAAATGTTCATAACTCTGAAATGCCTTCTCTGTGTCCACTCGGAGGATCTCCTTGAAATCGGAGCAATGAAACAAATCTTAAGGGTATAAGAAGGCGATATTCCGGATCAAAACAGTAAACCCATAACGGAAGTAAATTAAATGGCCCCGAAATTCACAAGGCTGCTGAAACAACTACGAGGAAGATTAATTCGACTATAGCATTCACTTAATGGAAGGCTGGGTTTCTCAAATTCTTGAATTACACGCTCTGACATTCCTCGATCATAGAACAAGCGTAATTTGAAGCTGGAAAAGTCGAATTCGAAATTTATGCGAACGACATTCGGGTAGTAATTTAGAAAGAATGGAGTGCATTCGACTTACGCTCCAAAACGATAACATGTAGATCGAAAAATAAAATAAAATAAAGATGAAAAAAATCTAATGCATAACAACGGAAGCAGAAAAGAAAAATAAAAAAGAAAGAAAGAAAAAAATAAAATGAAGCCCGGCTACGGATCTTTAAGTTGCCTTAGCTGCGCACCATTTACCTTTATTCTTGAGTATTTGCTTATTTATAGGGTTTCTCAGTTGGGCCCTAATTCCAATGCATTCTTTTGTGGATTTCCAAGTGGACTAGCCCATGTTACTGTTCAGGTCGCGACCTCAAATCCCTTGTCGCGACATTAGTTAGTTTGGCACTTGTTGCAGCATTTATCAATAAGTCATGACATTCCTTTGTTTTCTGAAGGCATCTTATGTCGCGACATCAATCTCTTGTCGCGACATCAACTTAAGTCTCTGCAGCTTTGAACTGTTCGTTCCTGATGTCGCGACATCAATCCCTTGTCGCGACATCAGCTCATGTCTTTCTGACTTTCAAGCGTGGTTTCACGATGTCGCGACGTCAATCTCTGTCGCGACATGACTCGAGCTGCAACTTTGGGTGGTGTCTTAATATGTCAGCGATAATCTCTTGTCGACATCACCTTATGCCTCTGCGGTTTAGGTACATTTGTTCGATGTCGACATCAATCCCTTATCGCGACATCGGCTCGCTCATCTTTGCGGCTTTCAAGGCGTGGTTCTTTGTGTGCGACATCAACAAGAGCGCAACCTTATTGTGCGTCTTATGTCTCTGGAGGCTGGCTAGTTGCTTTGGTGTAGCGACATCGATCTCTTAATGGCGACATCAACTTAAGTCATAACAGTTTCATCTTTTCAAACCTGTCATAGCTTCGAGGCGCTTCTCTTGTCGCGACCTCCATCCCTTGTCGATACATCAACCTTTGTCGCGACATCCGCGATGTTGTCGCGCGACATCATTCCCCTTAAGTCTGGTTAATCACCAATTTGCCCAGGAACTTGTGATCCAGCCATGACTGCGTCAAATTTCCTTGAATTTTTCGATCATCAGCGACATCATACTTGGGCGTACCAAAGTCCAGCGCAACATTAGTTAACGGTTGCTTTCATTTACGCCTATCATTTTACGCATTTTACTCCACCAATTCGCTGCATTTCCTCTGCTTTTTCTTCTCTTTCACACTCCTGCTAATAACAAATTGGTGAGTTTCTTCATATTTAAATATTAATTATTCCTTTTCGGATGAAAATCAAGCAGAAAAATGGATTAAAACTAGATGACTTTTAAGCTCATGCGCCCACCGAACTTAAGTTTTAGCGTCTCGAAGCAAAGGTAAGAAAGAATTGTTTGTCCTCAAACAAAAAGGACATTTTTTCTGTTACATTTTGCGTGTGATCCAATTTAGTTGAAATCTGAGGAATGCATTGTTTTGTACATCTAGCTTGAGTCAGTTCAAGGTTAGTTTTTTAATCTTTATAGTATACAAAACTAAGGCTGTTGAGGTATTTCTGAACAACATAATCATTAGATCTGTTGAATAATCGTATTTTCCTTTCTCATCTTCATAATGAGTCACTTCACTCCTAAAGTCCTTCCACCGGTTTTGATTGTTTCCATATTTTCCAAATTCCATAGGTTTGTTGTTCATATTGATCTCCATTTAATGTAGGTAATTACGACCTTCAAGATCGTCAGTCTTTTGGGCTTATATTAGGCTTGGGTAATAGGTAGGATGTGAGAATTTTGAGGTTAAGATTACCACAGACCTTTTCTCTCCTCTTTTACCCTCGCCCTTTCTTTCTTGTAGTTTCTTTAATAAACTCCCACCCCAAACCGTGTTTAGGACATCTCTTCGAGTGCTTTAATTGAGCCTTGTACTATTTCTCTTGTAATTCAAGCGGGAAATTTCCTTTGTTTGTCACCATTCGAGGATAGTGCAATGTTTTACGCTTTTAGGCTTTCTAACACTCTTGTGAACTTTGGGTTAGTAGCTCCCATACCGAGGTGGCGTTAGGGTACTAGGTGTTGAAACACCCACAAGAACTTAATTGTTCGAGAGTTAGGCGCAGATAAAACTTATCCACATAAGCTTTCTTTTCTATTGCATTTTACGCTCTTTGCCTTTTTCTTTTCATTCCCTTTTTATATTTTCTCCTTGAGTTCCTCGAAACATATACTCCCCAGACTTCATTTCTTTCTTATCCTTGAATTCACGGGTAATCATAGGTTCTTTCTTGGAAAAGTTGATTTTTTAGAGGATAGGTTGGTGTTTCCATTGGCTTATTTTTGAAAAATAGGCTTGTTTGGCTCGGTTCTGCAGGCCAAGGTATATCTGATATATGAATAGGGATGTTTGGGAATGGCTCGAACTATCCGAATGGCTGCATCGTCTCTTGTCATTTGTATCACCTAAGTTTAAGCCTCGATCAATAATCTAACAAATTCTAGAATTTGGGTTAAATAGTTGTGACTAACCATAAGGATTTCCTTGACTCATTTTTGTTGATGAGTAGTTAAATTAATTGATATTCAACAGGTTCCTTGACTTCTTTGTTCGTACGCGAAACCCAAAAAATATGTTTTATTTCGCTTTCTATTGTATTACGCCTCTAATGCGGACTTGCTCCAGTTAAACTTAAGTCACTTTTTCACTTTGTGTTTCAATTAAGCGTATTCATTTGGCCTTATTCGCATTTTATCGCATTTCGACTTATTCCTAATCAGCTGCCATTCAACTCGACTTATTACATCTCGTGGGTTTTATTCTTGAACTAATTCCTACTTTTATTTTCTAACTATCACGATCACAAAGCAACACAAAATTTAACAAACAGTAACAAACAATTCCAATTCAAATTTATCATTTTTCATTTAGGTTCAATTGCAAATGTTGGATACAACGGTATGGGCTTTGGAGAATAAGGAAGGTTGGCAGGAAGAAGTCTATCTTTCTTTTGGAAGAAGCGGCCAAGATATTAGGGATCGAGGTCTAGGGTACCAATTGGTACGGGAATGGAGGAATTTCATTTCCGCTTCTTTCCTACTTTCTCTTCTTAGTTTCCTGCTTTCAACTTGATCTTGATAGAAGATCTCATTGGAAGAATCAACCTTCTTGTTTGCTTCATCTTATCTCTTGAAGCCATTCATTGTGTTTTCCATTTCAGGTCATTACTTCCAAAAATTTGGAAAGATTGTTGTTAATCAAATCCAAATTTTTCTAGCCATTCTCTCTGCGTAAGTTGAACATCCTTTTGCTTCTTGTCTCTATCATCCAGCTTCTCGTCTTTTGTAGAGACTTGTATAAATATTTGAATCCCTTGATTTGTTCTCCCGATTTGGCTTCATTACCTCCTTTTTCTTCGCAGTGGTTAGGGTGAGAATCACGCTCTGGCGATTGTTATAAAAGATTCATATTTCGACTTGAGTTTTGTAGAAGATCGCGATCTCTTTCTTCATTTCTTTCTTGATCCCTCTCTTCTTTCTTTGAAGAACCTCTTTCATCTGTTCTTTACCTCTTCTTTTGATTCTTCCCATTCTTGATCTCTTCTTTTAATTCTTTTTCATAACTCCTTCCACAATTCTTGTGTTGCACATTTCCTCTTTCCCTTTCTTCCATCTTCTTTTGTATGGCATTGAGGATCTCCATTATTAGATTGTTCTCTTGTGCTCCCCTTGAGCTTTCTCCTGCTCTCTGATGTTACATTTTTGCATAGGGAGAAGTAGCTAAGGGATGGAGAAATCTAAGGGCTTCTTTCATCACTGCCTTTCATTATACGCAAATGTGAGTATTATTTTTCGGGAGGAACCTGGGTTCTCTTCTTCCTTGGCAGCTGACTGAGTCTCCTCTTCTTGTCTTGCGGTGGGCTTCTTCTCTTTGTTTTGTCAACACCCCGCTTTTCTTTTGGTTTGGGTCCCTTGCTCGCTCCACGTCGGTAGGAGTGGTGATGTCATAGGGACTGCTGTGCTTCCAGGACTCCCTTCACCCTAGGCCTTTAAACATAAGCAGTTATTATTCTTTGGTGAGGGATCCAGCCCTCTCTTATTTCCTTCACTTGGTACCTCGTTATAGAATTTTCAATTACTATTCCTACATTGAGCTTGTATCCCACTTGAGAATAGCATACGGCATAATTGCTTCTGCTCTCTCATTTGTGCACCTATCTTGGTTGGGACAGAACGGAGACGAAATAGAACCATACGCTAGCCTCCTGGTGGGCTTCACAGTGGGGTTTGGTCCCTCAGCCCTTGTCGAGTTGTGCTTTTCAGTCGAGTGAGCTTTTGGCAATCTTCTTAAAATTTGGGTTTTTCGAGCTTTTTGAATTTGGACCAATCGCATTTTTGCCATTCCATGGAAACTGATGACTAGCCTTGGCTCAGTATAGTACCCACACTCCTCGGCGAACATAGTGTTGTCTTTCACACTGCCCAGTTTGAATAAAATTCTTTCACCCTTTGGCATGTAGCGACTTTTGATGTGCGCAGAAAGCTTCCCAACCTCTTTGTTCAATCATCTCCTTGAAAGGGGTAATAGGGTTTTAAGATCTTAACTACGTCTGAACCCCTTGTTGGCATAATGCTTCTTCAGTTGGAATAAGCTTCCTCGACCACAAAATCTTCTACTTCTTCTTCTCTTACTTTTCACTTTCTTGTCAGTTCTTTCTTGTTGAAGCTGTAGTCTTTGATATACGTGGGCATCTCTTCTATCGGTTCTTCTGTCGGATTTCTTTATACGGTTTTTATATTCCTCGTGATCTCTTTCCCGAGGTTAGGTCTGAGTTTGAGGTTTGGCCATTTAGAAACGGAAGGAAGGTTTACGAATTTTTGAGAGCTGGGGTTTTTTACGAGAATTTAGAATCGAGAAGGAAGGAGGATTATGAGCGGTTTTCGTGAAGTGGGCGAGTGGGAAGAGTTTCAGGACTGAAGTCAGTCAGGCGCGTTAGTCGTTGGCTAATTGAAATTGGCAGTCGCGACATCCATTCGCCTCACTTTTGTTAGAACATTAATTTTAGGGCATTTAAGAGGTGAATAGGCGGCATAGGACCCTTTTATGTATGACATGCAGTTTGTCAGCGAACAACATAAATGGATTTTTTAGATATTGTGTTTGTCATGTCGTGACTTTTCATTTTCAAGTTTTTGTTTAATGCGACCTATGCCCTTAGTTTAATGATCTCAAAAAACTTGAATTCCTTTATTAATCCCTGCCTGGCTAGACATTTACATTTATTGAGGCATCACTCAGCGAGAAATTCAACAAGCAATTCACTCGCATTTCCACGGGTTTGGTTTAGGGAGAAAAGTTGCCCCCAGCTTTGTTCATGTCGTGACATTTACGCAGGATTCTTCGGAGGTGTCACACAGGTTGCTTTCACTCATGTCCTTGATGCACGGGCCGCATCTTTGCATGATTCAAGAAAATTTAATTAAACTATAATTAACTTCTCAAATTAAATCTATCTTTTATAAGAACTAATCAAAGCGAAATTGCGCAAAAAAATTCACGAAATCTAAGCGAGAAACTAAATTTTCTATGAGTTGCCTCCCGTAAGTACGCTTCGAGTTTTTGAGGTCCTCAGTTGGACTTCTTTATTTTTGGTTCTTCTTCTTTCTAGATAACTCTTCAGGAGCTCTTCCATTCCTTCCTCCTGCTTAGATAGTGCTTGGGTCTTTTGTCCATTGACTTTGAATTCTTCTCGATTATTAGTCCTTAATGTCCTTTGCTCAAATGTATTGGCAGCACCCACTTGTGTATGGCCACACTCCATTGATTCAACTTTCTTAAAAACAATTTGATCTGAGATTAAACAATAGAACATGTTCCCCTACTCTGAACTCTTTCCTCAGGATCCTTTGATCATGCCATTTCTTTGTCTTATCATATAGTTCTATTATCATAGGCTTCCATTTCTGATTCTTCGGTTCGAACGATTACGGAGGCGATCTCTCTTTCGCTGCGATTTAAAATCGAAGTTCCAACTTCTTGATGGCCCACGTTGCCTTGTATTCCCGATTCGAGGTAGGTGAGATGGTTTGCGAAACAATTCTATATGGGGACATTCGATGGGGTTTGTATCTTGATCCACTGTAAGCGAGTGCATCATCGAGTTTGGAAGACGATCATTCTGGCAGGCTCACGGTCTTTTCAGTATTCCTTTTAATCTCCCTTTGTTGGAAATTTACGCTTGTCCATTGATGCAGGGATGATAAAAGCTAGACTCATTAGTGCTTGATCCCATACCGCTCATGAGTTTACCAAAAATGTTTTTGTTTTGCAAAATGGCTTCCTAAGCTGCTAATGATGATTACCCTTTAGGGTGATTCGAAATCTTCAAAAATATTTTTGCAAGAAGCTCCTGGCTGGCAATAGCATCATTCCTTGGACAAGCCCACTTTGCTTCTACCCATTTGGAAACATAATCAGCTAGCCGGTATGTCACAGTTCCCAAATGATGGAGTGGGAATGATCCCAATAAAATCTATTTCCCATGCATCAATTTGCACCACCATTATACCTCTTAGGGGCATTCAAAACTTCTGGCTGGCGATATTTCCATCTTTTGGCATCTATCACACAATTCCACTCGGCACAATCTACGAAGATAGTGGGCCAATAAAATCCAGTTAGCGTATCTGTAGTACGTTCTTTCTCTGAAAAAATGCCCAAGTATGGTGATGCATGGCAAATTCATTCAAGAATTTTTGCCACTTGTTCATTTCACGGCACACATCTTCTTATTATCATGTCGACCACCTCTTTTAAATAATTAGATCATCGAATATAATACTTGTCGAGTTCTGAGTTTCCTCTCTTACATTGATAGGCCGGATTAAGAAGGGAACTACTCCCGCAAGCTAAATAGTTCTAATATCCGACGCCATGGAAGTTGGAAGGAAACTTTAAGCAGTTGCTCTGCTCTGGGAAGTTCTACATTATGTTACTTTATCTTCTTCGGCGATTGCTTCTTCCTACTCTTGACAGAGTGATCGGCTATCACATTGTCACACCCCTTTATCCTTGATCTCCAAGTCAAACTCTTGCGTCGCGGCACCACCTTATCCAATCTTGGCTTAGCTTCCTTCTTTGACATAATGCCAATTCTTTGCATGATTAGTATGAATAACATGGGATCCCAAAATGTATTACACGAATTTTCACAAGCTAATACTATGGCACAACATCTCTCCGTTTCGATTGTTGAGTAATTTTTCTTGTGCTTAATTGAAGGTTCCTGCCCAGAATAGTATATGGTCTGAATCTTTTCTCCCTTTCTTTGCCACAGGACGGCTCCATTGCAAAATCAACGGCATCACACATTGACCAAATCCTGATCCCATTACGTTTTAGCCATTATAGGTGCTTGAACCAATTTGATTTTGATTTCTTCAAAAGCGACCTTGCGGGAGTCATCAAATTAAACCTTGTATCCTTCTCGATGTCGCATAGTGGTGCAATTTATTTTTGAGAAGTCTTTGATGAGATCTCTATAAAATCCGATGCCCCAGAAGCTTCTTACTGCGCTTTTCTTTGTGGTAGGTGGTTTGCAAAGTTTTGATAATGGATACCTTAGTTAGTCTATAACTAGGAGTCTAGTAGCATAAATTTTATGCCGAGAGCAATATACTGTACCATAAAATGGCATTTTCCAATTCGATTGCTTGTTGTTTGTCTTGGCATCTTTGACGCTGTTTTTCGGAGTTCTTCAAACAGCGATCAAAACTAGATCCATATCTGAGTGATCCATCCATAAAAATTTCCATAACCTCTTCAACCAAGTGCGAACATAGACATCATTACACGTTTGGAATGTAGCGAGAGCATTACAGGCCCGAATGAAAAAAATCATACGACCAGGTACCATAAGGCATGTGAATGTGGTCTTCTCTTGATCCTCGGGTACAATAACAATCGATTGTATCGAATACCCATCGGCAAAAATGAGATTATCTTACTAATCGTCGACATCGATCGATGAAGGCGAGGAAATGATAACTACGGTGGGCGTGTTGTTCACATGTCAATGCATACCCTCCGTCTGTCCTTGTTCTTGTTGGAATCAATTCATTTTTCTCATTAGGATCACGATAAACCCACCCTTCTTTGGAACCACATGGGTAGGCTCACCCGAGGACTTCTCACGAATTGCATAGATAAAACCTGGCATTCGATTTAGTACCTCTTCGACTACTTCCTTACGTCACTTGGATTCGAGTCTCCTTTGATGTTCTATAGATGGCTTTGAATTTTCTTCTAGCAGAATTTTGTGCATGCAAATTGATGGACTAATACCCTTTAACTCTTCAATGGACTAAAGCCCCTGGGCTCTTTATGCTTCTTTAAGATTTTGACCTCTGTTCCTGCGGCATCTTGATACAGCGGAGATAATCAGTTTCTTTTTTGGTGATTCTAAGTAAGCATACTTCAAATGACTTGGAAACTCTTTCAACACTAGCCCCTCTTCACTGGTTTCTTGATGAATTTCCCCTTTTTCATTATTTTCCCCTTTGTCATTTACGTTTTTGCTTCCACGGGCTCAGCGTAGTTTCTATAGAATAAACTATTGTATAGACCGTCAGGTAGTCATCTTCAATATCTTAAGATTTATCTCTTTTTTCATTGATAAAAATTTGAGCATTCTGATCGTATGAACATGGGGTTGTAGGTATAGACATCATCAACTACATTGCAATTTTCTGCATGCATGTCTATATTACGCATGCTTTTTGATCCAGTTGAAAGCGGCGGCCTGCTGACCCTCAGGTAAAGGCTCCTTTTGCATGTGGCTCATTCGAGGCGAGCTCCGGTGGCTAGGAATGGTCTCCCGGTGGCGGGGGGCGCGCTTGTGAATCTTCTTCCATGTTCGAGCTGATGAAGTCTTGGGGAAAACAAATTTCCCAACGTTGGCCGGCCCACATCTTCAGTGACTCATGGGTTTCATCGATCATGCCATTGAAGAGTAATAGTGGTGGGAATAACCTCCCCCAAACTTAATTGCTTGCTTAAAGCAGGGGAAAAGGAAGCATCAAGTTTATACTGGCTCTGAGTCACGAGGAGAGCTGCAGATTCACTTTCCTCGATGATGCAAAATTGTAAAACTCCTGGATCGCCTTCATCTTTTGCAGCGATTCTTTCTTTATCCACGACCTTTGCGATAGCGGTGAATTGCAATCCCAGCTTCTTCTACTATCTTTCTTTTCTTCGGCATGTCCTTGGGGAATTTTGCATAAAGTGGCATGCGAGTCACCATACGTAAGGCATACTGATCTCTATCTTGAAGGTTTCAAAACCTTGCAAGCCCACTCTCTATCTTTGATTTTACTGGTCTTTGTGGAAATGGAATGTGCGAGTCTAGAGCCTTGGATATCCTTCCTGTCCACTCCTTCTTTCTTTTTCTCCAATGCTTCTTCCTTTTATAGGCTTTCTTCTTCTTCTTTAACATGCATTTTTCTTTCATCTTTTTCTAACTCCTTCCCGGCTTCATTTTGCCACGACCCGTACGATCTTTTGGATTCTTTGTGTCGCAGGAAGGCATCTTTCCTCAACTGGGTTAGGGCCATACGCCTACGCATCTCAGACTTAAGGGATGCATTGGTGTTACGAAAAAATTTGAGAAGCGTATGATTGCTTCCAATTCTACAAACTTTTGTTCATGGAGGTTAAATAGCTTCTTATTATCCCCAGAATGACTGCCAAGTCTATTCTTGAATTTGGAGCCTCCCCTACGACCCTAATATTCTTTACGTGTTCATTTCCTTCTTAACTGGCACTCTTCGGAACCTTAATTAGCATTAAGTAACACATTGAGGGGTGCATCCATAAGAAAGGGCTTGTGAAGCCCTCCGCATATAGAGAAAATTCTCATAGTTCCTCGATCTTGGTGATAATATCTGACGGGTTAGTATTGGGTTTGAAATGGTAGTTTCTCTTAGCTCCGCCAGAATCATAGCTCTTGACATCACATAGAATTGTTCCTTCAGCAACTCTCGGCACTTCCTTCAATAACTCCTTTCATTTTGCTCCTATCTCATGAAAGTGTGTGTCTTAACAACACTTGTCCATCACATTGCATAATATCGACTTGGCCTCGTATTTGCCATCTTGCTCAGCTCCATGGTCCCTTTCCTCTGCTTTGTTTCCTCTTGAAAACTCGAGAAGAGGTTTTTCATATTACATTAGCAGGTCTTCAATCAACTCTTTTACCTCTTGACACTTTTTCGTTTGAATTGCACCTGACACTGACATCGATGATCCCCCTTTTGATATATCATTCAGGCATGATATACAATGTCCATCTGAGTCTTCGAGATCCTATCCCATGCATTGGACATCTTCTCGTAACCGTTTGAATCTTTCATAAGCTACATACAGGCTTTCATCTTCCCCCTGCTAAAACACAATGATTTCCCTCCTTCTCTCTGAGGTGAGGGCTGGGGGAAAGAATCTACCTAAGTAGGTGTAAAGGAGACCATATGACATATAAAAATTTATGACACTATTACCAATGGACTATTGTCTAATCCCCGGCAACTGCGCCATAAAACTTGTTGACTAGACCAAAACATCTCCTAGAGTAAATCATTTTCAATATTGGTTTTGGCCTAATATACTGCAAGTTACATAGTGGAAACTAAAGTAATAAATTGGATTTAAGTCGGTCATCGATCCTTGGGAATCTCGAGAATTCTAGATCAACTAACGACTACTCGAAGCTCCATACTATTTAGACTAATAAATGACATTGTGTTCGGCTTAAGTTGTAAAATTAGCATACAAGTATATAATAAAAAGAATGAACAATTGAATAAGCTGAATCTAAAGAATATTAGAAATACGAATGGATTAAGAAAATGATGTTGGCTTGAGTAATTATCGTTTGAGTACACATTAAGATCATCTTTATTGTGAAGTAATAATTCTGTTATTTAACACTTTGTTAATTTCGCTTGTGTATTTCGGGTTTAAAATCTGTCCAAGGCGTTTAGTAATGCAGTGGATCTCTCCACACTCCCACATTTCATTATCTAATTTTTACGATCCTCTCGAATACGAGGGAATGAGATAACTACATTTAACGAGGGCGTCTTTGATGCAGGTATTTTCTTTTGCAATACGCCATTACCCGTTTATGGATTGTAAACCTTAGCTCCCAAGTTATCGGTCGAGCAAGGATATACAACTTCCGGTTACTTTTTCCTCAAAATTAGAATAGATCACCCCTCTCCTTGATTAGATCTCGGCTAACCGCAGTTGGCTTCACTATTCGAATTAGAATTGAACTCTACGCTTGTTTAAAATTGATAACTAATTCGACCATTCTTAGTTTCAAGTGAGAGGATTTATGATAACACAAAAGCTGTGGATCTCACAATATCAGGTTAATATACTTGAAAAGAAATGTTCACTTAACTCCCGGGATTATCGTCTCTGTGTCACTTTCGGAGGACCTCAGCGAAATCAGAGCAATGAAGCGACTCTTAATACGGGTATAAGAAGCGTATTCGGATCAAGCATTAAACCCATAGCAAGTAAATTCATAGGCGAAGTGTGATGGCGAAACAAGCTACGGGGAAGATTATTTCGACAATAGCATTCACTTAATGGGAAATTTGTTCTCCCAATTCATGATTTACACACTACAACATTCCTCGATCATAGAATAAGCTGCGTTATGGCGGAGGAGTCAGATTCCCGGATATTTGTGCGAGCTTGAGCATTCCGGTAGTAATTTGAGAAAGGAATTGAATTGCGTTACGACCCAACCAGCATTAACATCCGCGTTCGAGAGAAAATAAGCGAAAACTAAAAGCGATAATCTAATCTAATCTCTGCTTTATCAGCGTTGAAGAAAAGAAAGAAAAAGAAAACTAAAAAGAAGAAAAATAAAGAAAAATGAGCCTTACATTTCACCGGACCTCGTGCGTAATGTGTATTTGGTGTTATGAATTTGGTAAGCTGGCATTGTTGCCGGGTTTCTCGATTGGAATATAATCCAATGCGAGTCTTTGTGGATTTCAAGTGGGCGGCCCCATGTTAATGTTGGTGTGACTTCAAACCACCATGTGACATCATCCATCGCCAGCGACATCGATCTCCGCGTCGCGACATCGAGGTTCAAGTCTTCGCGACCTCGGTGATGTCTTACGATGTCGCGACAT
Source organism: Tetrastigma voinierianum (assembly GCA_016808115.1). NCBI lineage: Eukaryota > Viridiplantae > Streptophyta > Magnoliopsida > Vitales > Vitaceae > Tetrastigma > Tetrastigma voinierianum. Next base: position 391,951 of record JAEQBH010001948.1, on the reverse strand, counting down.
CAATCGCTATCGCGACATCAACTACATGGGCTGCGACTTCAAGCTGGCGTCGCCGATGTCGCGACCTCGGTCCCTTGTCGCTGACATCACCTTGCCTGCTGCGAGGCTTCAATAGGGTTCTCGATGTCGCGACCTCGATGTCTTGTCGCGGCATCATTTCGATTCTTACGTGCTTTTAGCTGCCGCGTTCATGATGTCGACCACGATCTTGTCGTGGCGGCGGTTCATTTCCTTGCGACTTTCATCTTATGTGGTTCCACGAAATTAGCGACAGCCAATCTCTTGTCGCGACATCGACTAGGTCTCTGGAGGCTTCAATTGGTTGCTTTTGGTGTCGCGGCCATTCATTCTTGTCGTGACATCGACTTAGAGGCTTTGCAAACCTGCGATTCTGGTGGTGTTGCGACAACGTCTCTTGTCTCGACATCGACATGGATCTGCGATCTTCAAGCGGTACGCTAAGTGGTATGCGCTACATTAATCTCTTGTCGACATACGACGCTAAAACTGCAGGTTTTCACTTGATGGTTCTGGTATCAGCGACATCAATTTCCTTTGTTCGCGACATCACTCATCTCCACGGTCTCATTTGTTAGTTCGATGTGAACATGATCTCTTGTCAGCGGGCACATCACTTTGTAGCTCTGCGATTTTGGGTACGGTGTTCCTTATGTCAGCGACCTCGAAATAAGTCATCACGACTTCAGGCGATGTCTTGGGATGTGTGACCTCCCGACTTAAGTCTTATATCTTGATCTTAGTTATTATCTTGTGATCCCACTATCGCGACTGCATTAAAATTCCTTTAATTTTCACGATATGCGACTCATGCTGAACCGTGCAACTTCATTGCAACATTAATTAACCAGTTGCTTTCATTTCTGCCCTGTATTTTCTGCATTTTCCTCCGCCCGATTCTTTGCATTTTCTGCCCATTTTTCACTTGTTTCTTTTATACTCCTTGCAAATAACAAATTTGGTGAGTTTCTTAATATATACGCATCTCGATTATTCCTTTTACATTAAAATAAAGCAGAGAAAAATGGTTCAAAATAGATGACTTTTAAGCTCAGTCAAACTCCCCCAAACTTAAAATTTTGGCATCCTGGTAGAAAAAAGAAAAGATTTGTTTGTCCTCAAACAAAATAAAGAAAAATTTTAAGGACATTTATCGATTTGTTACGTTGGCATTCAATTTAATTGAAATACAATGTGTTGCATTATTTTACATGCATCTAGCTCAGAAGTCGGTTCAAGGTTAATTTCTACTTTCTTCATAGTATACAAACTAAAGCTAGTGTTAAAATTGTTTTACAAACAACATAATCGTAGATCTGTTTTAAAAATAAATTGTTTTCCTTTCTCATCTTCATCTTGAGTCACTTTACTCCTAAAGTCTTCATAGTTTTGATTGTTTTATATTTCCAATTCACCAGTTTGTTTTTCCTGTGATCTCATAATATGGGTGATTTCAGCACTTGAATCAATCAGATCTTTTTGGACTTAAATTGTTAGGCTTGGGTATGGGTGGGATGGAGGGTGCTAGGTTAAGATACCCTGAACCTTTTCTCTCCTCTTACGCCCTTTCTTTCTTGTAGTCTTCCTAATAAACTCCCCTAAATTTTCATGTTTGGGCCATCTCTTTGATTTCTTCAATTCAGAACTGTATGCCCCCCATTTCTCACTTGTAATTCCACTGGGGAAATTTCCTTTGTTTGTCACCATTCAGGGATAGTGCAGTGTTTTAACTTTTTAGGCTTTCTAACACTCTTAGCGAACTTTGGGTTAGTAGCTCCCATACCAGATGGCATTAGGGTACTAGGTGTTGAAACACCTAAGAACTTAATTGTTCGAAGTTAGGCCCGCAGATAAAAGCATCCCTGTAATCTTTCTTTTCTATTGCATTTACGCTCTTTGCTTTTCTTTTCATTCCTTTTTGAGTTCCTGAAAACATATACTCCCGAACTTCATTTCTTTCTTCCTCTCCTTGAATTCTGGGTAATCATAGGTTCTTTCTTGAAGGATTGATTTCTTGGGATGAGTTTGGGTTTCCATTGGTTTATTTTTTTGAAAAAATAAAGCGTTGGCTGATTCTGGAACTAAGTATATGCGTCGACATATGAATAGAGATGTAATAGAATGGCTCAAACTATCCAAGAATAACCTGCATCATCTCTTTATCCAGTTTATACATCACTGGGGATTTCGCCTCAGTCGATAATCTAACAAATTCTAGAATTTGGATTGAGCGATTGTGACTAACTTATAAGAGTACGCCAAACTCATTTTTGTTGATGGGTATTTAAATTAATTGATATTATGGTTCCTTGACTTATTGATTTCATACCTAACTCAAAAATATGTTTTGTTTCGCTTTTATTGTATTACTTTCCTCTATTACGGACTATCAGTTAGACTTGAATGCTTGTGCACCTTGTGTTTGGTCATTGTATTCATTTTGCCCTTGATACACGCAATTTTACGCATTTCAGCTTATTCTAATCTAACTGCTTCATTCAATTCAGCTCATGACTTCTAAGCGGGATTTTTCATTAGAACAATTCCTACTTTAATTTCCTAATCCATGCAACCCTGGCTTGACACACATTGAACAAACAAAATTCAAAATAACACTTTGCATTCAATTGATTCAAGTTTCTTATTTTATTTACGATTCAAGTAGTTCTGGATGATACAATTCAAATAGAATAATAACAGAGTAAAAGAAAGGTTAGAAGCTGGGGAGAAGGTCTATTTTTTTCTTTTAAAAATAGCGGAGCAAAAAGATGTTGGGGATCTAGGTCGATTATTACTAAATGAAATTTGGGAATTGAAATTTTCAAAGTTCCCTCTTCTTTCCCTTTCTCTTCTTGGTTTCCCTCTCCCATTTGTTCTTATTAAGAAATCTCATTAGAGAGATCCAACCCTTTTTGTTCAACTCATCCTGCCTCTTCCCCAATGACGACCATTGTATTCATTTAGTCATGACCTCTAAAAATTTGAGAGAGATTATTGTTAATCGAGATCGAATTTTCTGTAACTCTTTTGCCTATAGGATTCAGTTATCCTTTTCTTGTCTCTATCATCCAGTTTTTATTTTCAAAATCCTTGTGTAGATACTTGTATAGAACTTGAAGCCCTTGGTTGCTCCCCAAATTTAACCTTTTATACGTATCATCTTTTCTTTTATCAATGTTAGGAGTTGGAATCAACGCTCAAGTTTATTATAAAAAGCTTCATGACTTAGTTTGAGTTTACGTAGCGGTGTGATCTTTTCATTTCATTTCTTTCTTAAATTCTTCCCTTCTTTTGCTTCAAAATTTTCCTCTATGTTCCTCTCTTACCGTTCGACTCTTCTCCCCTTCTTTGTTCTCTTCTTTGTAGCTCAATCTCATGCTCCTTTTCCTTCCTGTTTAGCTCTTCCTCCCTCTGTTGGTCTCTTCTTTTCAATTCTTTTTCATAAATGCCTTCTCTGAATTCCTGCTTTAGGTTCCACTCTTTCTATTTTTCATCCATTCTCTTTTGCATGGCATTGAAGGCTTCAGTATCGAGCATTCTCTTATTGCTCCCCTTGAGCTTTCTCCATGTTGTTTTGTTCTGCACGGGAGGAGAAGCGGTAGGGAATGGAGGAGAAGTCTATTGGGCTGCCTTCATCTGTCCTTCATTGTGCGCAAAAAATGAAATCATTGTTGTCGGGGTGGGTTTTCTGGTTGCTCTGCTTGCTTGGTAGTAACTCTCGAGGTCTCAATTTACGGTCTTTCATGGGCTTCATCTCTTTCCTCTACAGCCACCCTTTTCTTTGGTTTCTTGGTCCTTTGCTAACTCCTCAGTCGAAGGAGTGGTGAAGCTACGGGTACTTCTTCTTCGATTCAATATTCCTTTCACCCCGGCCTTCAAACATAGAGCATTGATTGTTGCTATTGAGGAATGAACCTCTTTTGTTTCAACTGTAATTACCTGTGATAGAATTCTCAATAATGACTCTATATTGATTTTGTATCAGCACTAGGATGGCATACAACAACCACAGACTTCTTGTTCTCTCCACTTGTGCATACATGTTTTTATTTGGAACCAAAACGAAGCGAGTAAAACCATACCTTCGCTTCCTCGGTTAGGCTTCCCACATTCCAGTTCTTGGCCTTCCTTCTTCTTGGTTTATTTGCTTTACCATTGGTAGGCTTCTTGGCAACCTTTTCAAAAATGGTTTTCAAAAGTTTCCTTTAAATTTGGAACCATGCTTGTGCCTTTGCCATGCACTAGGCCTCGTTGATGGCATAGCATCACTCACTCCGAAACCGGACTCCTCCCAGCAGCAGCTCCATCCTTCCTTCCTACCAAATTTGAATAAAATTCTCTTACGATCTTTGTATACCACTGATTTTTGGTGTCTTGCCAGAGACTCTCACCTCTACGCTCTATCATCTCATGAAGAAGGCGTGCGAGTTTTGAATCTCACTCTGCGACAAACCCTTGTTGCTTAATATTTTTCAGGGTAAGCCCCGTCGGCTTGCAATCTTCTTCTTCTTCTTCTTCTCACCATCTTTCCACTCCCACTTGCGCTCTTTCTTGAGAAATTGCCGGAGCTTGGTGTTTAAATTGGCACCTCTCTGCTTGTTCTTCTGACGAGATCTCATCTATTGTTCTTCTTGGCGAGGTTTCTTCTTCGGTTGTTCATGTTCCTCATAGTAATCAAATACAGGTTAGGACTAGAGTGGGAATTTCGACCATTGAACGGAAAAAGCTTTTGAGTTTGGAAAGTAGCTAGGGTTTCGGGGGTTGAGATTCGGAAGGAGGAAGAAGGTGAATAACTATGTGGTTTGGAGTGAATGAGAAAGTTTCAAGCAGGTTACAATTCAATCAATGTTTGTGGGCTATTATTGCTTTCATTATTCAGAACACGTCACGCGACTTCAATTCTCGTCTTATTGAGATCATTGAATTTAGAGACTTTTTAAAGAGTGAGTAAGTGGCTTTTGTCCCTCTTTATGTCGCGACATACTAAGTTTCAATAGCGACATAACTAGGGCCTCTATGAATTGTTTAATTTTCATGTTCGCGACATCTATTTTTCATTTGAAACTTAGTTCTCGTCGACTTCAGGTGGTGTGCATGACCTGTATATCTTCATTGATACTCACGGTTGCCCTTTGAAAACGGTCGCGACATCGATGTTTGTCGCGACATCACTTATGTCATGACGCCTTCTGTGTGACATAACCTTTCTATCAGCGACATAACCTTACGTGAAGACCCTAAACTCCCATAACTTTCGATGATCTAGAGAACCTTTTCTCTTGTGTTCCTAACCCTTTTTTAGACATTACTTGCTCTCGACGAGATTTAACAAACAATTCAAGTATATCTCTGAGAATTGGGTTAGGATAAAATTCTCCCCCTTTTTCTCTGTTGTGACTTCTACGCAAGTTGCGGAATTGTTCTGTGATTGCCTTGCCATTCATGTCTTTGAACCTTCACGAGAAGCTTGCGCAATATTCAAGAAAAATCTAATTAACTATAATTGATTTATAAAAATTAAATCTATCCTTATAAAAACAATTCTGACCTAATTTAAGAAACTAAAAGGAAAAGTATTTCAAAACTTAAAACGAGAGAAATTAAATCTTTTGGTTACACTCATTCGCCTTTCAGTTTGAGTCCTTAGTGGACTTGTTTGTTGTGGTACTTCTTCTTTTTCCTCGAGCCGGTTGGGTTCTTCCTTTCCTCTTCCTGTTGAGATAATGCTTTAACCTGCGTCCATTGACCTTGAATTCTTATAAGTGCTCCGGAGTCCTCGGTAATCCACTGCCGAATGTAGTACTTGACACCAGCGTATGGCCAGCTCGATTGGATTTTATTTCCACGGAAAGCAATTTGATCCCCAGAATAGCAGAACCTGTTCCTTCTCGAACTCTTTTCTCGAATTCTATGATCATGCCATTTCTTTGTCTTGTCTTTGTATATTCTAGCATTATCATAGGCTTCATTTCTCTCGATTCTTCCAATTCAGACAGGTTAAGACAATCTTTCTTCCTTCTTGACCTTAAAATGAAAGTTCCCAACTGCCAATTATTTGTGCCTTGTATTCTAATTCAAGAGGTAGATGACATGGTTACACCAAAAACAACTCGTATGGGGACATTCAATGGGGGTTTTAATATGAATCTGTGGCCACAAAAAGTGCATCGTTGTAAGTTTGGAAGACTGATCAGCTTCTGCGAGCTCACGGTCTTTTTCAAGTATTCTTTTGATCTCCTGTTGGAAATTTACCTTGTCCATTGAGTAAGGGGATGATAAGCTAAACTCATTACATGCTTGATCCCATGCACAACCATGAGTTTTGCAAATATTTTGTTTGCAAAGTGGGTTCCCCATCACTAATGATAGTTACGGGTGTTCCCGAGATACGCTGAAATATTCTTTTTTAAAGAAACTCACAAGCGTATTAGCATCGTTCCTTGGACAAGCCAACGCTACCCATTTTAGGCGTAATCTTATTAGCGGTATGTATGAGGTTTCAAATGATGAAAGTGAAGGGTCCCCATAAAATCTATTCCCCCATACATCATAAATTTGTATCACCATAATACCTTTGAGGGGCATTTCATTCATGATGCTAATATTTCCAATCTTTGGCATCATGTCGCCTGATTAACCCACTCCAGCCTGATCTAAAGATAGTGGGCCAATAAAATCTGATTGGGTATCTTGCGGGAAGCTGTTCTTTCTCGAGAAAAATGTCCCCCATGGTGATGCATAGCATTCCATTTATAATATTGTCTTTGTTCCACTTTCTAGCACACATCTTCTTATTATCATGTCGACACCTCTCTTGAATAATTAGGTCATCCCGAATATAATACTGTTGTCGGTTACGAGGTTTCCCTCTTCTTTGTTGGTAGGCGGGTCGAGAGGCATTACTCCCTTGACAGATAAAATTCACAATATCAGCATATACCGAGAGAGGGGAAGTTGGAAGAAACCTTAAGCAAATTGCTTTCATCTGGGGAAGTTCTACGTTAACCTCACACATTTTCCTCTTCATCACGCACTTCTTTCTACTCTTGACAAATGATCGATATATCACATTGTCATCACTTTTTATCCTTGATTTCCGAATCAAACTCCTTCTTGATAGCACCCACCTTATCAATCTTGACTTAGCTTCCTTTTGATCAAGTATTTGATTCTTTGCATGATCGTGCGTTACTACATGAGATCCTAAATGTCTTGCCTAAATTTTCTGAAGCAAATACTATGGCTAGCATCTCCTTTTCAGGTTGTTGAGTAGTTCTCTTGTGCTTCATTGAAGGTCTTACTAGCATATGATATATGGCCACGAATACTTTTCTCTTTTCTTTACGCTGACCACGGCTCCATGGCAAAATCGCGGCATCACCACGTTATTTCAAATCCACGATTCCGATGCAGTGCGACCATTATAGGTGCTTATTACCCGTCGATCTGATTTCTTCAAAAGCATCCTTATAAGTCATCAAATTGAACCTTGTATCTTTTTCGATGTCACGCGGATTGTCGGCTATTTTGAAAAGTCTTTGATGAATCTCTGTAAAGCTCCGGCGCTGCCCAAAAGCGCACTCTTTTCTTGTGGTAGGTGATAAAGAGTCTTGATAATAAGATACTGGACTGAGTGACTTCTAGTCTGGCTTGAAATTTTATGCCCAGAATAGCTGCAACCGTCACCATAAAATGGCATTTTCCCGGTCGGTGCTAAGTTGTTTTGTCTGGCATCTTTGAAGTCTTGTTTCAGTTGTTTAAACATTGATCAAAATTTGGATCATACACGGTAAATCATCCGAAAATTTCCATCGCTTCTTCAGCCGTCGAGAATATAGACATCATACACCTCTGGAATGTAGCTGGAGCATTACATAGCCCAAATGGCATCCTTCTAAAGGCAAAGGTGCCATAAGGGCGTGAATAATGATCTTCTCTTAATCCTCGAGATTTTAATACTTAGTCTGATTTATATCAGTACCCATCGGAAAACAAAAGTGAGAATCTTTGCTAACTTTGTCCGTCGATCAATGAAGGGCAAAGGGAAATGATCTTTTATGGTGGCTGTGTTCAACTTCACATGTCAATACATACCCTCCATCACACATCCTTGTTCTTGTTGGAATCAATTCATTTGTCTCATTGCGGATCGATAAACCACCACTCTTTGGAACCACCACATGGTTGGGTACTCGCGGGAGTAATGCGAATATAAGATAAAACCGGCATTCGACAATTTAAGTACCTCCTTTACGACTACTTCCATCATCCACGGATTCGGTCTCCTTTGGTGTTCCCACGGATGGTTTGAGTCTCACGGAATCTTTATGCATGCAGGTGTGGTGATACCCGCCCGGCTCACCGTGGACTAACTGGCAATTCCCTTATCTTCCTTAATATTTTCCGTCTTGTTCCTCATCTCATCAACGAGTGGTGAAATGATCAGCGGTTTTTCTTTAGTAATTAAATGGCGTACTTTAAGGCGGCATGACAACTCTTTCAAAACTAGCCCATACGCACTTTGGTTTCTTGATGATTTCCTCTTTTAATATTTTCTTTGTGCCTCGTTTACGTTTTGCTGGCTTCGACACGAGTTTCTATAGAATGAAAAGCTGGCATGTGATTCAAAATAGACATCTTCGATTATCTTTGGGAATTCATCTCTTTTCATTATTAAAGCAGAATTAGTACAATCATTGTTAACATCGAGGGATTGGAAGTATAAACGAAATCAGCCATTTAGAAGCTTTCCTTGTCTGCATGCATATTTTTCATACTTTTTATCAAGTTAAAAACCCTTCTTCCTTCTCAAACCCTCAGGTAAAGAACTCCACTTTGCATGTCAATCGAGGCGACTCAGTGTAGCTAGATGGTCTTCCCAATAGCGGGGGTACTTGTGAATCTTCTTCCGTGTCGAGAATGGTGAGTCCTCTTTGGGAAAACAAACTTTAGCCTTGTTGATGAACATCTTCAATGACTCCCTTCGGGTTTTTACCATCGATGCATCTTGCCATTTGAAAATGCCGGTTGTGGGAGTAAGCTCCCCTGAGCTAGCGATTTCTTGGCGAGAAGAGGCGATAAATTGATACTAACTCTTTGGTACTGAGAGAGAGCTTCAGATTGTTATGCGGCGTACAAGGAATCGAGAAGCTCCTTTGGGTCTTCGTCTTCTTGAAATTGTGGTTCTTTTACGATCCTTTGCCGCTATGATGCGGTGAGATTCATATTCGCTCCTCTTGTTTTCTTTCTTGCTCGGTATGTCCTTGAAATTTTGCATAGAGTAGCTTTGAGTTACCGCCAGGTAAAGCGTCACGATCTCCAGAACGGAAAGTTTCGGGAGCCATACCGGCTGCTCTCCCATCCTTGACTTACAGGTCTTTGTGGAAATGGGATGAGGGCTTTGATCCTTGGATGTTCTTCCTTTGCTTTTTCTTTTTCATTTCTCAGTACCTCTTCCACTTTTCCACAAAAACCTTCTCCTTTCTTCTTTGTCATTTTCTCTTTCATCTTTCCTTAACTCCTTCCTCTGTTTGCCTGACCATGCGGTCTTTAGGTTCTTCAGCCTTGTGTCCTTGGAAGGCATCTTTCTTCGGCTTTGTAGGGTTAGAGACTGACGCTACTTGTGTCCTCGAGGTTCTTCGAGGGGATGCATTGGTGGTGTTAAAGTGAGGGTGGTACTTGATTTGGCTTGACTCTGCGAATTTTTGTTCATGGAGATTAAAACGACTTCTTATTATCCCCAGTGAAGCTGCGACATCGTTCTTGAAAAGATTAGGACCTCCTCACGACCACGATATTCATTTACATTAACTCCATTTCCTTCGCTAACGCTCTTGGAACCTTGGTGGTACATTGATAACCTGTGGAGGTTACATCCCATGCCTTAGACGCGTAGAAGCCCCTCACAGCCAGAAAATTCTCATAGTTTCTCGGTCTTTGGGTGATAATGTCTTTGGCAGCGAGGTTAGTATTGGGTTTAAAATGGTAGTTTCTTGCTCACCAGGATAATTCAACCTCTTGACATCCTTAGATTGTTCAGCCCGATTACCCTCTCGACACTTCCCTTGATAACTCTCTTTAGTTATCTATTTCATGGCAGTGTGTGTCTTTCTTTATGCACTTTATAAACTTTGTGCGCAACCTTTCAGAGCTTGGCCTCCATGGCTGTCATCTTGCCAGCTCCATGAGAAGTCCCCTTTCCTCTCTTGTTTCCTTTAGCTGGAAAAGGAGTTTTCATCATTACATTAACCCCGGTCTTCTAATGAAGCTCTTTGCCTCTTAGGCACTTTTCGTTTGAATTAGCCACACCGTGACATCCAGTGATCCTTTTGATATATCATTCAATGCATGATATACAATGTCATCGAGTCTTGGATCTATCCCATGCATTGGACATCTTCTCAACAACCGTTTGAATCTTTCCCAAGCTACATACGGGGCTTTCATCTTCCCCTTTGTTGGAACCTGATGATTTCCCTCAGCCCTGCTTTTACGTGGTGAAATTTGGGGAAAGAATCTACTAAGTAGGCCTCACACTAACTCCTCCAGAGTATCAGCGAACCATATGGTAAGGATTCACATACCATGTATTTCTTTGTATCTCTTAGAGAGAATGGGAATAGATGCGGGATTTGATGACCACGGTCTCGCCCCATTCAACTTCAACTGTATTAGCCATCTGAAATCTTCAGGTGCTCGTTTACAGATGCCAGTGGAATGACATTGCCCTTTCAATTCACTGACAGAAAAAACCATAAAAACTTTGTTGACTAGACGAAAACATCTCCTAGAGTAAATCATTTTCAATATTGGTTTGGCTAATATCTTTGCCAAGTGCAGATGACAAGTAATAAATTGGATTTAAGTCCAGATATCGATCCACGGTCTCAAGAATTCTAGATCAACTACCACGACTACTTTCGAAGCTCCATACTATTTAGACTAATAAATGACATTTGTGTTCGACTTAGAAAATTTGTAAATTATACTAAGTATACTATCAAAGAATGAGTAATCGAATAAAGTGAATCTAAAGAATAATGAAATCCCGAATAGTTAAGAGAAAATAAATGGAAGCGAGGTAATTATCATTTAGAGTACACATTAAGATCAATCTTTATTGTGGAAGTAACAATTCTGATTAACCTTTGTTAATTTAAACATGTATTCGGGTTTAAAATGTCCGTTTAGTAATGCAATTTGAATCTCTGCCTCCACATTTCATTATCTAATTTTTACGATCCTCTCGAGATACGGGAATGGGATAACTACTTTTTAACGAGGGATGTCCTAATTGCGGGTATTTTCTTTTGCAATACTTCATACCCGTTTATGAATTTGTAAACCTTAGCTCCCAATGATTATTGATTAAATTGCCACGAGTAGGCTGAGGCTGGGAATCGTAAAATTTATATACACCTAAGTTCCTACTGCTACTTAGTAGTCAAGCTCTTTGCGTGCTTATTAGTGGTCTAAGTCGAACACGGGGATGAGTTTTCATCCTAAGAATAGTACGCATGAGTGTAAAAGGTAAGGCTTTCTATTTGGACTTTTGGTTGCTTCAAAAGCAGTGGGAAGTAAGGTTGAGCGAAATTGTAAAAGGCGAAAGTGAAGTGTGAAAAAAATTAACTTTGAAGATTTAGGTCACTAACTTGGTAAATTAGCAAACAAATTGTCCTCGGGTTTTTATCCTACCGCGTTATGACGAAGCAACATAGTCCACGGCATACTTAGGATCTATGTTTTAACTAAGCGAACCTCACTAACAACAACTCCCCATTTGAGGTCAACACGGGTAGCATCTGTATGGCCCTTTTCGGGTTTGACACGGCATTAAATATCCTTAGGGCTCATAAGGGCCATCTAAAGAACCCGCAGTGCATCAGCATTAGGTATCTTGCTTGTATCCTAAAAAAATGGAGTATTAGTGAATCGATAACGTTAAATCTTCTATTATTATTTGAGAAGATAGGACCATAATACGTGCTCACTGTGACTTTCGGTCTGGGGGCGAATAATGCATATGCCACCGCAAGCTAGCTTCCGCCATAGCTAAGAGGGAGGCTTGGCCAAACATCTCTCTTGAGTTGTCATCGCCAGAGGGGTGTTGGCGACCAGAAAATGAAGAAAGAGGAGAGAGAAGAGAGAAAAGCAAAACCTAATTAAAAATACGAAACTTTATTTACAAAAATGAAAACTTAAAAAATTTCTTCTCCTCCAAATTCTTGCTTTTCCAAAATTTTCTATATTGATTACAAAAAGAGAGGGGTTTATATAGGCCACCTCAATACATGAAAATACCAAAAAACCTACAAATTTGGCTAAGTTAAAGGCAGAGAGTAATACACCAAATTTAGGTCGAGTTAGCATTAAATACAAAAACATGTGACGTTAAATTTCGCTAGGAGCGAAGAATTTCGCTAGGTAAGCGAGAAATCACCATGCATAAGCGAAAATGAAAAGCCCCAAGCTAAGGGCTTGGCAATTTAAAAACTTAGCTAGCCCGAAATTTAAGCTAACAAGCGAGAATTTTATGGAAATAGCAAATTTTAGGTAATTAGCGAAAATGCAAAATTTAAGCTAGGCACGGTGCTGCGAAAATTTTGGGTCTAGCGAAAATTGGCAATTTCGCTGAATTACTTAATTTTTAGCTAAGGTTAATTTCGCAATCGGTAGGAATTCGCAATCTTAGCGAAAATTCACGGGATTTCTTTGATCTTCATTTGCTTTGCCTCACGATATTCTCTTGCATCAATTTTTCTTCACTTTGCCTTCGGAATTTCATTGATTCTTGAATTTGGTTGATGGTGACCGCGAGTTCAAACTTCATGATTCGTCATACATCTCGATATTGAACTTCTAAAGTGTGCGAAACACAAAAGCGACCAATACTCTCTAAATGGCATAAGTGCTACTAAGAAGACTTGAACACTTCAATTGGTATAAATGACATGATTAATCTTGTAAAAGCACTCAAAACCTATCTAATATAGGGTTCAAAATTGCACTTTTTGGGCATTATGTCGGTTCTCCAGTTCCAACAAGGATATCTGACTTCCAGGTTACTTTCCTCGAATTAGAATAGATCACCCTCTCCTTGATTAGATCTCGGTAACACTTAGTGGCTTCACTATTCGAATTGGGGTGAACTCTGCCCCAGTGTTTAAATTGATAACTCATTCAACCCATTCATGATTTCAAGTGAGAAGAGGATTTATCGAAATGAAACTTACAAAGCTCATCGGATCTCTAATAGCAAGTTAATATACCTTCAAAAGAAATGTTCATAACTCGGGATTATCGTCTGTGTCACTCGGGGACCTCCTTGAAATCGAGCAATGAAGCGACTCTTAATATGGGTATAGAGCTGATGTCGGATCAAAAACATTAAACCATGCTTAGAAAGTAGGATTCATAAACTTCAGGTCGCAATCTGTTTGGAAACAACTACGGGAAGATTATTTCGACAATAGCATTCACTTAATGGAAGAATTTGGGTTCCTCAGTACTAATTTACACACTCTGACATTCCTCGATCATAAGAATAAGCTGCGTTATGGCTGGAGGAGTCGAATTCGAGATATTTGTGCGAGACTTCAAACATTCGGGTAGTAATTTGAAAATTGAATTACGCATTCGGCTTACGCGCTCCAGCGATAACATCCAGTTCAGAAAATAAAGAAAGCGAAAACTAAAGCGATAAATCTAGTACTAATCTCACAACTTCGGCGTGAAGAAAAAGAAAAGAAAAGAAAAGCTAAAAAGAAAGAAAAAATAAAGAAAATGAGCCTTCAGCTACCCAGACCTCTAAATACATTTATCATGTGGCTCTTTGTTATGGCTGGGTAGGCTAGCGTATTTATAGGGTTTCTCGAGTTGGGCCCCTGGCTCCAGTACGGTCTTTGTGGATTTCAGTGGGCGGCCCATTAATGTTTAGGTGGCGACTTCAAATCCCTTGTCGCTGACATCATCCATGTCGCGACGTGATCTCCGCGTCGCGACATCGAGGTTAAGTCTTCTGCGACCTCCAAGCGATGTCTTGATGTCGCGACATCAATCTCTTGTCAGCGACATCGGCTACATGGTGCCGGCTTCAGCGGCGTCTTACGATATCGCGACCTCGATCCACATAGCCGTGACATCACCTTATACGCTGAGGCTTGATAGGGTTCTCCGTGTCGCGACATCGATGTCTTTATCGCGACATCCAGCTTTCGATTCTTACGTAGCTTTTAGCGCCGCGTTCGCGATGTCCCGACCTCAATCTCTTGTCGTGACAGCAGTTCATTTCCTTGCAGCTTTCATGCATGGTTCCTGAAGTCGCGACATCAATCTCTTGTCGCGACATCGCGACTTGGATTCTGGGAGGCTTCTAATTGGATTGCTTTTGGTATCAGCGTGCATTTCCTTTAGCCGTGACATACGACTTAAGGAACTTACAAGCTTCCACGGTGCGGTACGGTGTTGCGACAACAATCTCTTGTCGCGACATCAGCTTATGGATCTGCAGTCTTCAACTGGTCGCTCGTGTTGTCGCTACATTAATCTCTTGTCGCGACATCAGCTTAAGGCTCTGGAGTTTTCACTTGATGGTTCCTGTTGTCGCGACATCAATTCCTTTGTTGCGACATCACTCTATACTCCACGGAGTCTCAAGCTGACCAGTTCTGATGTCGCGACGCCAATCTGTCGCGACATCACTTTATGGCTCTGCAGTTTTGGACTGGTGTTCCTTATGTCGCGACCTCAACTTAAGTCATCTGCAGCCTTCAACTGATGTCTTAGGATGTCGCGACCTCAACTTAAGTCTTCTGCTCAATCTTCAGCTGCCTATCTTGTGATCCCTGTCGCGACCTGCATTAAAATTCCTTTAATTTTCCTGATGTCGCGACCTCATCTTGGGCCGTCTGACCAAAAAGCGCAACATTAATTAACCCGAGTTGCTTTCATTTACACTTACCGCTGGCACTACGCATTTTTCACTCACTTGGTTCTTGCGCTTTTCCTTTGCATTTTCTTCTTTCTTTTATACTCCTTGCAAATAACAAATTTGGTGAGTTTCTTAATATATCGCATCTACGGGTATTCCTTTTACATTAAAATCAAACAGAAAAATGAACTAAAAATAGATGACTTTTAAGCTCATCAGTAGGCCTCTACTAACTCCTCCCAAGTATCAACAGAACCATATGGTAAAGATTTATACCATGTATTCTTTGTATCTCTTAGAAGAATAGAATAGATGCGGTTTGATGACTTACGGTCTCACCCATTAACTTCAGCGTATTAGCCATCTGAGAAATCTTCCGGTGCTCGTTTGGAGTCCTCGATTGGGATGACCGATGGCCAGTGCCCTCTTTGGACCATTGCTTAATTAGTCTTTGGTTTAACTTCAAAATTATTTGCATCAATAGTTGGGCGCCTGATTACTTGATGCTCATCTTGAATAATCGGCTTCGAAGTCCTCCATAGTATCGACCAATTGGAGGCACTTCCTAGGCTGCTCTCCCATGTCTTTCATTACGATCCTGTCTTTCATACGCCATGGTTGAGTTTACGCCTTCTTTATGCTTTCTCAAGCTTGAGTGTTTTTCTCTAATTAAATGTCTCTTTGGAATCGGATCAGGTGTTGGCTCCTATGCATTAAAATTTTGTCCACTGAAATCAGAAACCTGATTACATTAATAGGATTAATTAAGTCGTGAATATTTTCAATATGGTTTGTTAAGTTAAGTGTTTAAAAATAACCACTTTAGCGAAAAGCTATTTTTGTTCTTTTTCTTCAAAATGTCCAAATTAGCATTTCCTTCTTTCGTCTGGATATTGATTTACTAAATTATTTTGATCCCCGGCAACGGCGCCATAAAACTTGTTGACCAGACCAAAACACATGTACAAATTTATAACACTTATTGCCCAGACTATTGTCCCCAATCCCAAACAACGGCGCCGTAAAACTTGTTGACTTTCTATTATATAAACCCTGAATCTCTAGAATATCATTTTCAATTTTGGTTTTGGCCTAATATCCTGCAAGTGCACAGGTCGACAAGTAATGAAATGGATATAAGAATCCGGTCTCGATCCCACGAGATCTCGAGAATTACAGATCAACTACCACGACTACTCGAGCTCTATACTATTTGGACTATAACGACATTGTGATCGACAGAAAATTTGGAAAATATATACAAGTATTAAGGAAAAAAAAATTTAACAATCAAATAAGCTGGAATCTAAAGAATAAAGAATAATGAATAGTGAGGAAAATGATAGGCGAATAGTTATCTTTTTAGAGGACACATCAAGATCCCACTTTGCTATTGTGAAGTATCAATTAACGTAGTTAGCAGATAAAATTGCTTGTGTATTTCGGGTTTAAAATACATCCGAGGCGTTTACTTGATGCAATTTGGATCTCTCCACGCACTCCTGATTCATGATCTAATTTTCACTGATTCTTTCGAGACGAGGGTGGGTGACTACTTTTAATAAAGGTTTGCTAATCACAGGTATTTTTTAACACCCAATGCCATTACCCATTTTATGGTATTTGTAAACCTTAGCTCCCGAGAGTTATCGGTCGAAACGAGGATATCTGACTCTGGTTACTCTTCCTCCTAAATTAGAATAGATCACCCCTCTCCTTGATTAGATCTCGGCTAACACGGGATTGGCTTCACTATTCGAGATTGAGGTGAACTACTACTGCTTGTTTAAATTGATAACTCATTCCAGCCTCATTCTTGATTTCAAATTGAAGAGGATTTATCTAAGTAAACACAAAGCTAATTAGATCTCCCCAATAAACGAGGTTAATATACCTTCAAAGGAAATGTTCGTAACTTCTCGAAATGCCTTCTACGTATCGCTCGGAGGACCTGTGAAATCGAGCAATGAAACAAATCTTAAACGGGTATAAGCGATATTCGGTCAAACAGTAAACCCATAACGAAGTAAATTACGTAAAAGCAGGGAATTCCTGAAGATCTTGGAAACAACTACGGGAAGATTAATTCGATTATAGCATTCACTTAATGGAAAATTTGGGTTTCTCGGTCTTGAATTACACCTATAGCATTCCTCCCGATCATAAGAACAAGCGCAATTTGAAATTGGAAAAGTCGAATTCTAGAAATTTGTCACGAACTTCAAACATTCAGGAGTAGTAATTTGAAAGAATGGAATTACGCATTCGACTTCTGCTCAAAGCGATAACATACAGATCCAGAGAAAATAAAATAAAGCAAGAAAGATGAAAAAATCTAATCTATAACAACGGAAGCGAAAGAAAAATAAAGAAAAGAAAAGAAAAAATAAAATGAAGCCTTAATTTGCAGTCTTTTCGTTACGCCGCTACTTGCCTACGGCTACCTTTCGCTATACGAGTAAACTGCTTGTTATAGGGTTTCTCGATTAGGCCTAATTCCAATGCACACATTCTTTTGTGGATTTCAGTGGGGTGGCCCGATATTCGCATTGGTCGCGTATCAAATCCCGCATCGCGACATTAGTTAGTTTGGCACTTGTTCTGACATTTATCAATAAGTCATGACATTCCTTTTATTTCACGAAGGCATCTTATGTCGCGACATCAATCTCTTATCAGCGACATCAACTTAAATCTCTGCGACTTTGAAGCGTAGGTTCTTTGATGTCGCGACATCGATCCCTTGTCGAGACATCATTTCGTATCGCTGCGAACTCAAGCTGATGGTTTCTGATGTCGCGGGAGAAGCATCAATCTCTTGTCAGCGATCAACTCTGAGCGCAACTTTGAAGCGGGTAATGTCTTCTTATGTCGCGACATCAATCTCTTGTCAGCGACATCACCTGCTGCCTCTACTTGATTTGAGCTGATGCCGTTCACGATGTCGCGACATGATCACTTGTCGCGACATCAGCTCGTATCTTCGCGGCTTTCAAGCGATGGTTCACGATGTGGCGACATCAATCTCTTGTTCGCGACATCAACTTAGGCGCAACCTTCAGTGAACCACGTCTTATGTCTCTGGAGGCTTCAAGTGGTTGCTTTTGGTGTCGCGACATCAGTCTCTTGTCGCGACATCAACTTAAGTCACAACAGTTTCATCTTTTCAAACCTGTCATAGCTTCGAGGCGCTTCTCTTGTCGCGACCTCCATCCCTTGTCGCGACATCAACCTTTGTCGCGACATCACGATGTTGTCACGACATCATTCCTTAAGTCTCTGGTTAATCTCGGTTGCGAACTTGATCCACTGGCCCATGACGCATGTTCCTTAGATTTTTCTATTGTCGCGACATCATAAATGGACTGTGCAAGTCAGCGCAACGATGTCGGTTACTTTCATTTACGCCGCCATTTTGCATTTTACTCCACCAATTCTTTGCATTTTCTTTGTTTTTTCTTCTTTCTTTCACACTCCCTGCTAATAACAAATTGGTGAGTTTCTTCATATTTCTGCATATTAATTATTCCTTTTCAGATGAAAATCAAACAGAAAAATGGATTAAAACTAGATGACTTTTAAGCTCATCACCAGGAACGAAAACATCCCATGCCCGGCCGACTCGTCGACAATCTGGTCTATCTGAGGTAAAGGGAAGCTGTCTTTCGGGCATGCCTCGTTGAGATCCATGTAGTCCACACACACTCTCTATTTACCGCCTTTTTTAGGACTACCACCACATTGGCTAGCCATTCTGGATACTTTATCTCTCTGATGAATCCTTCTTTTAAAAGATTATCCACTTCCGTCTGAATAACCTGATGTCGGTCCGGGTGGAAACGCCTCACTTTTTGTTTAACCAGCCTGGCCGAAGGGATGGCATTCAGTTTGTGAGAGGCGTGTACGGGGTTAATGCCATCCATGTATGTGTGAGTCTAGGAAAATACATCCATATTCCAGAGCAGAACCTGCTATATTTGTTCCCTCTCCCCCCTGGATAGGAGGGAACTAACATAGGTGGATTTTTCCGGCTCAGCTAGGGATATTGATTCTAGGGGGTCTACGACCAAACGCTCCTCAGTCTTCTGATTCGTGCCACGGTAGGGTGATTCGGAATCAACAATATTTGTATCCTATATTCCTCCTCTTTGCCGTGATCAAACTCTTTGCGATATGGTGGTCTAGGGTCGAATACGGGGATGAGTTTTCTTCGTACAAATGATTTAAGTGAAGTAAAAAATGGTGAATTAAATTTGGATTTTAAGGTTTTGTGAAAACAATGGGTGTGGTTGGTTGCAAACTGAAAATAAATCAAATAAAATGTAAAATAGAACTCCTTGAAGCATTGGGCCAGAGTTTAAGGTCCCCAGGCTAGCAGAGAGGTCCGGGTTAATTTCCTCGCGTTGGGAGGATGACATAAGTGTCTCCCGGCGGGATCTTCATTTAACTTTAACGCGACTAAACCACACAATAAATTTCCTTTTGATAGAAAGCATTTATTTAACATTTATGGTTCCTACGATGAAATCTAACCCCTTAACCTACCTCGGTGGCTAAATAAGTGAAACTAATGGATATTAGTGTATCTAAAGCTAAGAATACTAAACCCTAAAAAGCTTGCCAAGTATTGGCCAAAGAAGTATGAAAGGGCTTTAGACCTAGAGTTGGAAATTAGGGAACGAGGAATGTCAAAACTGCTTTGCGTGAAAAACGAGGGGAACCACCAGCGACTTCCGGATCTACTTTGACAACTCCACTTCAAGGAGAAGGGTTTTGCCGCTCATCCTCAGTTGTCATCCTTGGAGGTGTTTGGCACCAAAGAAAGTGAGAAAGAAAGAGAGAGAGAAAGAGAAAAGCGGAACGAAAGGCTAGTGTGTTGAAAGATTGAAAGTTAGGGTTACAAAAAGCTATAAGTTGGCTTATATAGCCAACAAAAATGTGTGAAATACCAAAAATACCTAAAATACATGATTACAATAGGGACAAAATGGTAAAAATACAAAAGCAGTCGTTTTAGAACCAAAACACGGGGTGATTTTTATTTATGCGGTGAATTTTGCTAGCATAGCGATCTGAGCCTCGCGAAATTCAAAATTTTGTTATGCACGATCTTCGCTAAGCTAGCGAAATTTAGCTAACAGCGGTGTGCATAGCGAAAATTTTAATTTCGTATGCTGTAACCGCTATCTTCTTCAAAAGCGTGCATAGCGAAATTCGCTTTGTTCCCTGCATCTTGCGACTCTCTTTGTTCCTCGCATCATAACTGCTTCGACATCCTCTTCTTTCTTATTTCTTATATTTTACGCTCTTCTTCTCACAGTATCGATCTATTATGTTGAGTTTGGCTCAATTCTTCATGTTTGGATCGGCTGACAATGTTGGCATGATTAGCTCGCAAAACTACAAAAATTGCCACAAAATGCGATCGGGTAGAATCCGCGGGGACATAATGTGTAAATTGGGTTAATTAGAATGATTAGTATACAAAAAGCACTCAAAACCTATAATAAATAGGGTTCAAAATAGCACTTTTTGGGTACTAATCACACCCCCCAACCTACACATTGCTAGTCCCTTAGCAATGAAAGAAAGAAAGAAAGAGAGAACATACAAAACGATAACAAAATAACGTTCACAAAAATTATATTTCAAAGGTTGTGGATGAGTAATACCTAATAACCACAGTAAGAATCATCAAAGCGTGTCAACTCATGTCATGAGAGAATGAATGCCATACAAAATTGAGTATCGAAAGAACCTCTTCTTGGTGAATCAACGAAACTTCCACCAAAATCTAAGTGTTTTGTTTGATCGGCTCTCAACAATAAAGCTGTTAAAAGCGCACTCTCCCCGAACCTCTACCACGACTCATATGTAACCAACCTAAATGGTAGGTTGACCTCTTATTCCACAATTCTTTTGCGTTGTAGGGTCACGATCTTGAGGAATCGACCTCACCAAAGTCCATGCAGGGATCAGCAGGTGACTCCCAACGATTAAGGCTTAGGGCACCAAGTCATGAGGATCTTTCGGCCACTAACTCTTAGGTTTCACCGGGACTTGAATGATTTTGAGACTCCGGCACCTACAACTTGCTCGACTCCACTATCCACCCGTATGGCTGACCTTAAGTCGGTGGCTCCCAGCCGGTGAAGTTTTTAGAGACACTTAGGGCTTTAAAGGCTTTCGCCATATACCCCTCGGACCGTGCTCGGGTTTCAAGGCAAAGCATTGCAATATTTATTCTTTTTCTTTTCTTTTTCTCTTTTTTTTTTTTTTTTTTTCGAAGACGCATTGGCCTTCTTTCCACAGGGGTCCTTAACCTATTAAAGGCGGTCAATGAAACTAGGGTAGGTTATTCAAAAGTAAAGGAGGTTGCGCGGTTCAGCCCTATTATTGAAACCTAAAATGTGCTCGTGTGCTAGTTATTTAAAGGTGGAAGAAAATGTTGAAAGCGACAGATTCAACTAATCATCCACTCGATTGGGCATGGAACCGATCTAACATCAATATAATTGGAAAATTTTCAATTTTCAAGCTATGTGAGCAAAACACACAAAAATTTTGGTTGCAAAACGGTCGAATTTTGAAAAAAGTAAAGTTGTATAGTATAACGGCTTTATAGAAGGAGCCCGACAAGCCACTGAACATCACAAAATGGGCTTGCACAAAATAACAAAACATAAATACAAAGCCACTTCACCAGCTAACTCTCCCCCAACCCAAACATCTCGATTGTCGAAATGGGGCTCGGATTGGAAAATTAGAGAAGGAAGTGTTACCTCATTGATGAGATGTGATCATTGCTGGATAGGAGACTTTGCAAGCTTTCCATCGACACCTTATTCACTCCGTTTGGGCTTCAAATAAACAAGTTAGGAGAAGAAAAGAGAGGAAAAAAGTGACCAGTTGGAGCATTTTTAAAATTACACTTTCATAATAATCTCAAAAATGTTCTTTCTAGCCATATTTGGATTCTACCTCTCTAAGCTTTCCATGATTACCAAGAGCGTCTAAACGATTCGAATGAAAAGTTATAATGAAACAAAATTTGGAGGCAAAAAATGGTGCCTATAGCGAAATTTTTCGCTGGCATACTACGATAATTTTAAGCTAGGCTAGCGAAATTTCGCTAGCCTAGCGAAAATTGTTTATATGAATTTCGCTATGTTTGCGAAATTACCGCTATGTCTAATAGCGAAAATTTGGGGTTTTTTGAAAGAATCAAGTAAAATATTAATAAAAAAAATAATAATAATAATAAAATAATAAAAATAAAAATAAAAACAAGCTTTGTTTTTTTTTGAGACAAATTTGTGTTTTTTATATATAAAAAAGCGTTATTTATTTATTTATTTATTTTTTTTATTTTTTTTTAAGGAACAAAACACTTTTAAATAAAAAAAATAAAATAAAAAAAACAAACGTTTGTTTTTGTTTGTTTTGTTTTTTAAATAATATATATATATATATATATATATATATATATATATATATATATATATATACATATATATATATATATATATATATATATATATATATATATATATATATAAAATAAAAACTGTGATTTTTTTAATTAAGAAAAATAAAATGAAATAAAATAAATAATTAAAATAAAAAAAATTTGAAAACATTGTGCAGTGTTTTGTCTGCTAGTGCCTCACTGCATGCCATTTCGCTAGCTAGCGAAAATTTCGCTAGGCTAAGCGAGAATTTAAATAGCTAAGTAAGTGCATATCGCGAAATTTCTTGCTCCTAGCGAAAATTTTCAATTTCGCTATCTCACGTAATTTAAGCTAGCTTAAATTTCACTTAATAGCGAAATTTTAAGTATTTAAGCTAGGATTGAAAATTTTAAGCTAAGCTTGAATTCTGTACGCTCAGTTGCCTGATCTTCGTCAAGCTTCAAATTTATATTTAAGCTGATTTTGCACACAAATTTGTAAAAATTAACCTGAAAAATTAGGAAAAATTGCGAGAAAAGAAAAAATTAATTTAAAGCATAAATTAACTAAAAATTGAGTAAATCTGAGAAAAAATTAGCAATCAAAATAAGAAATACGATAAAATAAAACAAAGTAGAAAAATTAAAACAAAAAGTGGGAATTTGTGCTCCCCGAACCCTCGCCTTAGGCCTTTGGAGAATTTCTTGGGCCAGCGGGCTCGAAATGATGGGGTTCGGGTGCTCCAAATCAAGGCAGGCGCGACAACCTTTGTGCCATGCGATGTGACATTTGCCCAGCATCTTCTTTACAGTGGTATTGGCAAAATACATACAATGGCCACTAATCTCTTGAAGTTCTTCAGCATAGGCAGTGATGGGTTGGACTTAGCTTTGGGGCTTGAGTCTTTGCGGGGTTTGGGTTTCTTTGCGGTGTTGGCATCATACCAGCGGTGGGTTATAGGTGGCCTGGGCAGTGGTACTAGGATTCAGTTTCATGAGAATTGGTTGGAGTGTAAGCTTTTGTGGTTCTTTCCACGCGCCTACATTCCCTTTGCCCCTCCTCGGCTGACAATCGCGATGATTTCTTCTTGGTTCTCCCTTGAAAGGCAACATCCACCTGCATACGAGGGATTCGGTATGGATAATTCAATAAAATCCTCTATATGCCCCTGGTGTGGTTGTTGTTCACATTTCTCCTCTACCATTATGTCAGTCAAGCACCATCCTTCTGGATTTTCTTCTCTTGATGAATGAGGCGATTGGTGAGCTTTGAGATGGATTCTGCGGGATGTCAATTTTCAATTCCCTTGCAGGGACCCATCCAAATTTCTTGTTAGGGGGCTCTCTCTTTATGTCAGTTTCACAGTTGCTAGACTGATCCTTTCCCTTTGCTCCTTTATGAAATTATCCACTTATCTGCTTAGGATTTCAGGATGAGAAGAAGCATTGATAGAGATGGGGTTGAGTGGTTCTTTGCTTTGAGAAGTGGAACAATATAGGAAGTTGGAGGTGAATATTGTGGAGTCTTGGTTCCATGAGAGTTTGTGTGATTCCCCGACTATGGTTTGTAAGCACTACCATATGGTGAGACTCATCCATTGGTTTCTATAATTCCTCCTTGGACATGTATGCTCTAGGGTTTTCTATACAGGTACTCATTGTATTTCTCCCTCCTCCATTTGGTCACAATTCAAACCCACGAAAATGTAATCTTAATATAAATATAGCACCTGCTTGATCCTATGGCCAGTCATTTTTTTTTTTTTATGAAATGAAAGAAAGTAAAAAAAATGACAATGAAATATAAAAATTCACGAAACTTGTGATGAGGGATCCTTAGTGTTCCTGCAAACTCGTCAAATGCACTTGGGGCACCATCCCGAAACAAGCATTTGATTTATTGCCACGGTAGGGTGATTCGGAATCAACGATATTTGTATCCTATATTCCTCATCTGCCGTGATCAATGCTATGATATAGTGGTACAGAAGATTCGAACACGAGGATGGGTTTTTCCCACTACAACGCAAATGATTTAAATTAGTAAAAAATGGTGAATTAAATTTGGATTTTAAGGTTTTTGTGAAAACAGTGGGTGTGGTTGATTTGGCCCGAAAATAAATCCAAATAAAATGTGAAATAGAACTCCCTTGACATTAGGCCCACTTTGAGTTTAGGTCTAGGCTAGCAGGAAGTCGGTTTAATTTCCTCGCGTTGGGAGGGATGTGACGCCTCGATCATCTCGAGGCGGGATCTCATTTAACTAGCGACTAAACCACTAATAATTTCCTTTTGATAGAAAGCATTTATTTAACATTTATGGTTCCCTCACCCAATTCAGAAATCTAACCCCACTTAACCTACCTCGGTGGCTCAAGTAAATGGCAACTAATGGATATTAGTGTATCTAAAGCTAAGGAAGAATATGACCTAAAAGCTTGCCAGTATTGGCTGAAGAAAGTACATCGAAGAGCTTTAAACCAGGTTGGAGATTAGGGACGGAATGTCAAAACTGCTGCGTGAAAACGAGGAACCACCGGCGACCTTCGGATCACGCCCCGTGACCTTCCCTTTAAGGAGGAAAGGTTTGGCAATCATCCTCGAGTTATCATCTTGGAGGTGTTTGGCTGCAAAAAGTGAGAGAAAGAAGAGAAGGAAAAGACAGGCTGTGTATTGAAAGATTGAAAGTTAGGGTTACAAAAAAGCTATAAGTTGGCTTATACTGTAACAAAAATGTGAAATACCAAAAAATACCTAAAATACATGATTCTGATAGGAATGAAATGGTAAAAAATACAAGCGAGGTCGTTTGGAACCAAACACAAGGGGGTAGATTTTATTTATCACAGTCAAATTTATTCGCATAAGCACGAAAATCTGAGCATAATTAAATTCAAAGAATTTTAGCTATGCGCGATGGTACACCGTTGAGCTAGCGAATTTACGTAGCTTAGCGAAAGTTGTGCATGCGAAATTTTGAAACCTGCCATATACCGCGGTAACTTCGTATGCTATGGCGTGCATAGCGAAATTCAACATTCCTGCGTCCTGCGCGATACTGTTATAATCACGTAACACCTTCGACATCCTCTTAACTTCTTATTTCTTATATTTTACCTCACTTCTTTTCTCACGGTCTACGATCTATTATATTTGAATTTGAATCGAATTCTTCATGTTTGGATCGACTCGACAATATTGGCATGATTATTTCATGAAAACTACAAAAATTGCCCGCAAAAATCACGGTGGTAGAATCCACGGGGACCTTAATGTAAATTGGGTTAATTCGGGCGGTGGTATCTGGCCTCAAAACCTATAATAAATAGGGGTTTAATGGCACTTTTGCGTCCTTGTCATCTTCGCCCGCAGCGACGAGTTATAGTACTGTCCCGAGGCTTGGGTCGAGGACGGGCCCGTAGGAGCTTTTTTTTCTCACGGCTACATTGTGGTGTGTCATTATTGGAGCTCTTAGTTGGCTCGGGGCTTGGTTACTTGATAGTGGTCGGATTGGTGATCATTTGGTGGCAGTGAGGAGGCACGACTTTGTCGCATACGACCAAGATTGGCCAAGCGATGGCGTTATATGGGCTGAATCACCTGGTTAATAGGGCTTTGCTGAACTGGCGCGCGCCCGGGGAGAGGAATGTATAGCCAGTTCTTTATGGTTACCAGATTAAAGCGGATAGGATTATATAGCAGAACTCGGCTATCAAAAGAGATGTTAAATCTGCACGAAGCGAACTTGTTGTAACAAGTTAAGCGCCTTTGCGAAGTCAACCCGATTACTACATGCACATCAAAATCATTGATACATAAAATGCATCTAAAAGTGCCATTGTGGTGTGGGTAATGACCACCGGAGCGGGTTATAGGGGAAAAGGATATGGTAGTTAATACGGTGGATTTGCTCACATTCACATCGGGGCGATGGATGGGTATTTACACAGACAGACCTTGTTGAATGCAACAACCTCTTCATACGGCGCTTAGGCCAAATCGATGTGGGTTGTTTGCCAGTATGCGCAGTTTATGGTGGGCTGAGTTAGGTAGAGACTCTGCCGGTCATTTATTCTTCCAGCCCTTGAGCTGGCGAGCTCCGCGGGCCAGTCTCCCCGAACATATCTCTGAGGTGGCGGAACAACCAGTTAATCTTTCTACGGGGAATTTCGGGGCTTCGACATCGGTTGGTGATCACTCATAGTCTTTGTGGTAATCATACGAAGGCGGTTACTCTGTTCGGGATCGTGAATGGGTGTGGAGCCGTTTAAGTCGTGGGGTGATCTGGATGACGAAGGAGTGTGTGAGATGTTCGAGAGAGAGGGAGTAAATTGTGAGGGGTTCCGCTCTCACGATTGCTCGGAAGTATTCTGTTCTGCTGCAGCTCCCCTTTTATTCGGTGACCCAACTGGTGGCGGCTTCACGCTTTGAAATTTGTGATCATCTGATGCAGGAAGGTACATTGGATATTATCCTCCAGTTTTGAATATTTATCCGCCTGTATGTATAATTCTTCCATTGTCGTAGGTGGATCCAGAGATAGCGAGTGGAAGAATGGGGTGGTCGGCCTAAAGCTCCTTGGGAAATTCTGGAGGACCTCATCCACACTGTACGAATCAATATGTTGGATGACCCCTCCAAATCTTCTAGTGAAATAATGGATGGACTTGTCCTCCCGCTTGAAGATGGTTTGTAGAGAACTGATGTTTCCCTTATGTCGAATTGAGCATAGGTACTAGGAAACGTGCAGCGCAACTCAGCGAGCGGAGTTGATAGTCTGGTGGGGTTGGCCGGAACCAGCGGGGCGAACCACGCCAGTGGCCGGAACACTTCCATAACGACGATCGAAACCTGGGATTGGAACATCATGGTTGATGCGACGTAATTATCTGGTTGGAGCCATCATACGCGGCAAAGGCGGTATGACGGCCATGCGGTGGTTTGTAGCTGAAGATGTGCGGCCGTGAGAGGGATGGCGCTGTCTTTTGGTCCCGGGATGAGTGGTGGATGATCTTGGCATGGGGTGGGTGCAGCCGAAGGTAGGATACATGAGCGGAGTAATGATTCTTTCGCCCATATGCCGTGCGAGCACATTTTGGGGACTACTCAAACTGTCATTGCTCTCTTGAATTCTGTTATTTTCGGTGATCGACCAGCGGAGCAGGCCCCAGACGGCGTGGGGGCCTCTTTCTTGATTCAGTCTCCACGTTGTTCTTTAGGGGTGGCAGATCAGGAAGCGGAGAGCTACCAGAGGATAACTTGTCGTCCGCTGCTACATCACTGTCGCCCGGTAGGATAGGTTCCTGGCCTTTATTATGTTTGATCGAGGGTGCATGATGGCTGCTTCCTGTTGTTTCCACCCAGATCCTATTCAAGCGAGCGTGTGTGATCGTTCTCTTCATCTGGGATGCATTAGCACGGCTCTGCTGATTTAGCCACTAATACAGCTTGTTCTTCTTGCTTCGCCTCCATATCCTGACACCAACGAAGGGCGGTAGTCAAAGGTTGATTTCTTTGGGTTCTTTGGCCATAAGCGGCGGAGTTAAACCGAACGGATGAGTGAGTAGAAACTCTAGAATCTTGAGTGTGGAGGGATTGTCGATGATCGATGTAGCCTCATGCGTTCGATGGATTTTTGCATGGTCGTTCCCATAAGATGACACGATTGTTGTCTCTGATTCACCGAGTGCGGATCGTTGGGGCGGTAACTTTAGCGACAGCTTTATAAAACAAAGCGAGCATCGACGATTGGTGTGCCGGTAGCTCAGTGCCAGTTAGATAGAGGATGGCGCGAATCGTCGGTCTTGTAGTCATGTATTTTTCATCCTTTACATTACCATTCCTTCCTTATTTATGAAGGA
Source organism: Tetrastigma voinierianum (assembly GCA_016808115.1). Lineage (NCBI taxonomy): Eukaryota > Viridiplantae > Streptophyta > Magnoliopsida > Vitales > Vitaceae > Tetrastigma > Tetrastigma voinierianum. The sequence continues at coordinate 363,693 of JAEQBH010001948.1, read as the reverse complement.
GGAGAATGATCCACTTTTTCTTATGGAAAGTGGGTGACTGGTTTCCGAAATGGAAGGGAGGAAGGCACTTCACTTGCTCGTCAACCGTTTTTCCTTTTGGATAACTAAATTAAACCGATCTTCGCCACCAGGGGATCGTTTGTTCATCATGGGCGATTCACGTACGTGGTTTGTGGAGATTATGTTCTTAAGTTTGGGGATTGGTAAAATCGTGGTAGCCATCTCATGAGAACTGACCAGCTAGAAGGCGTGCGTGTTTAGAAGGATGTGCTTGAGCGATTAACCTTGGAGGCCTTTGTTGTGATCGGATAGTCCCATAGTGGACTTCATCGCGGTCGGATTCTTGTTGTATCGAGGATACTTGGGCCTCTGCGGGCTTTGATCCGTTTGGGCCTTTTGGTGGGATGCCCGGGCGAAAGCCGCGCATGGCACCCGCGGGGATTGGTCTTGTGAACCGGTCGGGCTTGACTCACATCGAACCATGAAGCCGCATGCCCCATCTATCGGTTGCGGGTCCGTAATTCGTAAACCCTGCTAATTTCGATGATAAGCGCAATCGATTCCATCACGGGGTATGGTGCGATGCTCTCTCCCTCCCTCCTTGAATTGATCTTATTCCACTGTTTTGTCATGCCTTTTGTTTTAACTATCATTTTCCTACCCTTTGATTTACGGTGATCTTCATTCATTTTTGTGCTTTTAGATTTGTTTCTCCTCCTCCTTGCCAAGGTGGGATCTCAAATGAATCAATGTGTTCATAAATTAGTGACTAGTAATATATGTCTCTCTCTCTCTCTCTCTCTCTCTCATTCTTTCCATACTATGTTCTTATTTTTGCTTGGATAAATTTAACGAGAAAGAGCAAAAGAATGTAGGAAATAGAAATATATGTTTGACCTCATAATTGAAACTAAAACATAAAGTTGGAAAAAGGTTAGTGGGAGTTTGATTGATATCAAATTGCTTGCCTTTGATTTTTCTAATTCAGAGGAACAAAATGCAAGAAAGTTGGTGAGATAGTAGTTTTGACCGAATAAACTTCAAATTCAAAAACTAGCTCAATGGTTAAAGGTTTGATAGAACGAAGGAAATGGACCAAGTTTGAATCTCCATAATAACTGTAAAACCCGGGAAAAATGGGTAAAACAGTAATTTTGGTTGAAAATTAGAATTTTTTTAGATCTCGGATGATGAAACGGACTTCACCATTGGTCGTCTCGCGAATCTAGTTAACCAGTTCAGATTTCCGTCGGATTAAGATAATTCGAAAATTTAACGTTTTTCGGCATCGGGTGTAGGGTGACACATGGCATGACATGGTGCCACCTTGATAGCTCACATTGAGCGAGTTTCAAGTGGAGGAAATAATGGAAAGATAAATTTAAGAAAAAAGAAAAGAAATTAAGAAAAAAAAGGAAAAGGAAAAAAAAGAGTCGAGGGAAGGAAAGCGGTTGGCGGGAGGGAGTGAGGCCCGAGAGGAGAGAAATTTTCTTATTTTACTTCTTCTGAATCTGAAATGGATTAACGTTTCGTGATTGAGCAAGGCAAAGTCGGTCGCATCAAAGGCTATGCGTGGAGTAAAATCTTGAGTTTCATTGGAAGAATTCACAAGGTGAGGAATTTTCCTATTTAGGTTATTCTAGATTAAAGGCCTTTAATGGCTTGAGGTTTTCCTCTTAGAGCCCGTGAGAGGCCGTAAATTTCAGTCCAAATTTTGGGACGTGGTGAAACTCACAGGAAATTTTAGGATGTTTGGATAAGTCAGGTTGAATTTCAGGCCCCCATTTCGGGCAGTCTTGGCTAAATTCCCAAATTTTGGGACAATCTGGGCTAATCGCCAGGTTGTTTCGAGCGGATCTCGGGCCAAGTTCAGGTTGGTTTAAATCACAAGGTGATCTCTCGCCGTGTTTTGTGGTGTGTTTTGTTAACTGATGGTCGGTGATGAACCATGAAGAGGGATGAGAGGTGTACCATTTTTATGGATCAAGATTCCAGACCCATTTGTGTGTTATTGTTGGAAAATATTAATAACATGATGTTGTGTGTAAAAAATCATGGCTATCATGTGCTTCGTGATATATTAACATGGAAATGGTGATGAATGGAAATTATGTAGGAAATATAATTATCAAAATTTATAAATGTTGTATAAAATTCTCTAATTAGATATTGTAATATATCATACATATTGTATATAGTAATTCCAGGGTATGGTTGAATGTGGCCAAGTGGTCGCTATGACTCATGAATGACCCGTTGTGGTATATTGAGCCTGAATGGGTCACGTGATGTATTGTTATTTAGGTTGTATTGTGGATAAAGCTTTACTTGAGAGGAGACTCTATCGGGTTACGTTAAATTATGGATCCCGGAATCGCGGACATGATGGTGTGGCGTCGGGTTACCACGACTTTTCGGGTTTCCTCTGGAGTTGACGGGTTGTTAACGGGATCCACGGTTTTGGTGTCTGACTTGGTATCGAGCTTAGGTTTGCGATTACTAGGAAGCGATGGGCGCAATATGATTAAATGGAAACACTCAGTTTGCGATTACCAGGGCCTTAAAGGGCATAATCCTGATCTTAGGTGTGTTCGGCAGTGTCTGAGCTTAGGTAAATGATTACAGAATTTCAGATGTATAGGTATCTATAAGTATGGTCACGATACTAGCTCGTCTCGGCTAGTTATCGTGCTCCAGCTTGGTAAGCAGATTACTAGGGCTCATGTAATGGGTATCCACAGTATGGTCTAATACTAACTTTAAATCTCGAAACAGTATGAATTTATCGGTGATGGGCATAGATTTTAGAATCATGCATTTATTTGTGTGTTATGTGTTTTATGTTAACATCTGTGCGATATATTAGTGATTTATAGATAATATGCATGATGAATTGTATATGAACCTTCAGGGTTAGAAACATAACCTTGAGGGTTAGAAAAAATAATGAGCATGATAGTTCTATTTATTTGTATTAGTGTACGACATTACACACCTTTAAGGAAAAATGGATGAAGCGGTGTAGTTCATGATGTTGTCTCTATTAGTAGTTTGGCATGCTTTTACTGGCAGAGATAAATTTGAGAACTCTATTGCTACTCCGACCGTGTAGATAGCTAGCGGAGGAAGAGGAATCAAGGCGAGTGGGACGGAGTAATAACCCGACCATGACTTTAGATAATAGACCTCCGTAGATGCTGTTGTTCTGTTATTACCCATATTGCAATGATGTAGTTCTTCTTTGGTGCCAGGAACCCGAGGGAGGGGATGGGGGGGGGGTCGGGTGCCTCGGAGGTTGGGAGCACATGATCTTCGGCTCGAGAGAGGGAAGACCCAGGTGTGGTGAGTGGTGTTTCTGATTAACGAGAGAGGATAAGATCTTTGGTATCATCATTGCATGGCGAAAACGGTGGCTGCTACCATTGCCACGGACCGGATTTTAGCGGTGGGCTAAGCGGGATGAAGTAACTCAGAGTTGGGCACATCATCTCCAGACGCCGCCAGGAGGAGGGGCTGATCAGTCTGAGACAGCCTTAGTCGTGGAAGAGGAGTAAATGACATGGAGCATTACGGGATATGGGTGCTGTGAAGGAAGGAGAATCAATCTTCAGCTGTTCAGGAAGGAAGCGGAGCTTTTATTCCAGATTTCGAGAATGGTGGCGGCTATCATGGCGAATCATGGCCAAGGCCGAAGTCATTTCTAGTTAAACAGGTAGATGACCCGATATCATTGCCATCACCAAGTAATACGAGACGGGATTATCCATAGAGGCTAGGAACCAGGAATTTTGGGACGACGTATTCCTAGTCATTAATGGGACAGCATCTTATCGGGCTTTGTTTCTCTTCTCACCCCAAGCAGCAGGCCGTAGGGACTAGTATCGGGCCTGGGTGAGCCGCACATGCGCCTTCCCGCTATACGTATAGGCTGGCCAGAGATCTCGTGGTATGGGCCGAGGTCGAGGAGAGGGTTCACTAGCCGAGACATCACGGACCTAGGGCGTGTTCTCACACTATCACACCACGCATCGAGCGCCTTGATCACCGTTGATATAGGTATGTTTATGCTATCTCGCTATGGGTAAAGATACTGCTTTGATTCTAGTGCATCACATCTTTTGTTGCCGCATCTATTTCGGATGTTTCGCTTAGAGGTGGGAGACCTTAGATGAGTCGTTATATGTGAGTTCCCCTGGGGTGGACTAGTGTGAGGATTGATCGATATGTCTGTGAATGTGAGTTAGAGATCCGTGGATTCCGCTTCAAGGTGGACCTTCGTATAATGAACATATCAGATTTTGATGTCATTCTCGCAGGCTGGATCGCCGATTTCGCACACCGGGTCGTCATTGGTTATGATAGTAAGAGGATTACTGCCTACTCCCAGGACAGTATCCATGTGACTTTTTAGGGGGAGAAGCATGATGCTTTACCTGCATAAAGGCATGACTCCGCATGGAGTGACGCTTGATGGGCTGGCTAGCCAAATTTCCTACCCCGGGAGGACGAGGCGGGACAAGAATTGATCTACCCTCGTAGTTCATGAAGTATGAGGATGTTTTTCTGACGAGCTACCGGATTACCCCGCACGTGGACGTGACTTTATCATTGAGTTACACCCGGCACGCCGCCCATTTCTATGACTCTCGTGATGGCACCGATTGAGTTGCGTGAAACTCATGTCCAACTACAAGAATTACTGGATATGGGTTTCATTAGACCTGAGCACTTCACCTTGGAACGCTCCGGGTTCTATTTACTAGAAAGAGGTCAGCCGAGTGGAATGACCTCGAGTGAGAAGGCATTCTAGAAATTGAAAAAGAGGCTTACATGTACCTCCTATTCCGATAGTCCCGAACAAAGGACAAGAGGTACACCTGTACTACATGCCCTTAGGGACGACCAGATGTGTCTTGATGCAATCCAAGAGGGTTGTAGCTTATGGTTCCAGACAGCTAAAGAATCATGAGCAGAATTACCCTACACATGATCTGGAGTTGGCGGCCATTGTCTTTGCCTTAAAGATTTGGTGCCACTACTTGTATGGTGAGCAATTTGAGGTATTTTCAGACCACAAGAGTCTAAAGTATATTTTCACACAACGAGACCTCAACATGAGGCAACGCAGATGGATGGAGTATCTAGAGGACTATGATTTCACTTTGCATTACCGTCCTAGTAAGGCAAATGTAGTGGCTGATGCACTAAGTCGGAAGTCACGGGGAGTACTGACTAGTAGTTTCCCGAGAGCTGCGCATGCTCGAGATCAGGGGATGCTTTAGGCGGCAAAGATGTTGATCGCCTTGTGGAGCACTAGGAAATTGCAGCTATGCCATCCCTACCGAAAGGTGGTAATCAAGTCCCAAGGGCGGATGCGTAGATATCATTCCATCGTGACCGGGGCATACTGAAGGTATGGGTGACAAAGGCTCGCCATCCACACATATAGTCTTATAAGGGACTCGGGTCGGGTTCCCTAACCGACCGACCGAGAGAGGAGAGATCCCCGGAGTTCCACTGCTTCGATTCACAGGCATCCAGTATGACGAAGATGTACCGTGATTTTCGTTGCAAGTATTACTAGAACGGAATGAAGCGACATGTTGGGAATTTTGTTCGACGGTGACTCACGTGTCAGCAAGTAAAAGCCGAGCACCAGAAGCCAGCACGGCTACTCCAGACTTTGGAGGTAGTAGAGTGGAAGTGGGAGCATGTCACGATGACTGTGGACCCCATATAGCTCTTCATTCACAGAATCGATGGTCATTGAGAGGACCATAGGTTTTAGCGACATCCGGCGTAGTATGCTACCCTAAATCTTAAGGGTAGTTGGGAGGAGCACTTACCCTTAGTGGAATTTGCCTACAACAACAGTCATCAAGATAGTATACAGATGATACCTTATAAGGCTTTATATGGGAGGCCATATCAATCCCCAATTTGTTGGACAGAGGTGGAAGAGAGTTTCATCACTGGTCCGGATCTGATTAGAGACACCTCGGAGAAGGTGGGTTTGATATAGAAGCATCTTCTTACGCTCAAAGTCGACAAGAGCCATGCCGGCTGCATGGCGTCGACTTAGAGCCTGAGGTGGGTGATCACGCCTTCTCAAGGTGATGCCTAAGAGAAGAGTGGCCGATTCTAAGAAGCAAGGGAAGCAGCGCGAGGTATATTGGGCCCTTCATACCGAGAGGGTGGGCACACATATCTACAAGCACTCAATCGAGTTTATCAGGTGTCCATGAGATGTTCCACTTCTCTATGCTCTAGAAGTATACTACAGATCCAGCTCATGTAGTGGATTAGGAAGGGATTATTGTTGATATAGATGGGACCTTCGAGGAGGGACCAACACGTATCTTGGATAGCTAGGATCAGGTTTTGCAACGCAAGACCGTGAGGCTAGTGAAAGTGGTATGGCAACACCGACGAGTGAAGGAGGCAATTTGGGAACGAGAGGACACGATGCGAGCCATGTATCCTTTCCTATTTGAGGATGAAGGTGCGCTATTTAATATTGGAAGTCTAATATTGGAACTAGAATAACTATTACATATGCATGTGTTTGTGTGTGAATTTTGGGGACGAAATTCTTTTAAGGGGGGAAGAATGTAAAACTCGGGAAAAATTCAATTTTTCTAAAAAAAAGGTCAAATGGTACTCGCTGAAAATCTAACTTAGATACTGATGATGAAATAACCCACTGAATTGCCTCGCGAAATCTAGTTAACCCATCGAATTTCGTCGGATTCCAAGACAGTCAAAATTTCACGTTTTTCGAGACAATGAGTGTCAGGTGACACATGGCATGACATATGGTGCACTTGTGTGAATGACTCACATTGAGCCAAGTGGAGAAAATAATGGGAAAGATTAATTTAAAGAAAAAGGAATTAAGAAAAAAAGGAAAAGAGGAAAAAAAAAAAGTCAAAAAGGGAAGGAAAGGAACAGATGGGAGGGAGTGAGAGCGAGAGGAGAGAGAGATAGATTTTTTTTTCTTTCGCTTCTCTCTAAGATCTATGGAAATCGGACCATAGGTGTTCGTCTACAAAAGGCAAAGTCACCCACCATCGAGAGCTACGTGTGGTACTAAAATCTGAGTTTCACAACTCCAAGTGGTAGGGAATTTTCCTATTTGGGTTATTTCTAGCCTAAAGGCCATTTAATGGCTTGAGGTTTTTTTAGTGGCCGTGAGAGGCTGTAAATTTCAGTCTCAAAATTTTGGGACTGAGTGTTGGAATTTTTAGAATTGGGACTGCTTTTCCGACAAATCTCGCTGAATTTCGGACTGCGCGCTCTTGGCTAAATTTTCTGGATTGTTTTTTGAGAGTTCGGGCCGAAATTCTCAAGATTCATTTTCGTGCAGTGTCTCTGACTCGGGTTCGGGCTTGGTTTTTAATAACGGACTGATGTCTTCTCGTGCTCTTTAGTGTGTTTTGGTGACATAAGAATTTAGTGATCTAACCATGAAGGACCAAGAGGTGCCCCGTTTTGTGATCCTAGATTTGTGCCATTTTGTGCTATTGTTGTAAAATATTAAATAACATGATTAAAATCATGTTAATATGTGTCATGTGATATATTAACATGGAAATGGTGGTGAATGAAAATTATATGTAGGAAATATAATTATTCGAAATTTATAAATGTTGCATGTAGCTCTTATTATGCAAGTAGCATGACATAGCATGAAATGACAAATATGCATTTCATATGCACAGGGACATCAACATATTGGGTGTGTGTGCAAGGGTATGGTCATCCATCATCAGTATTGATGAACTCGTACTTTGGACGATGTCCAATAAATGTCTCACGGTTTAAAACATAAAAAGTGAATTATAATTAATGTGTGTTGAGCGGAGCAAAGAAGGGGGCCGTTAATCCCCTAAGGTGAAAAGCCTGGAACATGGGTGTAAGAGACCCGCGGTGTGATCCGAAAAGTTTTGTATGGGTGTAAGAGACCCGCAGTGTGATCCGAAAAGTTCTGTATGGGTGTAAGAGGACGGCGACGGGGTCGAAAAGTTCATTAGCTTCAAAAAAAGACACACTTTCACATGGCTATCACATAGACTTCGAAGCCAGGATAAGAGCCTGATTGACTCGGATTAGCTGCCATTGGTACCTTGCATTGGGTAATCGTGAGCCTGCAAGGGCTCCTGTGATATGTGTGTCAATGGTACTATTAAGTGATTCGCTTGTCACACTGGTATAGGCATGTGTGAGGAGCCGTGAGTGACTCGAGATATGGGCATGAGGACATTCCATGCATGATATACGACATTCATGTGTGTATTTTCACTGGATGTGTATGGGTCGGTTTTATCATTGCATGAGCACTAGTGGGGAGTAACGCCAGAGGAGATTATCACTACCGGGCTTTGCTTCACCGCATGGGACCCCCTTTCAGTGTGCAGTGTCGTGAAGTGTTGACCCGCATTCTGGGACCGGCATATGAAGAGCTTCGCCATGCTTCTGGGACCATATTTTGTATATGTATTTTAACAATCATTTTAATATATCATTTCAGATAGGAGTGTATAATTGAACCTTGTAAACATATCACTACATAGTCAGTGATGTATAGTATTCCAGTATGAATGAACGTGGGGCCGGAGCGGTCGCTATGACTCATGAATGACTCGTGGTATATCAGGCCCTGACGGGTCATGTGACGTGATTGTTATGGCTGTGCTGAATCAGTGGATATTTCCCGTATTGCAGGGAGACTCGTCCACTTGTTAAATTATGGATCCCGGAGCAATGGGATACGATACGCGCCTAAGTCATACGACATCGACTGGGCTCGCAGAAGCTGATCTAAGTTGTCAACTGACCTTGATTAGGTGTCACAATAACATAATATTACAACTTGAATAGATGTTAAAAAAAAAAAAACTTCAAATTTAAAAACTTTATTTTGAATTTGTTGATAGATTTAAATGATTGAATTTATTATCAAGTAGATCCATTATTTAGTAAAATATAATTTGTTGATGGATTTAAATGATTGAATTTATTATAAAGTAGGTCCATTATTTAGTAAATTATAAATTCATAAACTTTGTTTTTAGTTATTGATAGATTTAAATAATTGGATTTATCAACAAGTAGATCTGTACTATTCATGATATGGTTAAGGATTAGATTTTTACAAATAAGTATGAATTTAATAAAATAGAAAAGAGAAAATAATGAATTTTTATATTAAATAATATTTGTTTTAGAGTTTTGTTCAACGTCAATACGTGGGTGAATATGGTTGTACTAGAAGGACGTGGGAGCCGAATGATAAAGTGGTTCTCCCACACAGATCTAGGTTTTTATATGATTTTTCATGATTTAGTCATCGCTGTAAAGGATGATTACTATCGCAGGCGCTGTTGTCGCCATCTCGCGCGAGTCAGGTTGTCTTAGTAATGACTTCGCTTGGTTTTCGCTGTCAGGGTGCGGCATTTATTTGTGTTGCCACCAACGAGCAAAATATATATAATCAAAGACAAGAAATCAAATCAATGGTTGTTAGTATGCTGCAGAATTGTAGTCAAAGGTATTCTAGTCACAATAGTAATATCAAATGTGTAGACTAAACTATCAAATATATAGACTTTGAGTTGTTTCGTTATGCTATTAACTTGGATGTTGTTTCATCATTTGTGGTTTTTTACGATTTTGATATTATGTTTATATCGATGTATTGCTAATTGGAATCAATGAAATTATTTTTTTCTAAAAAAATAAAAATAAATGAGTGGGATAAGGTTCAAATCTTCATAAAAATAGAGTTTTACAAATAGAAGTAAAAAAAATAGTTGTCAAAGATGATGAATTAGAAATAAAGTCACTTCTTTAATTTGATGGTTAAAGAAGTGATAGTTATATGACCTCATCATCTTATTTTTAGAAAAACTTTGTTATGAGTTTTTGAATTATTTTATTATATCAATATAAAGCTAGATTTAATTTGTTCAAATGTTCTTATATCAATATAAAGGTATATATATATATATATTGAAAGCTAAACACTTTGATTATAATGTGGTAAATTGTCTTTATTGGGTATTTGAACCCCGGGACCCCTTTCTTTTTGAAACATTGAGCATTCTATCATATGAGCTAGGCATGATGAGCATGATTTGTTGACCTTTAAAGAATATTCATTCTACTATCTATATAAATATCACAATTTAAATTCTAAATATTAGTTGTTAAACTTGATGAATTAAAAACAAAGTATAAAAGTAACTAAAAGTACGATTGAAAAGAATAATACTATTACGGAGTTTCCTCCTCTCTGTCATGGAAGTTGAGATTGGATACTCCCATACAAATTCTAACGAAGAACAAGTCCTTATCCACTGAAGCAATAAAGAATTAGGGAGGAAGTGGACATTCCCTTCTCATTCCGAGACAAACTGGTGGGACTGCAGGCCTATAATGTTGAGAAGGATATAGATGATTGAGTCTTAGAAGACGAAAAGGATGAACTGGAAGAAGATGAGGACCCTTGTTGCCCGAAGCTACAACTCTCAAAGGAGGAGAAAGGTAGAATAAAAAAGCCATGGAGACAAATGCTAATTATAAAACTTCTCTACAGATCTATAGGTTAACTTTGTTTCAGAAAATTACATCATTATAGAAACTGAAAGCAGCAATAGACCCTATGGATAACATGTTTTTCCCGGTAAAGTTTGCTGTAATGAAGGATTATGATTTCGCAAAATACCGTGGACCATGGATGATCTTTAATTACTACCTCACCATCCGAACATGGAAGCCGAACTTTGACCCTAAGTAGAGCGACCTGGAAAACTTCCTTGTTTGGGTGATGATCCCTTATCTACCCATAGAGTATTATGACAAGAGCTTTCTCATGAAAGCTGGAGAGAAGATCGATAATCCTATCAAATTTGATGAAGACACATCCTTGGCTTAAAGGGGTCATTTTGCTTGTATGTGCGTGGAAATTGATTTGGAATAGTTTTCGATCTCTAAGTTTCAACTCAGGCGTAAGGTAAGGAAAATTAAATACAAATGCATTCACTTAGTGTGTTTTATTTGTGGCAGATTCAATTAGCGGAAGGATAAATGCCCTTCGGAGCAAGAAACGACACCAATGGAACTGGAAGGAATTAGGACTAGAGATAAGGAGGATGAAAACCCCAATAGTGATCAAGTAAAGGTCCTGAGAAGGGATCAAGATCCTCAATCAACCTAGAAGTTATTGAAAACTGTGGGTCATGGATGTTAGCACCGAGTAGAGTTCATCGTTATCAAAGTAGTTAGAATCACAGGGAAGATGTGGGAGAGAGGTATGGGAATGGCAAGAACAGTGGACCTTAAAGGTAACCTATGGAAAATCAGACTTCAAATAGAAGGTTATCCCGTTTTGATGCTATCAGGCCAATAGATGAGGAAGAGGTCCCATAAGACCTGAATGGGGAAAGGGAGGCTAGCAAAATCTTCTATAAGGATGAGAAAATCACCCATATATCACGTAAGAATAAGAGTAAAGCGGAAAAGGCCTAATACGTTCAAGTGCAAGATCGACGGGATCAGAAGACTCGAATTTACTATTTTCAAATATTAAATTCGCTGATAGTTGCGCATTCGACTAGAAACGTGTCATCGAATAGTAATTTTCGAAAAACAAGCCTTGAAAATCGAAAATATTTAGAATAATGTATTGAGTCTAAAGAAACCGAAACGGATTAAAACGGAATTTGTTTAAGGGGTTTTTGAAGCATCCGAAGATTTATGACGAAAATGCCCTTTTTACGAAATAGTTGTAAGAATATCTCTGCATTTCTAGAATTTTTTATAAAGCATACCATGATAGGAAATAAGTTTAATTAGAGTATTCCATGGTCAATTTTGTGGATTGGATGATCGCGGAATATTAAATTTTATCTGGATAGGGTATTATTTGCAAGGAGGGCATTTAAGTCATTTGATGAGTAACCTAATCTAAGTAAGGTGCTAAAGAACCAATAGAATGGTGCCATGTAAGCTTGGTGATCCTAGATTAAAAAATGGACCTATGAGAGCTCTATGAATTTTTATATTTATAATAAATTAGTTAACTTAACTATGGTTAGTGGATGAGTTAAAGAATCGGTCAAACTTAACGCTTGTTAAGTGTGCTAACTAAAGTTAAAGGATATTTGTGTTAGCAAACCCTGAGAGTTAGTTGCTTCCAACTATGGTTTGCTAGTGGGATTTTATGGAGTATAAAGTTGTCTTGGTTGCTTTTGGACTATATTGTTACATATGGACCAATGAGAATGCAAGGATGCTAATGGCATGGGGTTAATTTAAGGATAATTGGAGGGCAAATTAGGCATGAAAAAGGATCATAAAAGGGCATTTGACTTGTCTTTTGGGAAGCATATGGGTGGAACAAAATTTGAAGGCAAAAGGGAAGCAAAAAGAAGCCATTCACATCCATGCAAGCGAGAAAATGCTCCAGCCCCTGACCAACCTTTCCAAGGAATTCTAATGCCATTTCAAGCCCATTTCAAGTGTTCATCATGTCCATGAAGTGCCCTAGATCAAGTCCTAATTGAAAAATCAAGTTTTTAAGGTGAGATCACTTACTAGTCTATGTGAATTTGAAGGTTAAATGGAGAAATACAGATGACAAAATGAGGGTTTCTCGCTGCCTGTGTAGATTTGAATAAGAGATTTTATTGGAATTCAAGTTAATATCAAGACACCAAACTCTTAAGGTAAACAATTAAGGTTTTATGGATTATTTATCAAACTCTATTGAGTTATATTAAGGTTTTAGCTTATTAAACTGATACATGATTATAGCTGACTTGTTAAGAAATTGAAAGAAAGAATGATTATGAGGATTGTGTTCTAGGGTCAACCTTTTGGATGTTAATGGAAGGATGTTGTTTGATTGGTTTTAATTGATTTAATGACATTACTTGAATACTTGAAGGAATTAATGGAATTAAAAGTTGAAAAGAAAATGAGATATAACATGGAGAGGGTTAGGCCAAGAGAGGGTTTAATTGGAAATGCATTGGTTTGATTTAGTTTATGAATCAATGGCATCGATGAATCTGTTAAATGTAATTTGTTGAAAGAAAATGGAAGAAATTGAAGAAATAATGATGAATGTGTGACATGTAGGATTAGCCACCCTAGAGTGCATGGAAAAGTTAGAGTTTCAATTGATTTTTAATCAATTAGAAGTGATTAAATGCCTAATGGAATGTATTAGAATTAAAATTTTAAGAAAAAGAATTGATTAAGGTATAAATGAAAGTTTTGTTAAGGTGAAGGGCATTATGGGTTTTTCACTTTAAGCATGCTAATGGCTTGATTTAAGGCTTGTAATGAGCCTTGATTTAAATGGAAGTGAATTGGATAAGTTGAGATTAAGTGAATAAGAAATGCTATAGTTGCTTAAATTTAATAGAAAGTATATTATAGTTAAGGGTTTAATTGCATATTGTTAAGGTATGAATGTTAATGGATTTTATGGATAATGTGACTTGTAGGAGGAAAGTCATTAAGGACAAAGTTGGAGGTGGAAAGTTTTTAAAGGAGAAAAGGGCTAAATAACTAAGGTGAGGAAATGTAAACAGCTTTTGGAAAATGTATATTAATGTTTACAACATATATGTTTTCATATCTATGTTATAAATGTTTAAATGAAAAGGAAATGTGGTTTTCGACTTTAATTATGTTGAGAAATATGAAATGATTATGCTTTCCATAATTTTATAAAGCATGATTTATGGTTTCCATAATAAATGAAATGTTTATGAATATATATATTCTATATATATATGTTTATATGAAAATGTTTATGATTGAATCCATGGTTACCCTATGTTACAAAGATAAAGTTTAAAGGAAAGTCGACTAAAGTGCTTTAAGCATGCATGGTACATGGGAAAAGGATATGATTTTTTATAGAGTGGAAGGAAGAGCGATGCCTATCACATGCACATGAGTGTATGAAAAGGTTAGCCAACGCACGACATATGATTTATTCCATAGCAAATGACATTTAAAAGAAAGGCACGATTTATCAAAGGTTCCTTTTTGGGCCATCGGTGATCGTAAGACTGCTTCCTGAGGTTCTTTCTTCCATGGCCAACTATGGTTAACTAGAGGTGGGTTCCATTGGATATGACTGATTCAAAAAGGAAAAGAAAGTAAAGTAAATGTTTATTGAAAGGATATGTTTATACAATTGTTTTACACATTGTATTTGAACTATATGGAAAAGAAAGTAAAGTAAATGTTTATTGAAATGATATGTTTATACAATTGTTTTACACATTGTATTTGAAACTATATGAAAAGAAAGTAAAGTAAATGTTAACACATGAGATGTTATACAATTGTTTTGGCTACATTGTATTTGAACTATATCCTGGAAACATTATTTTCCCTATAAACTGTATTTCACCGAGCCCTTTAGCCTACCCTATTTCCAAATGTTTTATAAAATGTTTTTAAGGGCAGGACTGACGAGCGCTTTGAGTATATACCGCCTAGTGACATCCGCCATGCACACCAATGAAAATGTATAGACCTAGTTTTAAATAACTACTTGTGCACTTTTATTTTGTAAGGTATATATGTTTTACAAGATTGTTTATATTTCTATGGTGTTCAGAAAATGATTTTAAATTTCTTGTGGTGGACTTGATGTCCTATAGTTAGATGTGGAGTAAATGAATATTTTTGGTAGTGTAAAATGTTTTATTACAAGTGTTGTAAATTGGGAGATGTTTGAAAAACAGAGGAATTTCTGAACGATTTTCTACTAAATGTTTAATCGTATAAAAAGGGTTTAATGTTTAAAAGAAAGAAAAAAAAAAGAAAAAAAAAAGAAAAAAAATCTTCCACCATGTTTAATAAGGTTTTAATGAAAAGCGTAACTGTATATGAAGAATTTCACATTAGATTATAAATTTCATAAAATAATTTAAATCACTTTTGTGAGACTATATATCAATTGGGCATTATATGTTTAAAATAACTATATATTGACATTATATGGACAACCCTCCGATGTATATCAATTCAAGTATACTCCACGATTGATATCAGGTGGACAACCCTCCGATGTATATCAATTTTATTGTTTCGACAACCCCCGCGCACCAAAGCAGCAATGCAATTGTGCCATTGTTCCTAAGTCATGCCCAATGTGTATAAAGACCTCTACATGGGAGTTCTATATGAAGGATCCTGACCCCGATTAACCCTCATGAACCCGAGGGACCTCCACTACAATGGATATAGAAACTTTTCCTTAAAAACTACAAATAAAATCCATGGAGCGAACCCTTACAATCTTTAACATACCTTTAGAAATAATGCGGAAGTTTAAGTGATAATTTTTTCTTTTCTTTTGTTTTTTCTAAACACTTGGATTTTTCGTAAAAATTGGCGTAGTTTCCTCTGCTTGGACTTTCCCAAATTTACAAAACCTCGATAAAGCATTTAAAACACTTATAAACTTCAATTTTATACTTCCATATTAGGACTTCTCATTCACAACCCAATCAACACAATATACATACATATACATTTGTTTACCTAAATCATCAAACATTCAAACCTCTTAACCCATGCCCATTTTTATCAAAGCATTTGGGCTTGAGCCTGACTTTAAGCCGACCGCCTTACGCACTCATCCACGAGGATCAAAGCCCAATGAAGTTCCTTTCTTCAACTTTATACATATACATATATACATAACAAAACATTCAAATATAAACAATATGCAAAATTATATATACAATGAAATCACAGTCGTCGTCTCATCACTGGCTCGACTCACTGCACAGGAGGGTCCTCTATCGACGCACCTGTCTCGGGTCCTGAAAATGTTTTGAAAACACATGGAAAAGAATGAGCTAAAGGAGCCCAGTGAGTGTACATTTTCATTAAAATAACATTTTCAGTATATACTCAAAATAATACATATACTTATCCAATCTAAAATCCATTTATACCTTAAATATTTATGCCTTAACTTTCTTTCAATAAATACTTATACCATTAAAATCAATTTATGCTTTGAAACATTTATGCCTTAAACTTTCTTTCAATAAATACTTATACATTTAAAATCCATTTATGCTTTGAAACATTTATACCTTAAACTTTATTTCTTTCCTTCTAATACATACTTATACAATTAAAATCCATTTATGCCTTAAACTTTCTTTTCTTTCTTTCTTTCCTTCTCGATGGAACCTGTGGAGATAAACAATCGAATAGTTTCCTGCAATCGACCTGCAGGGACGTCACACATTCCGGGGCTCTCATAACCACTATGTCATGAGAAACTCACGCTCGTATGTGGTTCCACCATAGCACCTTATCACGTGTAAGGATATTACTCTAGACACCCAATTCCCTCCCCGCTAGTAACCTATAACTTTACCCCCAAATCCCACGCTTAAGGTACCTCTACGATATCATCATAATGTGATTTGGTACGGGGTTGGGGTAAATCCATCGCAAACATTTATCAAACTACATTTATAAATCCATTTAAACTTTACTTTATCATGAACTCATATATATATGCAAATATACATATGCATTCTTTACACGCTTTTAAACTTTCATAATGCCTTAACATATGCATACATATATAATTTAATATAAATATATATATATTTCGATGCAAGATAAACATGTACATTAAATTTTGCATTTACATCAAAACTTTTCTTATATTTAGGCAATATAAACATTTACATTAAACTTTTCATTTTAACATCAAAATAATTCACTTTTAAAACTCAATTTGCAAAACATCATTTTACACTCACAAACTTCACCGCTCAATCCCGCTGGTTTCCCCGTCGAGTTCCTGCCCGATAGTCCTTTTTCACCTTTCCAAGAAAATCACAATTACACATTAACCATAATTTCCATTTAATCCACCATAAACACTCATTCCTATATTCTTATTCCTCTAGGAATCTATTTTACTTAGAATTGAATCAATCCAATCGGATCATCCAAACTAAAGTTATGGCATTTTTCTATGCCAACTAGTTCATTTTACCGATTTTTCTAGTGACAGTTTCAGGCTACTTCATTTTTCTGAGGTCTTGACTTCATATTTTGACACTATGTCCTATACTCATTTAAGTTAAGGTGCTGAAGGTCTTATTCCAATTGAATCACCCAATTCGAGCAATCGAAACTCACTTTACGTCCAAATAACTCCAAGCACCTATGTTCAAAACTGGAACCAGAATTTGGCTTGCACACGGTCCTACTTTGAGTGAATATTTAGGCCACTTAGGATCAGAATTTAAGGATACCTTCTTCTTAAGTTTTGTTCTACTTCAAGTCTATTTTATGTAGCCACTTAAATCACTCAAATCGGATCAAAATTCGAGTAAGTTATGGCCAAAATACCAAAACTGGCTTCAAAACAGAAAACATGACATTTCCTGTACTGAGACCTAAGCACACCCAAAATCAATTCAAAATGTGTTTGTCTTCCATTTTTCTTTCACTCTAAACATTCTTAAATCTGATGCATTATACCCATTTTCAACATAACACACACAATTCACTATCAAACCCTAACCCTTACTCACTTGATTTTGTCAAAACCCTAACCTAATCCATTTCTTTCTCAATTTCTATCAAATTCATCATGATTCAACCTTAAATACCCCAATTGGGGTTTTATCCACAAAACCTCAACAATTCAAGGGTTTTGTGATCTTCAACCAAAAACCCTAGGTTTGGAACAAACCAATCTCCAGAAAAACCCTAGCAATCACACTTAATAACTCCTAGACATCCAAAAGACACTCGATTCCATACAAAAAAAACATACCTTTCTTCTTCTCCTTCTTTCCTCCTTCTCCTTCTTCCCTTCTTCTCCCCTTTTCTCCTCCATACTGCAAGCCTTAACTTTTTGAGAGACCAAATGAATTATTTTGGTTGTCTCCCATTTAAATATTCTAACTCTCCTTAAATTATACCTGTCCTCCATTTCTTTTATATTGCCAATCAACTTATTTTACGTATTTGAGCCCATGAACCTCACTGTCCATTCTAATGAGTCACAAACCCTAACTTAGCCCCTTAAGAAATGTTTCATCGGGTTTCTCATGCTAGTAAAAATATCTCCATTTTATCAGTAGATTTTATTCCTTTTGTCTTATAACGCTTTTATACGATTAAACGTCAAAATATATTCCATATCGTCAAACTTCAAATTGGCTATGAAATATTCTAATTAAATCCTTCACAAAGGGATTCCAGCTTTTGAAATCACCGAAATCTGACAAAATCATTAAAATCTAAATCCCGACAATAGCGTATTATTACCCGAATTACGTTCGGATCACCTGGAAACTATCCAAACGGACCGCTTTTACCTTATTTCGGGCCATACTTTTGGCGATATATTCTGACATTTTCGTATTTTCTGCACTAATTCTCCGAAAAAAATTTCAACGTTGTGCCCCGAATTTTCAAACCGGAATCACTATTCACTTTAAATCTCCTATTCTCTCTAAATATTAGTTCAAAGTCATATAGAATCAAATTTCTTATTAAATTCCTTTTGCAAACCCTCCATTTGATATAATAAGAAAAAATCATTATTCCTAGTATCTTGCCATACTTTCGAAAATTCCACTTCACGTCCAAATGACGTCCCAGATTCTAAATTCTAATCTACCCTCGTTTCTATCATCGACCTCTAATCGCTCAAAACTACTATTATAACATTCAATCAGTTTGGGTTTGCACTATACCGTACACGTATATTTGAAATCTCCGGAGAGCATCTGATATCGATGTTCATCGAGACGATTTTTGCAATCAAAATCGTCAAAGGGAAAAATCAATAACCTGACAAAATCTATGGATATTTCACCGATATATCTACGCTGACCGATATTTCGATCGACATTTCCTTGGCTGTTGGAGGTGATTACGCGAGCGTGGGGGATTTGCTCGCCGATATATCTGATATCTATGGTCAGCGTGTGGCTTCAGATTGATGTCAGAAGATCCAATGGTAAAGATTTTACCCCTTTCAACGGCATCACTTGATCGATCCGACTACCGCATTTGAATCAGCTCGATCCAACGCCTAGGATTTACCAGGATTTAAAAATGCCATCCAACTACATATTGATCCAACGTCGAATTTAAATCTTAACTTGATCTAACTACCAGGATTGATCCCCAACGTTTTCAAGAAGATCCAATCTGGGCCGCATTTTCTACCAAAATTAAATCCAACTAAGAAATTAAATTTTAAATATATTTTGACCATCCTATAGCTTTTTGACCCCAAAATTCTATAAATAATTTCAAAATCACTCCATTTTATCACAAACTCTACTCATCCAATCTTCATTTCATCTCAAATTTTTTTTTTTCTTTGTTATATATCTCAAAAAAGGTGGAAATTTTGTGTTTATGTCAAGTCAAATTTGAACAAGATTAATTAAGGTATACTTATTTTATTTATGTTTTGTGTACTTACTAGCTTTACATTTATTTTTGTATTTATGTTAATTATATATCAAGTTTTTTTTATAATTTCATTATATTATAAATTTTGTAAAACCCGAGAAAATTCAATTTTTTTGAAAAGCGGTAAAACGTAATTTTAAGGAAACCGGAAATTTTCTAGATTCTGATGACGAAACTGACAAGGCCATAAATTTGTTCACGAAATCTAGTGACCTAGAAGTTTCGTTGAATTTGAGACAAGCCAGATATTTTACAAATTGGTGATAAATTGTCAAGGATTTTTGGGGACTAGATTTTTAAGAAAATCTCAAGTCGAATGATGTGAGTTAAAGTTCATTTAAAAATAATTGAACCCAAAAGAAATAAAATTTTGGGATTTAAACTGACCCACGAGGTAATATATAAATTATGTATCCGCATAATAATAATAATAATAATAATAATATAATAATATTATAATAATAATAATAATAACAAAAAAGGATTATAAAAGCCAAAGAAGGAGGAGGAGGCCATTTTATTTCGGACAGAGAGAGAGGCGTCTGGGAGAGTTTATTTTTAATTTTTTTTTTCTTTCTCTTGCTTTTTTCTCAGATCTACGAAAATCGGATCGCAGGTTTTCGTCGGGGCTGAAGGCAAAGTTGATCTACGCGTGGACACCAAAAAGTTGGAGTTTCAACAAACTCCGTGAGGTAGGAGTTTTATCCTACTTGAAGTTACACTTTGTTTAAGTGTTTTGTAATGTTTCGGTTGGTTTGAGGCCTGGAAGGTTGCTTCGATCGATCCCAAAACTCGGGACCGAATTATCGAATTTCGAGAATTTTTTGGAGCCCATTTGGACAAATCAGAATCAGGTAGGGCCGTTTGGGGGTGCTTTGTTCATATTTTATGAAATAAATTGTGTTTTCGTGGAGTAGATCGAAATGGGTATGGGAATCTTGCCTACTAAGAGGAACCGATAGCCAGGAGTACTGCCTACCACGTACCCCACTGCTATGTTCGGGACTGTTAAAAATAGTCCCGGGTTTGTGGAAATAGTGACATGTGAATAGTGACACGTGAATAGTAACATGAATAGTGTTCATGAAATATTTTCGTGAGAAATTGTGTTTGGATGAGTAATTCAAATTGAATTGCTCGTGTTTGTTAATTAACCCACGTGAGCTAAATTTTGTATAATGGATTGAATTGTGTGGAAATGTGGCTGGCTTTAGTTGTATAGGAATTAGTAGGTTAATGCATGAACTTTGTGTATTAACATGATGTCACAATTATATGGAATATAATTGTGTGTGTAGGCCATTGAAATGGAATAGTGATTTGCTCAAGTGAGCTAATTTGGGTGATGTTTGATTCGTGATTGAATTACATGTGTGTAATCAGAATTTGACGAGAATATGCATATTCGATATATTGTATAAATGGTTTGGAAATGGCATAATGTATTTCATATGCACTGGTAACGAGAGATTAGGTGTTAGTGCATGACATGAATTTTCGAAACGAACATGGTCAGCAAAGGAATTTACAAGATGATATTCCTGAGAATCAAGTTAGAGACGGGCCGGGCCAGAACACTTCGATGAGGACCATGACATTTTAAAGCTCACCAACCACCCGCCTGAGGGTAGTCCCATATTTTACCGAGATTCGGTACTATATTTTCAAGAACAACGAGTTTTGTTTTGAAAATGATTATTTTTATCATACATGGCTTAGGCAAGTATGAGTGAGTCGGTGAGGACTCGAGACATGGGAACTGGCATGTAGACATTCAAGTAGGATCACGAATTTGCTTGAATGTGTGTTTACTTTAAAGCATTGCATATGCACTTAGGTGGAGAGTAACCCATTTAGGGTGATTCTACTACTGGGCGATAGCTCACCCTGTCAAGGGAATATCATTTTAGGTATGGGGAGCATTCGAGGAGACGGCTCATCTTAGAGGCCGATTTTGAAGAAAGCCGGGTTGTGGCTTTGATGCTTTTAGATATACCATGTATTAGAATTTTAGATTTTTATATATGTTTATATAAAAGTGTAATCAACCATTGAATTATTGGGAGATAATTGGAATATAGTTGTGATATTTGTTTTTATGAGCCCAAGAAGCATTTTTATCAGTAACAGTCTCAAGACACGAGACAAACAAGTATTCAGTCGACGGTAGTCACGGACACCCTGTGCTCGGGGGGCGTCACAAATTTAGTAAAATACAAATATATATTAGTTTACAAAATATCATATACTAATATAGTTTTATATAGTATAATAAATTTAATAGTAATGTATTCTTTAAAATAACTATATATTAGTTTTTTTATAATTTCATACATTAGATTATAAATTTTATAAAATACAAATATATATTAGTTTAAGGTAAATATCATATAATACTATAGTTTTATATAGTATAATAAATTTAATAGTAATGTATTCTTTAAAATAACTATACATTAGTTTTTTTTATAATTTCACATTAGGATTATAATTATAAAATACAAATATATCTTAGTTTTTTTTTTTATAATTTCACATTAGGATATAAAATTTCATAAAATACAACATATATTAGTTTAAGGTAAATATCATATAATACTATAGTTTTATATAGTATAATAAATTAAATAGTAATGTATTCTTTAAAATAACTATACATTAGTTTTTTTTTTTTTTTATAATTTCACATTAGATTATAAATTTCATAAAATACAAATATATATATTAGTTTAAAGTAAATATCATATACTATAGTTTTATATAGTATAATAAATTTAATAGTAATGTATTCTTTAAAATAACTATACATTAGTTTTTTTTTTTTATAATTTCACATTAGATTATAAATTTAATAAAATACAAATATATATTAGTCTAAGATAAATATCATATACTACTATAGTTTTATATAGTATAATAAATTTAATAGTAATGTATTCTTTTAAAATAACTATACATTAGGGTTTTTTTTTTTTATACTCTACATTAGATTATAAATTTCATAAAATACAAATATATATTAGTTTAAGGTAAATATCATATACTATAGTTTTATATAGTATAATAAATTTAATAGTAATGTATTCTTTAAAATAACTATACATTAGTTTTTTTTAATTACATTAGATTATAAATTTCACAAAATACAAATATATATTTAGTTTAAGGTAAATATCATATATATTATAGTTTAAGTATAGTATAATAAATTTAATAGTAATGTATTCTTTAAAATAACTATACATTAGGTTTTTTTTTTTATAATTTCACATTAGATTATAAATTTCATAAAATACAAATATATATTAGTTTCTATAAATATCATATAATAATATAGTTTTATATAGTATAATAAATTTAATAGTAATGTATTCTTTAAAATAACTATACATTAGTTTTTTTTTATAATTTCACATTAGATTATAAATTTCATAAAATACAAATATATATTAGTTTTAAGGTAAATATCATATAATACTATAGTTTTATATAGTATAAATAAATTTAATAGTAATGTATTCTTTAATGATAGTAATGTATTCTTTTAAAATAACTATATATTAGTAATATACATCTACCAACTTTTCATAAAGTTAGTTAATATTTGAATTGAAGTTATATATATTAGTTAATATTATGTATGTACAAGTTAATAAATTAATTAATCTTTCATGTTAGTTAATATTTTAATTATTATATATTAGTTAATATTGTGTATATATATAATAAATATGTAGTTTTATATGAAAATAAATTCATTTTGAATCGTATAATAATAGCATGGCTAGTGGAAGTAATATTGGAGGCCGAGATCCAACATGGAAATATTGCACACATATGAAGGGGAATAGAAATGGTACAATATGTAATTACTGTGGTTTGGTGATAAGGAGTGGTGGGATCACTCGCTTTAAATATCACCTATCACATTCGGATCCCCACTCTAATACAAAAGTGCTCCAATGTGATCCTGGCGAAACAAGAAACAAAGCAAATTTAGACTAGAAAATAAAGAAAAGCCAAGAAAGCAAATGATATAGAAGAAATTGCAATAACTACGGCAGGGCACAATGGGGACGCGATAGACATCTCATTGATGATGATGAGGATGAGGAGGAAGAAGAGGAAGATGTATATATGTATCCGGGTGATATGACCCCTGATGAAAGAGCTGATTTTCGAGTAGCATGTCGTGCATCAAAAGCTACTGAATGGAACCGACAACAAGAAGAAGGATTTATGAGAGGCAAAAGAAAAATGGGTAAATATTTAAATTAAATTAATTTTTATAAAATAAACGAATTTACTTAGTTTTCTAATTGAGATATTGCAACAGGTGAGCTTTCACAATCGCAACCGACTAATCCAACAAGGCGCATGCAAAGATCTCAAAGTGTGAGACAATCGGATCCATCACCACCTCTTACTCCATCATTATACAAATCTTCGACAGCAAGACAAAAGAACATTAAAAATCTTTTCAAAGGTGGTTCAATCAAAGAAACGATGGGCAGACTAATCAGTAAATTCTTCATATATGAGAGTGTTGCGTCTCACAAAACAGACTATAAATTTTGTAGCATATAATCTAAATTTATAAAGAATACTATAATCTAAAGTGATTCTTCATATAATCTAAATCACTTTTGTAGCATATAATCTAAATTTATAAAGAATACTATAATCTAAAGTGATTCTTCATATAATCTAAATCACTTTTGTAGCATATTATTTGAATCCAAGATTTCAATATATACCTGGAGTTAGTAGTGACCCTGAGTTACTCCAAGTTGTTCACGAAGTATTTGCAAGATTATCTTCTACTACTACATGCATTGGTAATTTTGGAAATGAGGTACATCAAATGGTTACAATTCTAATTAATTGATTCAATTTAATTGGTTACATTTACACTATACCGATTTGACATGTATTTTTCAATTCATACTTATAATGTTTTTGAGATGCAAAAGAGGGGATCTTATGATAGAGCATCAATAGCCTCAAGAGATTTAATGGTTCCTAGTTAGTGTTATTTCTCATTAAAACATTAAAAGTAAAGCCTATTATCATGTTATTATTAGATTTGAATGTTACTTCTATTTTTATCAGTAATTTTAATGGTGGTTCATGTATGGAAACCACACTCTCGCTTACTGAGAATTCGCCATTAAAGTTCTTTCCCAAACTGCATCTTCTTCAGCATGTGAGAGAAATTGGAGCACATTTGCTCTAATACATACAAAACAAAGAAATCGGCTTGCTTACCCTAGGCTCCAACAATTAGTTTTTTGTTACTATAACATGAAACTAAAGATACGTGATATGCAAGGAGAGACTGATAAAGTTGCCGAAAAGAATATTTTGATTTACTCGACATTTCAACGAGTTTGGTGAAGAAGAGGATAATCAATTATTCCTGAATGGGTTGCACTCTCCATTCGATGATGAAGATGGAAATCCTTGATCCACGACCATCGTGACATGTTCGAGAATCGGTGTTGATGTCGACCGCGTTTTATCTCGAAGAATTTCATATGAAAGTTTCAATCAAGACACGAGACTCCATTTCATCCCGTTGTTAATTTCGACCCTCATTCATTCAAGTGTCGAATATAGTAGACCTAGTTTCTACTGCATTTCAACTACGTGCTATGATGGCTCAAGAGGAGAGGGGACCAACATATAGTTGATACCGAAATGATGGGGTGAGATATTGTAGATCGACAAATAAGTCAATATCCATCGAGTCCATTCACCGTGAAGATGATTTCCCCACACATGCTACACAAGATGAAGACCACGGGTCTGTGAGAGTTCGGGTCCAGTATCGAGCCTACTGGTTTCATAGAGGTCAACAAACGAAGGATGACACATCACAATGAGGCCTTCATTGTCTACTAGTTTTGAATCTATGAGCATTGTCACTCAATACAAGGATTCATCAAATGATCGATAACATTTTCCTCCTCCTAACACAATGACTTCAGCCTTCAAACTTTGGCTTCCATTGATGAAGAATATGGAATGATAATTATCCTCATGTCAAGAAATTCCATTCCTACATTCCAAATCAAATGCAAATAAGGATTTCCCAAACGAACATGTGGGTGAACCCCGAATTTCTACCCATGGAGAGGTCATGGCACAAGTCAAGACATTTATGCATGGCATGTCTGGACCTTATAATCAATATTATCTAACACCATGTCCTCGTATGACTATTGTCTTCTACTCAAGATGTGATCCTTCATCAAATGTTGCAATGGAGCCTCATCGATCTTCATTTTGTGAAATAGACCATGTAATATCAATGTTCATATTTCATTTTTAATGTCATTTTTACACTTTTATAAAGTATTTCCATCAATTTCAAAGTATTTTTGTTAATTTACGATATATCGATATTCCATGTGAAAAATATCCACCGGAGAGTATCTTCGATATATCCGATATACTCTCGATATATCCGATATATCCGCAAAATCCGCACCGATATATCCTCACAAACCGATATTTCATCCTTGACCTATTAATTCCACCAGGTACCATGGACACTCATGTCTAATGCACATAAAAGTCCATACATTCATTAAACGTTAATATACATGTAGTCATACTAACATTTATCACATTCATGTCATCACATCAAATAAGCATGCATCAACATCATTCCGACTACTAGTTAGACAAGTAATGTCATACTCAAATCCCTAGGCTACATCATGGCGCATAATGCCCAATAATAAACTAGCCTTTCCATAAATACGTCACATGCAATAGGCATGTCTACACGAAAACACATCACAAAACCAATATGTTAGAGCACACATATTGACATCCAAGCATGACACCTCTTAATCAAGAAATGTCATTTCAATCAATCACACAAACACATGTTAACATTTCATCAAGTCACCTAGGCAAGTAATGACACACCTCATTTCCAGTTAATTCATGGCATATCATGCACCTAAGATAGTTTCACAACTTGCCAAGTGTAATGGCCAATTCCAACACACAACTCCTCACATCCACAACTAACAATTAGCACACTTGTTGTAAATAATCAATTTTTCAACAAGGATGTAAGCACCAATTTCCATTGAAAATCATATGGTCAGATTATAGACTCCAAGAGCTTTCCATAGAGTCTAAGAACACCCCAAACGGAGCTCGGACGAGAAAGTTATGGCCGTCCAAAGTTGGAGGCCTCATATGAATAGTAACTGACGGGCACCAGCAGGGGCCTACTATTTTTCGTAAATTTTGGACCGAATATGAGTTCAAATTTTATCAAGCTATATATATATGGATTCTAGACTCAAAGGGCTTTCCATAGAGTCCAAGAACACCCAAAACGGAGCTTGAATGTGAAAGTTATGACCGTTCGAAGTTGGAGGCCTCGTATGAACAATGAAACCCACGAAATTGCTTTCCCGAGGCTCCTTTAAAGCTCCCGTACATGCTATTTTTCCTACCCAAACTCATCCCGAAAACAACCCTTTCACCCGGCAACAAACCCATCCCAATTGATTCCACAATTCAGCTATAAACATGGCACAAAACCCATCCCAAACTCCAGCCCTCGTAAAATCAACTTAACAAAAACAACTCCAAATCGCCAGGGTCACGATTCAGGTTCGAGAACACAATCCAAACAGCTCTTAGGGCCCAAATCAAGCACCAAGATAGAATTTAGATAAATATAAACCTAGCACGGCGTTCCTTACCTCTTGGAGAGAAGACGAAACTTTTTGGAGTCCCGAAGACCCGAGACCCATGGCCTTCTCGAACTTCCGCTAGAATCTTCGACGAAAATTCTTGATTTCAGTGTCCACGCGTTGCCCTCGATGAGTACTCCGACTTTAAGTCTTGGCTCGAGACTAAACCGGAAGTCAGCTGGACACCAGAATCTTAGAGAGAAAGGTAGAGCTTCCTAGATTTTCTTCCTCCAAACCCGAAATCTTCGGGCTGAACCGCGCGGTTGCCTGCGACTCCACGCCGTAGCCTTCGTCGAGTAGATGAACTTTAAATCTTGGTTCGACAAATTCCGACCACCCGATCTCTGTAGATGGTAGAGAGAAGGAGGAAGTTTTCTCTCCCCTCTCACTCTCTCACGCTTTCCTCACTCACTACCGGTTCCAGCCCAAAAATGAGCATTTTTTTCTTCTTCCTTTTTTTTTGTCTCTCTTATCTTAAGTTGGACGCGGGGCCCACTTCGCTCCACGCGTCCATGAGTCGTCTGAGTTCATTTCTGTCTCGAAACAATTTATTTCTTTTTAGTTCAATTTATTTTAAATGAACTTAACTCTAGTTATTTCCTAACTCTCGAGATTTTTAAGAAAATCTCGTTCATGGGGTTACTAGATACCTAACTTAAAAAATTCATAAAGAATTTCCACTACCTAGGAATTCAGCGAAACTTTTTTGAGTTACTTGTTTTCTTGAGACGGACTCAACGACGTAGTCCGTTTCGTCATCCGAGCTCTAAGGAATTTTCTAGGCTTCCCTGAGCCATTTCAAAGAATTTATTATTCAATTTTTATTTATTTTTATTTTTTTATTTTTACTTTAGAAAATTTTAAATTTTCTAGGGTTTCACAATTTTAGGCTTAAAGTTAAAACTGTAGTTTGTGACCACGATTATAACTATAATCGTAGTGACCACGGTTATCACTATGTTACATTTATACATTTTTTTTTTTTAAATTTATTCACTTTGAATTATATCATTATAAATTTTGTTCTTATAAGGATTCGAATATGGGATCTTCGATAAGCCCATCGCATCCCTTTACTACTTGGAATCAGGCCTTAAAGGCCTAAACCTCTTTATTTCTTGTGTAACGCCCAAAAACCTCGGGCTCGGTTGACACCCCGTCAACCCACGGAATACTCGTGGATGTCGGGTAACCTAGACACCACACCACCACGTCCCCTTTTCCGAGACCCATGATTTAACGAAAATCGGACAGAGTCTCCTTTGTACGGGGACCTCTACCCAAAATACAACCTGTACAAAAAACCTGGCAACATGGCCTAATATAATACAATGACCTCACTGGGTCCAATTATGAGTGAAAGTGGCTCTAACCGCCCATCACTTATTCATTACTCCATGTATCATACAGGTGACTAATTACCATAGTCCTCAAGAGTTTAATTATAACACTCTTACAAATATTACAAATTAGAACAAGGTTGTTCCAAAGTATTTTTACAATTCCTTTTACACAAAATACAAGCTAGAACTAGTTTGTTCCAAGCTTCTTTACAAAATTAATTACAAGCCACAACCCGCTTTTCATAATCATGTTCCTCGAAATGTAGCCTCATTCCACCTACATACCCTCAGATTGTGGTCCCACAACGTGGTGAGCAATGCCCAAGAGGTAAACTCCTTACTGTGGGCTACTCCCACCTAAGTGCACATGCAGCCGTTCACAATCAAACATTCTAAGTAAAATGCGCTTTACTATGGAATGTCACATGCCATGAACGTAGTGCTCACTCACTATGCCTTTAACACGAGTCCTCACCGACTCCCTCACACATGCTTATGCCAAGTGTAAAAACTTGTCATTGGTGTTTCACTCAATGACCCTTTATCCAAAACAAAAGCTTTTTGTTTTAAAACTCATTGGAAATCCTTCGATAAACCACTTCATTCGTGCCATCGACACCTCCGATAAAAAGCTTTATCTAAGCATTGACAATTTCCCGATAAACATCTTTATTCAAAGTACTGGATGTTTCCGATAAACCGTTTAATCAAAAGCATCGACGCCTGATAAATCGCTTTATTCAAAGTATCGATGCTTTCGACAACCGGGCGACCAAAAGCATCGATGTCCCTAATAAACCGCTTATTCAAAAGCATCGACAAGCCTCGATAAACAGCTTTATTCAAAGCTATGAAATGAACTCATGAGACTCCATTGGACGTAGTCCAAAGTACCGAGCTCACCACCCACTCACCAAGAATGATGAATGATTATGACCACATGTACACGCACTCCATTTCACGCGGCGTCCCGTGCATATGAAATGCAATTATGTCATTCCATGCCTATACCATGCCATATAAATGATGAGTGCTATATGGACATTTTAAACCATGCATAATACCCATGCATCATTTGGACAATCATATCAATTAACATACAAATTCCAAATAAACCACACTGTAAAACCCGTGAAAATTTTAAATTTAAATTTTTTCAAAAAAAAAACTGGGAGGGTGGCAAAATGGTAATTTACCGGAATAATACTGAGAAAAGTTGGGATTTTTCTAGATCTCGGATGACGAAATGGATTCCACTATTGGAATCGTCTCGCGAAATCTAGCTACCTAGTTAAATTTCATCGATTTTGGAGATAGCTCACTTACGTATTTCGAGGCAACGAGTATCGCACATGGTGCCATGAATAACATGACGAATCATGTGGGTGATACGGCAAGCCATGTGTCACAATGCATGGCAAAGGCCTATGCCTCGTGGGATTACATGGCGCCATGTGTGACACATGGCATGCCATGTGTCAACATGCATGGCTCCTTCGTTCATATATGGGCTTCAAATCGCTTATCTGCATAAGCAAGGGGGAGTGCGAAGGAGAAGGAGGAGGAAGGGAAAAGAGAAAGGGAGGAAAGGAATGAAGAAAGGGAGGAAAAGAAAAGAAAAGGAAAGAAGAAAAGAGAAGAAGAAAGGGAGCGGGCAGAGGGAAAAAAAGAGGAAAAGAAAGAGGCTATGTGAGGAGCAGTATCGACAAACCTGAATCGCTACAAGAGGTAAGTTTCCTCCTACTCTAGTATTTTACGCCTAGGGCCAGCGTGAATTGCTTCACTAGCGCCCCATTTCAGTGGCGAATTTAATATGTGTGTGGTTTGTCATGGTTGCGGTGACTGGCCGAAGACCAGCTTAGGGGTTTCTGGACCGCCCGAGACCAAACACCGTGTTCGGGATGGCAAACCTGAGCGTAATGGCAAAATGGGGGCAGGTGCCTAACAGACACCCTTGTGAATCGGCCGCGTCAACTTTGGACGACCATAACTTTCTTGTCCGAACTCCGATTCGCGCGTTCTTGAACTCTACGGATAGCTCATTGAGTCTAGAATTTAATAAGATAAAGTGCTTAGCCAAAATGTAGGCTGAACATTGGTCTGGGACACGTACAGTTGAGGAATGGTCCGTTATGGTTTCTAACTTGCTAAACCTGGCTTGTATCCGAAATGCCGGGATCGCATATGACCCGAGCTGGAATCATGTACTGATGTTTTGTATGTTACTACAAACCGACTTTCTAGATTCAAGTCCGGGGATTATTTTGAGGCTACATGGCCTACTTTATGATCGGGAATGGCTAATGTGTGTTATTGCCATACATTGAATGACATACTGAATATGTGAAATTATGTGATATATGTGTGATAAAGATGGAAATAATTATATGCATTGAGATGTATGACTGACATACTATGCCTCAGTTCCTGAATAGAACAGGCACATTTACCTAAGTAATGGTTGGAATTATGTTAATATATGCTTGAATGATGTGTTGACATGAATGAACTGAATGATAGAAAAGATGTAGTGCATGCTTATGTGATGTAGTGATTTGAATGTGTGGAATATTAACATGACTGCATGTATGTTGATGTTGAACTAAATATATGAAATGTCAGGTGCATTAGACATGAAAGGTTCATATCACACACATAATGCTGTAGAATATCCATGTAGAGGTCTTCATACATTGGTCATGAGTTTGAGGTAGTGGGCACAAATCAGACAGTATCAGGTGCAGCAGAACACCACATTACATGGGTGTGTGTACATGGTACTAATTGCAATCGTTTAATGTTTAATCGTGTTTCGAATGGGACATGTCCAATCAGTTCCACACGTTGTTAAATGGAAATGGAAAAACGAATAGTGCTCAAGGAAGGCATAGGGATAGACACCTCCTTAGGTGAAAAAGCTTGAAAACTCAAGTTAGACAAACAGATCCACTCCAGGTTCGAAAAATGCCTGAGGTGTAAGAGATCCGCGATGAGACCTCGAATGTCTCTCAAGGCCCAAAAGACACGAAACGATTAAAATAAATATCACATAGACTACGGTTGTGAGATGGAGTCCGGATCGACTCCGTATTGATTTAATGGGCACTTACATCAGTAAAGGGTCAAGGTCGACTTCACACGCCAGGGCATGCAGAGTGTCGTCTCATATATGCATGTAGTTTTTTTTCCAAGTGGATAGACAACTTGTACAGCATGGATCGTGGTTGGTTTGATCGTGAAATGATCATTCAGATAAAGTACCTAGGTGGGGAGTAACCCTTGTAGGATTTATTTCATCACGCAATTTCAACGCCAATGGGACCCTTCAGCTTATAAAGGACGACGCTCCTTCGAGGCCTGATTATGAAGCGGGCTTCTGAACGGTACCTTGATTTCCTTGCTTTTGTGTATATATTAGAATAAACTAGTTTTAATATATGTTTTGTATTAAGAGTGATGTAATAACTCTTGGATCTATAGAAATGTATGGTCTTGTAACCGCATGGACGAGTATGGATGATGGGCCCTATTGGGTCAATTTTACCTATGTATGGGTCTCAAGGATATGAGACACAAGCCTGCAGTTGATTCCGTGGTCAATCTGACCCCTAGGTTTTGGGGCGTCACACACACAATACATGTCAACATATTATACACACATATATTGACATCTCAAGTCATCACCAATCAAGCAATGACTTAGATTATACTCTAGGCTTAATTGTGACACCATGTCCACAAATAGCTCATAACCAAGCTAGCGCAACGAATTGTTCATACACAGCACATCACAAGCCAAACCACTTCCCCAATCAAGTATATCACTCAATTCAAGCAATGATATATTACAATCATATACCAATCAGGGCAAAATCGACACAAATCATTAAACAGCCCTAAGTCGTAGCAAATCTTAAAACTAATTACAACTTGAGTTATGTGAGGCACGATTTGGTGGGATTCAAAAGCCTAACATCGTTTCTCATATAAAGGTTTCACAAGTTCCTTGGCGACACTAGTCAAAACTGAAGGGACCAACCTGAGTTTCAACTCGGGGACCCTCCCTGCGACTTACTTCCGACAGAAAAAACATTTCATTTCGTTTAAACCTTTTTAAAAGTGAATCCATGGAGCGAATCCATTTATACAACATGCCTATTAAAATCTTATGAAACATGGTGGACAAATTTTATTTTATTTTTAAACATTAAACCTCATGTAAAATCGAGCAAGTTTCTGGGACATGTCCCAATTTACAACACTGACAAACAATTTAATTTACTCCACATCCAACAATGGGACATCAAGTCCACCACAACCAATTTCAAATCAAACTTTAAAATCATTTTTCTTTTTTAAAACCTATATACATTACAAAATAAAGGTGTACAAGTAGTTATTTACAATAAAAACTATACATTTTCAAAAGGTGGTCACACGTTGAGGCTGAGTGTCACCGACCCAGAGGATGCCTCGAATCGCACGTCGTCTCCGCCCGAAAATTTTATAAAACATTTGGAAAAAGGGTGAGCGCCAAAGGAGCCTGAGAGTACAATGCAGGAAAATAATGTTTCCAGATATAGTTCAAATACAATGTGTAAAACAATCAGATAGAGATCTCATTTCCATAAACATTTACTATATTCTTTTCCTTTCTATTCAAGTACAACGTGTAAAAACAATTGTTCGAGATCTCATTTCTATAAACATTTACTTTATTTTCTTTTCCATATAGATCAAATACAATGTGTAAAATAATTGTATCAACTTATCTTTTCAATATACTTTTTTTTTTTTTTGAATCCGTCATATCCAATGGAACCCGCATACCGCTAACCACCGTTGGACCATGAAAGAACCTCCGAGGAAACAAGCCTACGATCATCGATGGCCTAAAAGGAACATTCGAGAAATCGTACATACCGCAACCATCAAGTGGCCCAAGGAAAGAACCTACGAGGAAACAAAGCCTTACGATCACCGATGGCCTAAAAGGAACCTCCGATAAATCGTGCCTTTCTTTAAATACCATCGTACTATGGAATAAATCACATCATGCGAGAACTTTTCGTGAATTTTCACGCATGGAAATATGCATCACTCTTCCCTTCCCTCTATAAAAAATTTCCCATGTGCCCCGCACGTAAAGTAATTTTTTAGCCGACTTTCCCAGAAACTTTATCTTTGTAACATAGGGTAACCATGGATTCAAACATTTTCATATAAACATGTATATATATAATATACATTCATAAACATTTCATTTCATATGGAAACCATAAATCATGTTTCATAAAACTATGGAAACCATAATCATTTCATATTTTCTCAACACATACTTTATAAAACCTATGGGAAACCATAATCTTTTCTATATTTTCAACATAATTTAAAGTCAAGAAAACCACATTTCTTTTTTCATTCTTTAACATTTATAACATAAATATGAAAACATATAATATTGGTAAACATTAATATATATATATATATATATATATATATATATATATATATATATATATATATATATATATATATCTATAAATGATTTACATTTTCCTCACCTTAGTTATTTAAGCCCTTTTCCTCCTTTAAATAAATCTTTCCACCTCCACCCTTGTCCTTTATCACCTTCCTCCTACAAGTCACATTATCCATAAAATCCATTAACATCCATACCTTAATCATGTTCAATTAAACCATTAACTATACTATACTTTCCAGCAACCCTTAAGTATTTAATCACTTTCAATTGATTAAAATCACTGAACTCCAACCTCTTTGTTCTCATGATTCTTATGCTAACCTCATGGAAATTACTACCCCATACAATAGCCCACAACATGCCATGAAACATGCCAACCCTATTCACATCGACATAACTACAACCTCGCATTAATTTCGGTGCAACCATAAATTTTCGCCACGCTTTGTTCATCCAATGTCCTCTATAGATTATTGTCAATCTTGACTCAACGGCTTCCATGTAGCCCAGTTAAACCTAAACGGAAATTCTGACAAAGAAGTTACGGCCCGAAATCGGGAAGCCATGACCATTGTGTCCCCTCGGGAATTCGTGTGCTGGTGCACTTTGAATGAATTTATGAGTCCCAAAGTGTCGGAATTTGGATGTACCTATTTCACAGAGATATGTTCTCCTATCAGTCTAGTTTATTCAGAAATTTGAATAACTCAATTCGGATGAGTGATGGCCAAGTTATGACCAAAATACAGTCATGGAGTCTTAAAAACAGAACATAAAAACTGCCTGAACATAGCTCCACTTTGAATGCATTTTTGAGTCCAAATGGATCGAATCAGAGACCTATTTCAACAAGAAATGTTATCCTATCCGTCTAGTTTACTTAGCAATTTGAATCACTCAATTCGGATGAGTGATGACCAAGTTATGACCAAAATACAGTTATAGGGTCGGAGAAAAAAAACTGGATTGCATCTCCTTGGACACACACATACCCTTAGACTGAAATTGACCCGAGTAGGAGAAAAACTCTACCACAAATGGCGTGCTTCCTGACACCGCCTTCCTCGGCTTCCTCCTGGAAAACCCAAACTCGGACCTCGCAGAATCTTATGATTTTAGTACCCACACGTAGCACTCGTCGTGTATATCAACTTTAATTCTCGGACTGCCGAGTTCCGACCGATGAAATCCCGTGAATCGAAGAGAGAAGCTTGGTTTTCTCTCTCTCTCTCTCCCTCTCTCTCTACTGTTTGGATTAGACCAAAAATGAGATCTTTTGGTAGGTTAGATTTTTTTAGGCTATTTATACATGAGACACGTGGCTCACGTCGCGCCACGTGTCACGCTTCCTTTCATCCGCTGCTCCAAAATAATTATTTCGTCTCGTTTCGCCATCTATCGAAGTGGACATTCTTTTAAATATTTGATATTTTCGATTTTCTAAAATCTCGCTGGTCCACTCGACGCCGTCAGCTAATTTCATGAAAACTGACCGGCCTCAAAATTCAACGAAATTGACCGGGTAACTAAATTTCGTGAGACGACCAACTGGTGAAGGTCCCGCTTTCACATCCAGATCTAGAAAAATTTCGCATTTTTCTATGGCAAATACCGCTTTGCCATTTTTCGTAAAATTGCATTACCTTAACGTACTCTTCGCTTTTAATCTATTTCAATTTCTTTGTGATCAAATACATTATTATGAACATTTTTTTATTTTTTGAGGCTTGTTTTTCAAAATTACTATTCATTTGGACTGCTTCCAGTCAAATACCTAACTGATCGAAAACGAAATTTACTATTCATGGAAACTTTAAATTGTGGTCTTACAAACTCTTTAT
This sequence comes from Tetrastigma voinierianum, assembly GCA_016808115.1. Classification (NCBI taxonomy): domain Eukaryota; kingdom Viridiplantae; phylum Streptophyta; class Magnoliopsida; order Vitales; family Vitaceae; genus Tetrastigma; species Tetrastigma voinierianum. The sequence goes on along the minus strand of JAEQBH010001948.1, from coordinate 327,794 downwards.
TTTTCCCGCTTGAAAATCAAATTCAAAAAACTGACAAAGAGGTTCGGCCAAAACAAGGCAAATTTGTAAAGTGCCTCTAAAATGGACCATAACTTAATCTATGATGTCCAATTCGTGATTCAAAAGCCTAACATCAGTTCTCATATAGGATACAATTCTCAAGGATACTAGTCCAAATTCTCCCCTTTTATAACCAAAAATTATGTCTAAAACTTGACATCATATAGAGTCAAAACAGGACACTATTCTATAACCTATTATTCTCAACAACCCTTAGAGGGGCAAGGGCCAAACAACCCCTTAGGGCATTAAAACTCAATCCAACAACCCCTAGAATGGAAAATAAACTAAATTAGAAAGGATCCCTACCTCTTGAAGCGTGAGCAATGACCTGAGGAAGTTCCATGAACACTTTCTGAACCCGAAGCTTTCAACTTCCCTAACCTTCCGCGAGAATCATTGGCAAAACTTGGAGTTTTTGGTATCCACGCGTAGCCCTCGTCGAGTACTCCGACTTTATACCTTGGGTCTCGCCTGAAGACTGTCAACTGACCAGAACCGTGAGAAGTTGAGCTTTTCTCCTCACGCCTTCTCCTCTCTCGACTTTTAACCCTTTTGCCTAACTTAATTCTGCTCAGACATGACCCACATCGCGCCACATGTGTCCATTACTCATTCCTGCCTGAGTCGCCTAAACAATTTATTTCGTCCTGGTTCAAGTTCAATTTATTTTAAATGAACTTTACTTAATTTATTTTCCTCTTTCGAGATTTTTCTCAAAAAATCTCGTTTTTTAGGGTCCATCGAACACTTGATGCCCCGAAAATCGTGAATATCCGACTGTCTCAGAATTTAACGAAATTTGTCTGGGTAACTAGATTTCGTGAGACAAATCCAACGGTGAAGTCCGTTTTGTCATCTGAGACTGAGAAAACTTTTCAGGCTTCCATGAACAATTCCGACAATTTTACTGTTTTTACCATTTTTCAGAAAAATTAAATTTTTCCTGGGTTTTACATCTTGGGTGAATGAACATAATTTACATCTTATTGATTAGGATGTCATTGAAATAATATATAAATTAGGACATTAAGAAGTAGAATCTCCATTATATTTATTCATTTTCTTTCCTCTAATGTGTTAATAGACATCAAAGCAATTTTTATTTCACCATCCTTTTTGAGGATATGATTACTCGAGACAAGTGTGAAACCATGATTTGGTTTTTTTTTTTTTTTTGACATCTATGTACTTTGCAATACATCATTGTAGTATTTTGTTCTCATGAAGACTCGAACCTTGTCTCTTTCCTATGCCCCACTTAACCCTTTAAGCATTGAGCCAGACCTTATTGGCCAATAAGAGTATGTTTAAATTGTATAAGTTAGCAAAAATTAATAAATAATGGTTTTAGCCCAATTATAAAGTGTTATAGATTTTCAGTGGGCATAACCTTCTTCTCGAGTTTGTCTCCTTAGGTGTGTAAGGAGAATTTAATTTAATTTTTTTTTTGTCCTAGCTAAGTCTATACTAAATCTACCCATACTTAAGATTTCTCTTAAGATGATAAATTTACTATTAAGTCAATAACTTAGGGGCCGTTTGTTTTTTTAGGTTTTTTTTTTTTTCTCAGCAATTAAATTTTCTAATTGGGATTGTTTGTTTGTTTGTTTTTTCTTTTGGCATGACTTATTTATGAATTTAAAAAAAAAATTCTGAATAGGAAAAACCAAAATATTTGGCTTTTTCCATTTAGAAAAAACCATATTTTAAAAGGAAAAAAAAGGCTATATTTTAAAATCTTTTTAAAATATTATAAAATCTTTTTAAAATATTTTAAATCTTTCCAAAATATTCTAAAATCTTTAAAATCCACACAAAATATTTTAAAAGAATAATTAGATATATTAAATAAATAGTCTCACTTCATCGATTTATTTATTTTAATTATTAATTTTATATATTTTATTTTAATTATATAAAATAGATAAATATAATAATTATTTTTTTTAACAATGACAATAATAAATTTTTTTATCATTATAAATTTATATATTTTTGTAGTTTTTTTTATTAAAATGTTAAGATATTATACATATATTATTATATAAATATTTTTTATTTTATCAAGTTGAACAACCGCTTTATAATTAAGATGTTAATTTTTTAAGTATATAAAACAAAACACTTAATACTTAATAATAAAAATGATATTAAAAAACAAACAACTTTTATATTTAATACTATTAAGCCTTATTCAACATTCAAGAAAATGTTTCATTCAAAGATTCAAGAAAAACCAAACACCCCTACAAACTTTTCACTCTTCAAACTTTCTTTTGTCGTTACAGAGATATCCTTTACTTGTCATTCTCATCATTTAGAAGGTTGGAAATTTCAAATGAATTCATTTAGCAATAATTTATATTTTATAGTATAATTAAATATTTAAATAAATAAATATGAATACATTTAAATAAAATAAATAATTTATATTTATAGAATGAACTAATTATTCATTATATTTATATATTTAAAATCAAAGTATTAATATATACATTACATTTATAAAATAACCTTCTTACTTATGTTATCAAAATTTAAAATTATAAACCATTTTTAATGAATTTTAAATAATTTATATTTTATTGATATTTATGTAAAAAATATCCATCGATATATCTCTGATATATCCGCAAAATCTATGTATCGATATATTCGTTGAAGCTGATATTTTAATCCTTGAGTAAAGGTAAGAGCATGAAAGAAAATATGGAATAAAATTTGTGAAAAAATGACAAAATTTAAGTTGATACCAAGCTGAGACGCCCATTTCAGGGTCCGCTGACAACCCGGGCAACCAACATGGAATACCTGTGATGTCTGGGTAACCTGACACCACTCACAAAAATCGGGTAGAGTCTCCTTTGTACAGGGAGCTCTACCTAAGGTACACAACCTGTCCCAACATTTTACATCGACCACACTGGGTCCACATACGGATAAAAATGAGTAAAATGGCCACTTGGGCCCATACATCAATACTCACAAAATATATATCCCAACCAACTATATTACGGTCCAAGAGTTAATAAATCACTCTTAATTCAAACATATATTAAAATCTCTGTAGCTTCTAACAATATTGCCATATACAAAAGTATCTACCAAAGCCACATGTCTATTTCTTCTCAAACGCTTACTTCTAGTTGGAGCAGACACTCCCCGGTGACCTAAATAACGATTCCCGACAGCATGAAAGCAATGCCTTAGTGTACTCTACACGGGTTAATTCCCCCCACCTAAGTGCACACACATGTCATGGCAAAACAATCACACTCAAGCAACACACGATCCTACTTGAATGTCTACATACCCAATCCCATGTCTCGAGTCATCTCTCGACTCCTCACATGCCTAAGACAAATGCGAGAAAATTACGCTTTTCAAAACAAGCTTTTGTTCTCGAAACACACTACCGGCTTCTAGAATACATCGACTACCCTCCGAGGCGACCGGCTGGATAATTTTTCCGACGCCATGGTTCGCCCAAGATGAACTTCATTGACCACTTCCAAGGCAATTCTTTGGTACTCCGGAAATTCCTTTCATAACCGTTTTCATTTTCTTTCAATTTCTTTCATGTCACGCACTCATACACCTACCATCTAGGATGCCCTTACAAGATATTGAATGATTATGCTAATTCCAAAATATTCATGCTAATATATTTTTCATGTATATATTAACATAATTAATTCACACAATTCATGTTATTCAATTCACAATCAACAACACCCAAAATTACAGTCACATATACTAATTAATTAAGCAATTCATTTTGAATCACTCAAAACCACAAAATCATTAACACATCACGCAGTCAGCGTGGAACCTCTGCCGACACTGCTCACTCACACACAATGAGAGATTTTCTCCACTCTGCTCAAAGATTTCAGATCGATAACACCATCTCGCACCTTACAACCCCCCATCCATAAAAATGGCTCTTAGCTAAAGAATAAAACCAAATAGGAAAAGATCCCCAATTCCTCGTATTGTTGGAACCTCCCAACCTAAGTATCCATCGTAGCCCTCGCCGCTATAGACCGACTTTGTTTCTTGCTCCACAAGAACCTACTCGGGCCCGACGTCGAAAAATCTGGGGAGAAGTCACTTTTCTCTCTAAAGTCCAAACCTACACCTACTCACGCTGAGTTTCCTTTGGAGAGAAGAAACCGTTCCCTTTGTCTTATCTACTTAAACGCTTTCAAAATTCCATCATTGTCCTTAAGTTTTTGATTTTTGACACATGGCTTAATCTGGGTTTCATTAATTTCCATCATCTCACTAATCATGCATGTGTCACATGGGCATGGTAGTGATCTTTTTCACATCACATGTCTTTCACGTAGTCATTTATAAAGACCCGACACCTTGCCTGAAACGTGAAATTCACCGTCTTTAATTTGACGAAACGGCAGGGTAGCTAGATTACAGACGATCTCCAACAAATAAAGCCTCTGCTTTTGCCATTCCGAGATCTGGGGAAAATTTCAGATTTTGACCAAAATTACAATTTTACCCTTTTTAAGAAAATTAGAATTTTCCCGAGTTTTACATTAAATTTGTGAAAAAATAGAATAAAATATGGGATGACATGAAATAAGATTGAAAACATGTAAAAATATAACATAAATAGGGATTTAGGTAAAAATGGTTAGAAAACTTATACAAAAAAACTAAGATTATAGTTTTAAGGTAGTTATTTTATGTTATCAAGTGATAATTATTTGCCCCACAATGTGAGAAAAACATAATAAAATGTCACATCCACATATGCCATCAGCTAGATTTAACGTGAAAGACATATTTCCCCACTACAAATCAACGTTTGCTACATTATAGTTAAAGTATTTAATTTTTAATATTTTTTTTACTTTTTTATTATATTGTTGTAGTATTCTATTCTTCAAATCTAATTCTTAACTTCTAACCCAAACCTCTTTGATAGAAACATTCTTATTTTAAAATTTAAAATTTTTGAAAATAATTTTTAAGATACGATATGATTCTTCACATTTCATGCAAGGAATGTTACTTTTTATATATATATTTTGATATCGGAATGTTACTTTTTATATAAAAATCGCTTTAACTTTCCATTTTTGAAACTAAAAACATTAATGAATCAAAAAAAAAAAAAAAAAACTAACTAACTAAAAAAATAAAAAAAGGGAATGTTTTGCTAACCGTTCATATTTCCTATTACAGAAATTAAACCACATGATAAACCTAATCCTTGACCGAGACAGAAACAGAGATTCAAATCTCAAACGCTGATCGCTATTCAATCTCCATTGATTTTGAATCCCACACCAATTAATTCATAGTTAGCTATACACTTTCTATTCCATCTTTGTTTATTCCTTTTCTGCTGATAACTTATTGCTTCGCTTTCTTCCCGCTGGCTTTCACTCGACCGCTTTCCATTGACCGTGAACTGACTGAGGCTGAGTCTGGCTGCACTAAATTGCATCACATACGTGCATCAAGAAGCCTCCCGCCAACGCCGTGTTATTGGAGTCTTTCAGCCGCACAGCCTAAGCCTCCCAAGAGGCCTCTGCAGTGGGTCTCTAGTTAGATATTTCTGTTAGGCCTCGTACCTTATGTGAATCTGTATCTGTCGATGATCCTAGTTGGCACCTAAATCTACAAACTCTTCTCAGAGTTTCATTCGAAGGCTAATCGCTGAAGTCAATCCTTTTGTGAAATTAAGATCGACGCAGGTCTCGTAGGTTTAGAAGATTGAGAAAGTGGGAGGTTAGGTCCCAGAAGAGAGTTAAGTGATAAAACCACAGTACGTCAGTGAGGTGAATCACGATTTGGGGAATAGAGCGAGATGTCGAGAAACCCACTCTGGTCCCTAACTCCCCAAACTTATTCTCCAACATCTCACTCTTGGAATCTAAATTTTCAATTTTATCACTTAACTCTCTTCTCAGACCCCCAACCTCACTCTCAATCTTCCTATTCATAAAACCTGTCTGAACTCGCATCATGTTCGTCGTAATTTATACAAGTGATCTCAACTCAAAGAATCCACACCGCTCAAAATTTAACGACCACCAAGGACCCTAAGAGTCCATAGGATTCTTTCAATGCCAACTCTCCATCCGACTAGTCCCATAATCACAATTAAGAGTACCAAATTCTTAGAGAATATCCTAACTAGAGTTACCCATCGAGGCCACGCCTGGGCTGAAACGACTTTTTCCGGGTATGACGAAAGCCTCTGGTAGCATCGCGTAATCATGAATCGTTAAGGGGGCTACAATGGTGACAGAAGTGAGTTCGATGAGATCAGGATGTTTACCAGAGGCATGCTTGAGAAATAAATCGAGAGGCATGTGGCTGATGGGTTCGGTAGGATCGACTATGCATTGAGATCCTCGTAGCCAAGGTCATAGCACTCGTAACCATTTATTATATGCATCGAAAAGGGTGTATCGGGTTCCAAAAGACAAGTCTAACTACGATTCACAGAGATCTCGTAGAAGATGCTTGAACCAGTTTGAAGAGCCCGGTCGCTGCTTTCCTCCCAAAGAGGACAGTGATTTGTTTAGATTTGATTTAGAATAACATACCTGGCGTCACACTCAATATGTCAGGTATGTTTGGCTCATGTTATTTATATCTCTCTTTACTCACGTTATTATTATCGCCCCAAAGGAAACTTTGTATTGATGATCACAGACGATTCATCAACTCCACGAGACTCACGCGATCGAAGAAGTGTCAATCAATCGATCCATTGATACCAACCCAACGATGATTTATATAGGTAAACAACAAATGGAATATGAAAATTTCTTCTCAAAAGAGACTAGACAAATCATGTTCTGCTAAGAAAGCAAATCCTTTATGAAAAAATTCTCCTCGTAGCTGACATTGATATCCCAATGTGTTTGCAATTTTAAGTTGGTGTAATGTGTTTTAGTTTTGGTTCTTATGTGTATTTATTTATTTATTTCCTACTGCTGTAATTTTAGTTATTCTGCGTCTTGGAATATCTATCTACATGGACTAAAGTCTGAAGTATTTATAACTTGGATTTGAACATGAGCAGGCGGTGGCATACAATAGATCAAGTGCTCCCAAGAACTGTAGGGTTTATGGATGGCATCAAGGACACACCGCTATTGAAACTGGAAAGATGTTTATTTTGGCTGAGTATAGCTACGACCTTGAGAAGACTAATGCATAGACCTTCAATGTGTTGGACTTGGTAGGTCCTGGTCTCGTGGAATTACGACTGACTTCATCGAACCATGGAAGCCCTTACTCATACTTTGCATCTATTTGCCAGGGTCCATGGTCATGAGTCACTGCTTCGATGTGACGCAACTCGATTCCATGCAAGGTCTAGTATGATGCTCTGTCCCTCCCTCGGAATTAATCTTATTCTTTATTTCAGTCCATGCCTCTTGTTTTAACTATCATGTCGTATCATAATAAATTTATATATTTTTTATTTTTTTATTAAAATGTTAAGATATTATACATATATTATATAAATATTTTTCATTTTATCAAGTTCAACAAATTAGTTTATATATTTAAGATGTTAATTTTGAAGTATAAAAACAAAACTTTATATACTTAATAAAATACGATATTAAAACTAAACAACTTCGTACTTAATACTATTAAGCCTTATTCAGCATTCAAGTAAAATAAAAGTTCTATCTGGGCCATGTGACATCCTAAAACCCGGGGTCTCGTTTGACAACCCAACTCAAGGAATTCCCCTGTGGGTTTCCGGTGTGTGACTCGATACCACATCATCAGGTCCCATTTATCGGGATCCATATTTTCACAAAAACCCAAGCAGAGTCTCCTTTGCCTGGGAGTCACCAACATATAACCTCAGATAACAAGATAACCATAACCCATCCAGCTTCAACCGAAATAGTAATGACCCTCACATGTGGGTCCATTTCCTATTCATATCCCCCAATATACATCCCTTTATCGGGACCCATTCATTCACATTTAAATCTAAAATATGAAAATAAAACACTTAATTACATTCTGTAAGAGTCCAATCACGACCCTCTTACCATAATTACATACCTGACTATTTAGACAATAGTCCCAAAAGAAATTAATTACAATTCTTTTAAACAAAATACTTTTTATAAAGGTAATATTAAGGCCACACATCAGCCTCCTACATAATCACTACTCGTCTGAGAGTCGCCACCCCAGACACTCCTATACCTAAAGGTCCCATTAACCTAGTGAGAAATGGCCAGTAGAAAAATTATTCTACAAGAGCTACTCCCCACCTAAATGCGCATGCAATGACACACATACATCATACCACATTCCATACAAAAATGCAATCCTACATGGAATGTTTCGTGTCATGAATGAGATGAGACTCTTCATGCCCATAACCCGAGTCCTGACTGACTCCCTCACTCCTGCGACGCCAAGTGTGAAAACCGGGCCTATCGGTGTTTCACCCAATGACTTAACCTTATCGACAACCTTCCAATATTCATTTTAATTTGTATCAAACACTGCAAGTTTTAGTGGGTAGTGAATTTTGTCTCAAATTGTGCTTCAGACACTTTCCGACACTTCTCGAACTTTCATCGCTGGATACCTAGTGTCTAACCAAGAATAAAATTGGGTCTTCAATTGGGTGTGAGGAGGGGGATCTACCCCATCTTGCTTCACCTAACACACATATATTTATTTATTTTAATGTTATGCAACCATGAGTCTCAATTTTGGACGTCGTCCCATTTTCGAGCTCACCACATATTCACCAAGAATGGAGAATAACCATTACCATGCATACACACCTAACTCGACGCGATGTCTCGTGCATATGAAATGCGAATATGCCATTTCATGCTATATCATGTTACATGCATAATAAGATCTACATGCCACATTACCAAAAACATGGATAATTATATATATATATTTCATATAATTTATATCCATCATGTCAATACATCAAATAAACCTATATTAACATGATCTTTTCACACAACAACATGTTATTCAAACACCAATCAATAACGCACAAAATGGCCCCGATCTCGAACCCATAAAAACAGGGCACCTCTCGGTTGCTTCACGGCTATGAACCATTTTTGGTTCCATTCGTCACCGAATCATTGTGATACCAGAACACACAACGAAACCCAAAAACATCAGTCCCAGGATCAAAACCAAATCTCAACTACCCCGGACTCGTATGGAACCAATCTAAAATTCTACTATTCAAATCTCCAAAATCTGGACTAAATCACATGACAAATACTACCGAAGAAAACCTATGCATTAAAAAATGACTTTTTAATTAAAAATAATCTAAGTAGGAAAATTCCCTACCTCTTGTAGTTTGACGAAACTCCTTGATTTTGGTACCCACGCGTAGCTCTCGTTGCGTGGATCGAATTTACCTCTTGCTCCGACGAAAACTAACGACCTGATCCCCGTAGATTTTAACGAGAAGCGAAACCCCTTTTTGTTTTTTTTTCTCTTTCTCTCTTCTATTTGTTTCCTCTCCCTTTCTATCATTTTCTTTCATCTAATTCGAACTCCTTGTTTGTCTAATCCTTTTGTTTTTTTAATTTCCCTTTTTCTCATGTCTTTCATTTTCTCCTTTCTTTATTTTTCTCTTTTCTTCCTTTTTCTATTTTCTTTTCTTCTTCTCTTTTGGTTCTTATCCCACCGGATTTTACCAAAAGCGGGGGAAACTCTCCCCCCCCCAACCCCCCACTTTCCTCCATGCCACTTGTCATCTCCACATTTCTCGAAAAACAAAATTTGACGGGGTAACTAGATTTCATGACGAATCTAAATCTGAAGTCCTGCTTCATGTATCTGAGAACTAGAAAATGTCCGGTTTCCAATCGAAATTACCGCTTTACCATTTTTCAGAAAAATTGAATTTTTCCCAGGTTTTACATTCTTCCCCCCTTAACAGAATTTCATCCCCGAAATTCACACATACTAGTACACACAAAGACATGCATATGCAGTAATTATTCTAGTGCCAATTTTTTGACAACGCACCTTCGTCCTCAAATAGGAAAGGATAGGTGGTCCACATCGTGTCCTCGCATTCCCAAGTTGCCTCCTCCACTCTTCGGTGTTGCCACAACACTTTCACTAGCCGCACAGTCTTGCATCACAAAACCTGATCCCGACTATCCAAGATACGCACTGGTCCCTCCTTGAAGGTCCCATCTGTATCAACAATAATCTCTCCCCAATCCACCATGAGCTGGATCCGGAGTATACTCCCGGAGCATGAGACTCGGGAACACCCTACGATCACAAGATAAACTCGGTGGTAGTGCCAACCGATATGCAACTATACCCAGCCTCTCGAATATTTCAAAGAGCCCGATATACCTTGGCGCTAGCTTCCCCCGCTTGCTGAATCTGACTACTCCTCTCTTCGGCATCATCTTTAAGAAGACGTGATCACCCACCTTAAACTCTAGAGGTCAACATCGTCTATCACATAGCCTTCACGACTCTAAGCCGTGAGAAGACAAGCCAGACAAACCCACCTTCTTCTCGAGGTGTCTTAATCAAATACTCTGATCGTTGATGGAACGCCTCCCACCTCCTCGTCCAACAACCTGAATCTTAAATGGCTCCTGGCAAAGACCGCTGTCATCTCGTGACGCCCCACTTCGAGGGTCCCGCTTGACAACCCATCAACCCGCAGGAATTTCTCATTCCTTAAGTCGCTCTCAGACCTAAGTCTCTGTACCGTACCAGCATTCAACTACCCATGGACACCAGCTACTCCCAAGACCACTTCCATATGTCCGTTTATTTGACTCCATTCATTCATATTTAAATCTGAATATGAAAAGAAAATGAAATAATTACACCCGTAGGGTCCGATCATGCCCTCTACTATAATTACATACTCGACCATTTATACAATAGTCCAAAACAATTTTTTTATAAAACTCTTTATACAAAAACAAAACATTTTACAAAAATAATAATTAAGGCCACATGCTCGCCTCCTTCGCAATCCATCATCATCACTCGCCAGAGGGAGCGCTGTCTCCCAGAGCATTCCCTATACCCAGTGGTCTCACGACCTGGGTGGAGCAATGCCCAGTAGAAAAAATTCTCCTACAAGAGCTACTCCCCACCTAAAATGCACATGCAATAGCAACCATGAAAACAACCAAACAAATTCCATATAAATAATGTAATTCTATATGGAATATTATGTGTCATGCATGAGATGAGACTTCTCATGCTCACAACCCGAGTCCCTACCGACTCCCTCACACCTGCAATGCCAAGTGTGAAAACCAGTCATTGGTGTTTCACCTAAATGACTTAAAATATTAGACAACCCTTCAATATTCACTTGAATTTTTTTATCAAATCCCGTGTGTTGTTCATAGGCCACGTCTTTTTCAAGGTCACACCGCAGGATCGTCGCTCACCTTCCGACATTTTTACGGGCTTTCACCGTTAGTGATTATGTCTAACCGCATATAAAGTTGGGTCTTTCACCCTGGGGGGGATCTACCCCATCTTGCTATGCCCAAACACACGTGATTTATATTTATTGTTGTTTTATACAACCGTGAGTCTCGATGTTGGACGTTGTCCCATTTTCGAGCTCGCCCCACATTGACCAAGAATGGTGAATAATAGTACCATGCACCCACACCCGACTTGGCGCGATGTGACCGTGTATATGAAATGCAATCATTCCATTTCATGTTATGTCATGCTACATGCACAATAAGAGCTACATTCAACATTTATAAATTCCGGATAATTATATTTCCTACATATAATTCCCATCCATCATAAATTCCATGTCAATACATCCATAAGCATGCATTAACATGATTTTAACACAACCAACATGTTATTCAAAATTTTGCAATAACACATAAAAAAAAAAAACAACACACACAAAATCTAAAAATCACCTGGAATCGCTCATAAATAGTCCTTCAAAATCATGTCCTGACCGTCCGAAAACAAACCTAATGCTCGACCGGTTAGAAAACAATTAAAAATTATGTTTCTGACTGTCCGAAACAAGACCGGAAAATTCCTAATATTTAGTCCCAAAATCTTAGGACTAAATCACACGGCCTGTCATGGCCCGAAGAAAACCTATGCCATTAAATAGCTTTTAAGCTAAAAATAATCCAAGTAGGAAAAATCCCTATCTCGTGGAGTTTGACGAAACTCCAAGATTTTGGTATCCACGTGTAGCTCACAATGCGTGGATCAACTTTGCCTTTTGCTCCGACGAAAACCTATGGTCCGATTTTTGTAAATCTTAGAGAGAAGCTAGAGCTTCTCACTCTACTTTCTCTCTCTTTCTCTTGTTTTCTCTCCTCCCTCACCCTCATTGTCCGTTTTTTTTTTTCCAAAATGGCCCATTCTCCCATTTTTTGACTTTTCTTCCTTCATTTTTCTTTTCTTTTCTATTTTTCTTTCTTTTTGATTTTTCCCTTTATTTTCTCTTTTCATTTTTTTTTCTCATTTGGTTCTTATCTAACTGAACTCCCCTGTTACTCCACTCCCATTCCTTTTAAATTTTCAATTTTTTTCTTTTTCTTTATTATTCTATTTGACACATGGCTCAATATGAGCCACTTATCCAAGTGCTATGTGTCACTTGCTACACCACATGGCCATCATGCCATGTGTCCATCTCCTAAGGTGCCAAGTGGCATCCACATGGTCATGCCATGTGTCACCCGACACCCGGTGTCTCGAAAAATGTGAAATTTCGATTGTCTTGGAATCCAATGAAATTCGACAAGGTAACTAGATATTACGAGACGAATTCAATGGTGAAGTCCGTTTTGTCATCCAAGGTCTATAAAATTTCTGGTTTTCAACCGAAATTACCATTTTACCATTTTCATGGGTTTTACATTCTCGCCCCTTAATAGAATTTCGTCCCCGAAATTCACACATACTAGCACACACAAACACATGCATATGCAGTAATGCTCTAATGCAAAATATTAGACCACACACATTTGCATCATGTCCTCGCGTTCCCAAGTTGCCTCCTCCACTCCTTGGTGTCGCCACAACACTTTCACTAACCTAATGGTCTTGCATCGCAAAACCTGATCCCGACTATCCAAGATACTCACTGGTCCCTCCTCTAAGGTCCCATCAATATCAACAATAATCTCTCCCCAATCCACTACATGAGATGGATATGGAGTATACTTTCGGAGCATGGAGACGTGGAACACCTCATGGACACCTGATAAACTCGAAGGGTACGCCCAACCGATATGCAACCGTGTCACCTCGAGTACCTCATGGCCTATACTCTAAGGCTTAGCCTCCTCGCTTGCCAAATCCGACCACCCTCTTAGGCATCACCTCTAGAAGACGTGATCACCCACCTCGAACTCTGGGAGGTCGACGCCGGTCCCGTCTGTAGCTCTTTGTCTACTCTAATGTAGCGGAGAAGCTTCTGAATCAAATTTACCTTCTCAGAGGTGTCTCTAATGAGATCTAGGCCAGTGATGGAACTCTCTCCCACCTTTGTCCAACAAATCGAGGATTGACATGGCCTCCCATATAAGGCCTCATAGGTTGCCATCTGTATATTCGCCCCAATAACCTGCACATAGCGACCCACTAAGGGTGCGCTACTCCCAGCCTACCCTTACGATCATGACACATCTATATGGTCCCTTCGACCACCATCTATCTCGCTGAAGGAAACGCAAAGGTTGATGAATACACAATTGAGCAATAATTATAAAAAGAGAATTTAGCACATACAAATCACAATTTTACCCACACCAAGACGGCAGACATAAAGAAACCCTCAATCTGTTTTGGGGACCGGTGTGTCTTTCAAAGTCTTAAACATAAGCGTACAAAGATTTATGTCCGGGAAGCCAATATGAAGCACTGAGAATGTGGGCAAACGATTGATGAAGTCTCGGAACCCAAAGAATGCTAGAAAAGCACTGTAGAGGTGCACTCTGCATATCATTTATAAAAATTTGACACCCGCTAAAAGCTAAGAAGGCAAGCAAATTTGAGAGATACCCAAAATGTGTACCGTACACCCGATCGTGAAATTGGTGAAGAGAAAAAGCACTCCTATGGATACTTCAATGTGCACCAACACACAAAGAGAAGTGGAACAAGAGCAGATGATCCTAGCGTAGTGGGCATACTTATCATAATCATCCTTGTTACCATACATTAAAAGGAGTATAAAAGGCGCAGGATGATGGAGAAAGGAGTTTTTCGACTTCTAGGTTAGGTTTTCATGGGAGGAGTTCCCTCCATTGTTTTGCTGATTTCTTAGAGATCCGTGATCAAGACTCTTTTGGCGTTTACAATTCAAGTATCGTAATCTTTCGTGAGAAATACCTATTTCGCTTTTCAATCTTATTAGTTCATATTTTCATTCCTCGGTTTTGTAAGTGAGTCTCCGATTTCAAAGTATTGTTTTTATGGGATTGAACTTTCTTCCAATTATAATTATAAGTTTTATGGAGTTCTAAACCCTTATCGGGAGTCTACTGGGAAACTCACCCTCGATCAAGGTATAGTCCCTCAATTCCTCTTTGAACTTCAATGGATTTTGTAGGATGTTAATCACTTGTGCAAACATTTTGTAAATCCTCAGTCAAGATATTCTCGACATAACGTGTGAACGAGATAGTCTCTGCACGCTGCTTGATTACGAATGCAAGCTAAGGGTTCGTATTAATTGGGAACAAGTGCTTAGTATTATTCAATCATCCTTATTTTCCAAAGAGCATTTAAAGATAAATTCTCCATCAAAGACCATTTATCAATGGTTCCTAGATGAGTTTGTAAAATAAGAGGTGGAATTACATGATCAAGTGAGTGGAACCCTGTGCATCCCAGCAATTGTCTTTTCTCGCTTTTTTAAAACATTCAAACCAATCAACCATTCAATCAAACAACACAACCCTACAATTCTCTTTAAATCACACTTGGGAGAGTAAGCTCCACCGATCAACCAAATCAGACCACTCCCCGTGGAGGATGACCTCGTGGATTCCCCACACATATAATGTTAGACAAATCGTAATTCCTAAGGCCGGGAATAGAATCTCTGTGATACCGAATAAGGACAAAGCATTTTTGGCGCCGTCGTCTGGGAGCGCGACTAACCAGCCTGATCCGAAGAGAGCTAGAGGTACTCTTGTAAATCGCATTGCAAATCCGGGTACGCTCTCCATTTTTTTTTTTTTTAATTTGTTTTTGAAAAATCCTAAAGGTGCTCTTGTATGCAGTAGACTAGTGCATAGCTCTGTCAGCTCTCGCACCAGCAACGCGACTAGTAAGAATCAGATCTCCCTAGAAACTCCGAGCAACCATAATAAGTCAAGTGTTTCAAGATAACATTTCACCTTAAATGGATCTTCCTGGGAATCAGCAACATGTATTTAATGAACATACTCAAGGGACCCTGCAACCCAATAAGGGATTCCATGAACCTCCACAACATGATGTGATGTTACACTTCCAAGAACTCCCAAAGGATGGGGGAGGAAATGGTAATCAACAAATCAAATAGTAGAGTTCTCGTCCTTCGCTCTAATGTAGAAAGAACACTTCAGAAATTCTACAACCCTCAAAGGACCACAAACTAATTTCAGACTCGCCTTCCCCAAGAGGCCAATCAATTCCTAATGAAGCCTGAATGATCCGTCTTCACCGTATACCAAGGGTTTGAACTGAGAACCCCATTCATCTATGAGAGACTTCGAGGATGTCCGTGCGGCATTTCTCTCACGGCCCACCTCTCCACATAATCTGTTTGGTTTTATTTCCTTTTGCTTTAAAGGAGAAGGCCAAAATTTGGTTTCATTCCCTTGCACCTAATTCAATCTTTACATGGGAAAACATGCGGAATGAATTCCTTAACAAATTTTTCCCTTCAGATTTACTAAATGCTTTCACAAGAGCAATTCGTAATTTTAATTAAAGCCTAGTGAGCCTTTCTGCTGCAGAGATGGGAGAGATACAAGGACCTTTCCATGCTATCCCTCATCATTGCTTCGATGTCGGATAAATTTCAGGCATACTTTCTCATCAAGGATTGTCTTTTGAGTAATAAACAATACATCCAAATGATGTGTGTGGGAATCTTATGAAAAGAGTGCTAGGAAGCAATTCAACTTTTTGACACCATAGCAGAGAATGCCTCGAACTCGGGGAGACTAACACCTCCATGTACATGCCTAAAGTGCATAGCACATCACGGGGTGCATAAATCCATCACTTAAGAGAGAAATGATGAGTTGCAAGCAAAATTGCCACGAACATGGGAAGTCGAGGCCATAGATGAAAAAGGGTGAACGAGGTAACTAGCCTAAATTCACCTCAAGACTAACTGGACTTCCAGAGGAGGAGCCACATTATATGCGATGATCCGTACACACTAACCATTAACTCCGCCCAAATCTTCCCTGTCAAGGCACCCATTCAAATAGAGCAAGCCAATGCCCTTAACTACCAAAGGAAACCTTTCAATTCCCCATACTCTGAAACTTATAATCCTGGGTGGGGCAAGTTATCCAATTTAGCCTGAGAAATGAGGGAGGCCCGCATAACCTGCCAACCAACCAAGGCCCCCATTATCAAAACCAAAGTTTTCCTAATTCAGTTCCTCCATTTCAGAATCAAGGCCCTTAAGGTTCCTCGTGAAACTCAACCAAGGTTTCCAGCCACTAAATCATGAACTCACACCACAGCCTTATCAACCTCCACATAAGAGAAGTCTGGAGGGATATAGTTAAGTAATGGGGCCAGATAAAACCTAATAATCCACAAACATGGTCCTTAACCGCTTCGAATGATGTGAGATCCCAGATAACCAAGTTAACCTCGCCTATAGTAACCTTCAACAAGAGAAAGGGAACTCCATCTCAACTCCATCCAAAATCCACACAAACAAGGTGGGAAGTTTGTGTTCAAGTGAGGGTACTTTTGAACATCAGAAGGTCGTCACTACTCTTCGAAAGCGGTAAGGTAGTCTGACAAACCCATTCTAACCAAAGAACCATCACAAGAATCTCAAAGTGAATCGGGTCGAGGATGAGGTATCGTATTGCCTCACGTGTCCCTAATACAAAATGATAATGAGGGTGAATCGTAGAAAGATGAGTCTACCCATATCCCCTTAGCTCCATACCCTCAGGACCGAGAGCACCAAAGAAAAGTGAATAATCATCTTGAGATCTATGAGTTGTTCTCAAACAAGTAAAATTGAACATCCCTTTGTTAGATGCCATTACAAATCACTACGCTAAATTTCTAAAGGACTCCTGTGTACCTTAAAAAGGAAATTAGGTGTCAAAAAGGAGGCATTCATGACTGAACAATCTACCTCACTAATTCGAAACAATCGGCCCCAAAAACACAAAGACCTTGAAGTCCTACTCATTTCTATAGTAGTAGGAAATCCAAAGTCAGACATGCTTTTTAGTGGACTTAGGGCAAGTGTTAATTGTCATTCTATTCAAGATATGACTGGTTAGAGAATTGTAGCCAACCAATATCACCCTCCAACTAGCCGAATCAGAAAATTCCTCGGGGGATAAGAAGGATGTATTGGTACAAGTGGACAAATTTTTTCTTCCCCCGTGGATTTGTCAGGTTTGACACTCAACCTATAGAACCAAGGAACTCAATTCTAGGTAATTCTTGGTGTAATCTACTCGCAACCGCTAATGCCATTATACATTGTGTAGGAGGCCCGATGACACCATCGCTTGGGTAAACATGAATCGTAATCCGGTTATTTCAATGTTAATATGGAACGGGGGATGAAGAAGATATGTGTGAAGTCAACATGGCTGATTCATTACGTGAGACAAAAAATGCTTGGATCTTGTCTCACATGATGATCCACTTAAGTCATGTTTGGTCATTGAGGATTGGGATGAGAGTGACCCTGGCGGGTGGGATTTCTACACTCTATTATTGAGCATAACCGAAGTATTGTTAAGAGAAGTTAATGGGTGGGCACCCTAGAATTTGAACCATTGCCACGAATGAGGAATGAGCATTGCCTTCGAGGAGGCCACTGAAAGCTTGAGCTTAAACACTTTTGGCCACACCTCGAATACGCTTTTAGGGAAGAGGAAACTTTTAGGTGATCATATCTTCCTCCTTAGAATTGAATCAAGAGAAACTGACTTTTAGAGATATTGAGAACCCCTACAAAACTGCCTTAAGAATTTGGACAATTGCAGATATTAAGAGATTAGTCCTTGATGCGCACACATAGAATTCACTTAGAAGAGGATGTTAAACATACAAGCGACCAGAGCGGTGAACCCAATAATGAAAGAAGTGGTAAAGAAGGAAGTTTTGAAACTCTTGGATGTAGGGGTTATTTACCCTATTGCAGATAGCAAATGGGTTAGCCCGAAGCCACGGGTGGTTCAGAAAGAAATGCAGATAGCGGTGGTCGCGATGAAGCGATGAGCTCGTTCCACTTTCGTGTCCTTCGGGGATGGAGAGATTGTGCATAGATTATAGAAACTTAATGCGGTCTTGGAAGGGATGCATTTTTCCTGCTAGTTTGTTGATCAAATGTTAGAAGAGTTGCGGGCATGAATTCTATTGTTTTCTTGATGGGTACCGAGTCTGATCAAATTGAGATAGCTTTGGAAGATCAAGAAAAAACTACATTCACTTGTCCTTTTGGTACATTTGCCTTTAGGAAAATGCCTTTTGGATTATGCAATGCACCTGGAACTTTTCAACGGTGCATGATGGGAATCTTTAGTGATATGATAGAAATCATATTGGAAATTTTCATGGATGATTTCTCAGTTTTTGGAGACTCATTTGAGATCTGTTTGGAGAATTTACGTAAGGTTTTGAAGGTGTCGAGAAAAATCTTGTGTTAAATTGGGAAAAATGTCATTTCATGGTAACCTGAGGATTGTCTTAGAAGTATATAGTATCGAAATGGCATTGAAGTTGATAAGGCCAAGGTTGAGCTAATTTCAACCTACCCACTCCGTGCGTTAGAGACATAAGGTCATTCTTGGAGTCAGTTTCTGAAAGATTTATAAAAGATTTTAAAGATTGCTGCTCGCTGCGTCATTATGTACTCTCTTTGCAAAAAAGATTTCCACTCACATGGTCAAGCTTGTGACATTGCTTTACTAAACTGAACATGTTAGTGTCACCTCCCATCATCACGGTCTCCTAATTACAGGACCTTAAGATTCGAATCATGTGTGGCCTTTAGTGTGATTATGCAATAGGGGTACGTATTAGGACAAAGGGAAAACCAAAGGCTTTTGTAATTTATTACGCTAACCAAGACAGACTTCTGCCAGACCATTACCGACCACAGAAAAAAGAGTTTCTAGTATGCAGATACACTAGAAAAGTTAGTCATACATTGTAGGCTCTCTTGTGACCATTTCACAAATCATGCGACCACGAAGTATTTGCTCTCTAAAGCGGGATACAAAACCAGGTTAACTAGGGCAGTTTTACTATGCGAATTCAGCGACCGTAAGATAAAAGGGTTGAGAATGTATTGCGCTGGCCATTTATCTGGATTAGTTCAGAATCCAACTCATGCTGGCATACCACATAGGCGATAGTTTTTGATGAGCAACTCTTTGCTCTTTGTTCATTGCCATGGTATCGCGACATTTATGAACTACCTAGTCAGCGCGGTTACCATTGATGGACTTCTGATAGAAAAGAAATTTCGACGGATATTAAAAATACTACTTTGATGATCATTACTATTTAAATATTGTCGGATCAAATGCGAAGATGTGTACCCGATAATGGCGGTGGATTTTTAATCTTTTTGCGATTAGAGCACAGTAGAAGGACATTTCTACGCGGAAAAAGCGAGCGGACAAGATTTTCTGTTTGGGTTTCTTGGCCCACCTTATTTAAAGATTGTTTTGATTTACGCAAAACTTGTGCTCGATGCCAAAAACTAGGAGGGTCCGCAATGAAACATGATGCCTCTTACCCCGATTCTAATTATTGAAATTTTTTCTTTGTTGGGGTATGAGCTTCATAGGGCCTTTTCCTTTTTCCCACGTGGTATCTTTTATCATATTATTGTGTCTTATTATTATCACATTGATTATGTTTAAGTGGGTTGAGCGAAAGCGAGAACGATATTGGAATCTAAGGTTTTGAAATTTATAAAGAGACATTTTTCTCGTTTTTGGAACACCTCGTGCAATTATTAGTGATGCTGTGGACTCCACTTTTTGCAATCGATCTTTTGAAAATCTGTTAAAAAAAGTATGGAGTCACCAGCCAAAGTGTCGCTTGACTTACCACCGCAGGACGATGGTCGGTGGTAGCTAATAGGAGATAAAACATATTTTGGAAAGAACGGTTGCCACACGAGATCGCAAAGAGATTGGTCACTCAGTCTTCTGGAGTGCTCTTTAGACTCTGTACCGCTTTAAAGCACTGTTCTTGGTATGTCTCCGCATAAACTGGTTATGGAAAACTTGCCATTTGCGAGTTGAAATGGAACACCGGGCTTACTGGGCTATTAGAACTTTTAATTATGATTTAACTCAGCGGGGTAAGCGGCGCTTGTTGCGGTACGAATGAGCTTGAAGAAGCTGAGGAAAGTCGTATGAAAGCTCGGAATCTACAAAGGGCGGCTCGGGTTATTCCATGATAAATCTATTGCGAGGAAAATGTTCGAACCCGACGAGAGAGAGTGCTGGCTGTACGACTCCGTGCATTTATTTCGAAATGAGCTCAGCTCGTCGGATGGCATTCATCGTTAAGAATTGGTTTGTCCATGCAGACCGTGGAAGTTGTTAATCCGGACGCTGAAAATCCTTGAAGTGAATGGCCCGACTCCTCGAGCCATTCACACCGAGGAGCATTTGATCCTCGAGAGCATAGTGAGGATTTGGTAGACCCACGCTGCAGGGACTCTCCTTCCGGTAACCTCGTTCTCAACTTGTTGTATATAGTTTTGATTTGGTTTTATTTTCATTTTTTCTTTCTATTTCCATTTGCTTTTCAATATAATATAAAAAAAAATGATGCTTAAAAAAAAAAAAAAAAAAAAAAACTTGGGGCCCTTGTTTCTATGCTACCTCCGATTACATTTGTGGGGTACCCTTAGTCTATGGATTGCTGAGGCAATGCTTGTTTGTTGTGGGGGTAGACGTGCAACTAGTTTAGGCTGCACTTGTTATATGTTCGGTGTATGAATTGAATTTTTGGCTCTTGAGCTCTTACGGTATAATGCTTGACTATGATGTACATACCTACATGATTTCATACACACTCCACATCGTCTTATTACATGTACATCTTCGCGAGCATACCTGGCAGCTTTGTGTTTTCTATGGACATTCCCCTTTGCTCACACAAACCACAGGACCTAGCATCATATTCTTTGATCGATCTTCTTTACCTTTTGCCTCCCATTTGTACATAAATTTGGCATGCCATGTTAACTTCATGCATCTAGTCTTTATGGAATATCTTGCATAGCGGAAAATGATTAGAGGTCATTATTTCTTTGCACACCTGAGGATTTGTATTGTCTCATCCCTTGCACCCATTTTGAGCTTAAAGTTGCCAAGTCAATTCGAACCCTAGGAACCCTGATCAGTGGAACAACAGTGGGTCCTATGGAAAGATTGAAAGTATCCCAAGAAGGGAATTACAGTGACCAATTCTACGAATACAGTCAGTTTGTGGAATCTGAACAAAGAAAAAGTGAGCAAGCAGCAAAACCGGAATGGAAAGAGCGGTTTAAAGGCCAAATTAATACATGAAACTTCCCTTTAATTTCCAAATTAAAATATATATATATATATATATATATATATACACAAGAAGAAAGAGAAAAAAGAAGAAAGAAAAGAAAAGAAAAGAAAGAAAAGTCGGATTAGGAGAGCGAAGTGTACGTACACTGCAAATGTATCTTGGGAATCTGACTTACTCTCAGCGCGTGGCAGAAGTGTCTTAGGTACACCCAATGTGTCTGGAAATTACGACTTATTCAAGTAGACGATGCGAGTAATGTATCGATACACCACTAATGTGTCTCCGTACACCAGAAGCCAGGCAATGGGGACAGATGGTTTTTCATTGACTGACCTTTTACGGCAATTCGAACACTTCTTCACTCTCCTGACCAAGCCTAGCACAGTTTGCTCTCTCACCAAGCATATCAGCTCGATTTGCTTTGCCCGGGGTTTCCATCGTCGGGGCCAGTTTCTTTTACTGCGATCATTGTACGGGGGCGTGGTAAGCCCTAAAATCTTTACTAGCATTTTTTGATGCCCTCCTTGTTATACATGGATACATTTTGCTGGATTTGGGTGGTGTTATGTTTTTACTTGGTGGTTCGGGGTCTCGAATTTGTGATATGGGCATGAAAGTGTTATCACGATCGCATGCGGGGTCAACCGTCTTGATGAAACGAGGTTTATGGGACTTTATGATATATATCTGGGCCATCTGGTCCGTTATTGCCATCCTTGCCATCTCTATGTCACGATCTAAGAATGTCGGGAAAGGAAGGGCATCTAGTTTCTCATGGGATAAATTTGTGGAAGAAAAGGAAATCGTGCCTCCCGGCCCGATGCAAGGGGAAGGGAAAGCAGGTGGGTCATCTTAGGAGAGAGTGAGGAAATGTCGACAGTGATGATGATGAGGAAATGGGCGATGTTCTTGGGGACTTTGGTCGAGCACGAAAAATGGACGGGTGATCGCAAAAGGGGGCTTTCAGCTGCGGAGGCATTAAGGAACAAGGAGACATTTTGTACTCTCTGCCCGATCGGGGGATTATTCAAGAGCGAGAATATGGACTGGTGTGTTGAGTTCAGCCAGGTGTACCTGCAGTGGATTCGGGGAGTTTTATGCAATCCCGAAGGAAAATGGCTGAATTCGAGACCGTGGGGCGCCAGTTATGGTGGTAGCCGGGATCACGGTTCGATGGCGCATTCCTTCTGATATGTCATGATGCCTCGAGGCCAGGCCACACCCTTCGGGCTCTCAGCGATTTTGATGCGTTGTTCTTTGGGGCTATGGCGCTCACCCGGCGATCATGAGTGGTTTATGAAAATTTGTGCGGGAAGCTCAGACGAGGAGATTTGCCTTGATGAGACAAGTTGTTTGTTAAGTTAGGCCGAAGGAGTAGCCCAAAGTCCCGTGAGAGAGCAGATCCATTTTGCCTTACAGAAGTCATGTCGGGAAACTCATTAGTTCTTGATCATCGGTGTGTGATGAGAGACTTCCTACGAGTTTTCACATGAAAGTGGGCCATCCACTTTCCATCGCATGACAAATCTTGTGGAAGAGAAGCGGGAATGAGGAGCTTGGAGTTAAAGGGTGTTACTTTGGGTTTGGGCGATCACAAATAAGCGAGACCCAGGCCCGGCGACATCACTAAACCCACCGGCTTTCTCGGCCTTCGGTGCCTCCTCCAGGGTCCTTGCATTCACGCAGCACGCACCATTAGGCAGTCCCATTGAGAGGATGGAGGCGTGAATAAAGAAATTGGTTGAGTGCCGGGGAGGCGAAGCAGCGTGGCGTCTCTCGAGGCTTGAGTCATTTTCAAGGAGGCGGCGATGGCGGATGCTACTTCTCGGATCACGGAGGGAGATTCGGAAAAATTAGATGTTTGTGTGGGCGGGCGCGTGCTATCTTGGGAGAAGTTGAGGATGGCCATTTGCGTAGTGTTTTGAGCAGACTAGGGACGGTGTTAGCGATTGGGTAGTAGGCCTCGGCCATGTGCTAACACCCGTTTGATTATTGACCCTTTTTCATTATTTATGGTCATTACAAACTTTAAGACCTTTTTGATTGATTACTTGTGTTTGTTGTTTCTTCGACATTATATAGTGGTTATGTGTTCGCTATTAAATGAATTGCTTCCATATGCTCATTCCTTTCTACAGTTCAATGTTTGCATGACTGCCTTACGTTTCTTCAATTCCATAGTCATTATTTGAATAACTGATTTTGTGTTAACTGTTATAATGTTCATTGTGTAAAGGCTGTGGTTGGTTTAAATGAGTCATCTTGCCAGGTGCATACTAAAGTGGGTGAAGTATTATATTCTATAATTGCTATTTGAGGATCTTGCAAAGCAGGCTGGCGCCTTGGTGAGAGTTATACTGTTGGTAGTTAATTCACAATCTTGCTAGGGGCCCAGCAAGATGCAGGTGGGGGGAGTGTGAGATGAATGCACAATTGAGCAATAATTTATAGTAGAGGAATTTAGCACATACAAATCCTGATTTACCCGTCGGCGTGAGGATAGGTGCTTTTAATCTCTTTTGTGTTTTAAAGTGATTGCGGAGTCTTTGGTCTAAACATGGCGGTACAAATTCTCCTCCAGAGAAGGCTAAATGTGACCTTGAGAATGTGGGCAAATGATTGATGAAGTCTCGGAACTCCAGCGTGCTGAAAGCACCGGAGGAAAAGTGTGCGGGTGCATCATTTATGTGTCTGGGTGCATGCTAAGCGCCGGTGGGCAAAGTGTCTTAGGTACACCCAAGTAATGCCGTACACACGATCGAAAATTAGCGTGGCAAAGTGTGCGTTTGGTCTTGGTAATGTCTGGTACACATCTGGCATATGAGTGATTAGATACCCAAGAAGTGCTATTTTTGAGCCACATGTCAGATAGGTTTTGAGTGCTTTTTGCGCGCTAATCATATAAATTATATACCAATTGAAGTGTTCGAATTGTTCTTAGTATCACGACTTATGCGTTTAGAGGTTATTTTTGTGATTTGTTTTTTTGTAGATTTTGCGTACTTTGGGAGTTCAATATCGTGTAAGTGATGAACCATGAAGAAGATTGAACTCAGTGTCGGCCATCAAACATACGAAAATCAAAGAAGAGAATGAAGGCAAAGTAGTGAAATCAATGCGAGAAGAGAGGGAGTAGTAGGCAAGCGTGGAGTGCAGAAGGATCAAACAATTCAGATTTCGCTAAGATTGCGAAAATTTATTTGGGATTAAAATTATAATCTTAGTGAAAATTTATGATCCAGCGAAATTGTAAGTGTTGGGCCCAGAGTTTGTCTACCAACTAACCTGGCGAAAAGTCTGAGTTTAAGCTCTATCATAAAATTTGGCTAAGCTAGCGAAATTTAATATAGCCAAGTGCCAATGCTGGCGAAATTTTACATTCATATCTCTTGAGTGGATTTAGCTACCTAGCGAAATTTTTTGTCTTAGTGGGAGGTACCGACTACATGCTTGTGAAATTTTGTCTCTAGCGAGGAAATTCAGCTGCTTGTAATAAATACTTTTTGTAAATTAATGCAAGCCAGAGCTTCATTTTGGTGTATTACTCCACTTGTTAATTTTAAAAATGTTAGGGAACTTTATTGTAGTTTCACATAAATGGGTGGCCTATATAAACCCCCATAGTTTTTGTAACCAAAAGGAAGAAATGGGAGAGACAATCTTTTGGCACAATTTTTCATTTTATGTAAATATCTCGTATCTCAGTTAGGGTTTTTCTTTTCTCTTTTCTCTCTCTTAACTCTCTGCGTTTTAAGGCTGCAACAGCCCTCTTGAGGATGACAACTCAAAGAGATGCTTGGTAGCCTCTTTTCTTTGAAGAGGAAGGTAGCTAGCTTGGTTGTGGGGCGATTCTGAGTTGTCCTCATGTGTTGGATACTACAGTGCGTATTTATGGCTCAGTCTTCTCAATTAGGGTTGAATATCATTTAATGTCATTAATTTGGCCAATAATTACCATGCTTTAGGATACAGTGTATACTTATTGCTGAGTACAGCATGGTTTTTAGATGGTCTTCACAGTACTTGAAATGATGTTGAATGTTAGGGTTTCAGCTAAAAGGAGCTATAGATGCATGTTTCTGTGTTGACTCGAATAGGAGTGGTTTCTAGGGTTGGAGTTTGCTAGTTAAGCGAATCGGGTTATGGCGGACTATAGGTTGCTTGTCTTAATCTCAGGATGAAGCAGGGGACCTTGTTTGCCGCATGTTATCAAGTTAGTGACCTAACTCTTGATGAGTTACCTTTTCACACATCACTTCCGGAGTCTTTAGTTATTCAGTTTTCAACCTACTCACTGTTTTTTTTTAAACAAATCCAAAAATCCAAATAAGAAAGCACATTTTTCACACTTATGCAAATCATTCTAGGATAAAGCCATCCCAGTGTTCGACCCTGGGCCGCTATCTTTGCGGTAGCTTGACTACGCGATGAGAGAACAGGATATAAATTTTGTTGATTCCGCTCAACCTACGTAGCACGAATCAAATGGCGGAATTCTTGCGGTAGGTACTGACCTCACGTTTGATGAGTTGAAGTGTACTTGTGATCAACATCACAAGTGAAGGCAACCTTTGCTCTTTTTGTAAACCAGTTCTTTGTAGCGCAGAGTGTTCATCACTTCGCCCGATGGCTTGCACTATTTTTGTTTTTATCACGGTCGGTTTTATTTGCTAACAACCCTTTTGCAGTTAGTTGTGCTCTTTGTGTGTCTCGGTTATTATAACGGTGTTTATCTTTGCTTGATGGGATAGAACGCCGGGTGAAGCTGAGAGGATCGTTACACCGGTCAATACACATAGATGAAAACGCTGGATCCTCTACTGCAGGAACAGCGAGTCAGCCCGGTACTGATGAATCCAGCAACCTATAGATCGATGAGGGACCATATTCACCCTCCAAGTTTAGTACCCCTCTTGCATTATACCCTCTTGAAAGTGTGAGTGAGGCACTAAATACACCACTCCCATATGTGGTATGGAAAATGAAAATCCCTTTACACTCCCCTTATTAGGGATTTAGGAAGTATGCACTACCTTTAAGGGAAGGAATAAATGGACATGATTTGTAGTGAAAGCATTTCATTCTACTAAAGGAAAGGCAATTTATCATTATGAGCTGAATTGGGTTGAAATTTGCAATGAGTTTTAAATTCTTCGGTGCTCATAAGACCAACGATTGAAGGAACAAATTTACACCTTTTTGAAGGTGAAAGGTTACACCACGAGTGTTAGGAAAGATTCATAGAGACCATCGGTCTTGTCCCACGTCATGGGTTTTGATACATGGATGTTATTAAGCCACTTCATGATGGTATGTCTCCAACCATGAAGCTGGCAATTTATGTTTGGAGAGTAACTTTTTGAGCAAAAACCGGGATGAAGCCATGGAACACTGACTGCTGTGGCTGAAGCCTCAAAGCTCAGGATGAACGGCATTCGAAGCTGAAAGGTGAGCCTTGAACCAGCGGGGGGGCATGTATGCACTTTACGGCGAAGACACGAGATGAAAAAAATTGACCACTTTAACGAGAAGATTGGATGAAATTTGGAAATGAAAATGTTGTAAGTAGCGAGTTAATGAGTTATACGCATCGACTTTTCTTAGGTTTTCAATCAAATAATCCTGCGAGAACCTTTGTTTAGAGTATGCCGTCCTAAATCAAAATAAACCTTTTATAGATACTCCATAGTGTTTCCAGTTATAACCTAGCCCGGAGAAATCATCCAAACCTGACATGGAAGCCAAAACCCTCTGCATATGCCCCTCCAGGAGCACAGCAGCAGTTTGATTCCACTTCAATACAACAACAGCCTCCTTTGCTTTCTTCTCCTGTTGAACAGGCAATCCTAAACTTAAGTAAAGTGGTAGGCACGTTTGTAGAAGAAACGAAGTGCTAGATATTCAAACTAATCGAAGAATTGAAAGCGATAGAAAGCTCACTAAGAGGCTTGGACAATATACGTTAAATTTCAAGAATATCCGGCGGCATTGGGGTTGAAAAAGGAAGGGATCCTTCGATTCTGGCCCGACATCGAAGGCAGAATAAATTTAGCGACCAATGATCCAAATGTCGAAGCCCGGTAAATTAAAGCGTCGTGACTCTTGAAGTGGTAGTGAAGCCAACGAGACCCGGCTCTGAATGCGGTCGGATCTGACAGTTTGATCCTCCTGAAGAGCAGTACCCCCGATAAGAAGGAGAAGGTGATCTTTATCATTTTCCCTGGCTCTCGAGAAGGAAAAATTCCAGTCTTAAATGAAATGTTAAGTTTTGACAAACAAAAAGTTAATATTACTCTGTGTGTGATGTGGAACGATCTATCGCTAAATTCTTGAAAGGACTTATGCACATTAAAGGGTCTTGTGTGAAGCAAAGCCCTTCGTGAGCAAGTGAGTGCCATCATCGAATGCAAGACTTCAGTGAAATACAAAGACCCTGGATGTCCTACAATCTCGGTCAATATTGGAGGCTTTAGTGTGGAGAAAGCACTGTTAGATTTAGGAGCTAGTGTAAACCTTTTGCCTTGTTCCATCTCCGTCGTTAGTTTGGTGAAACGAAACCCACCATCACCTTGTCATTAGTGATGAATCTAACAAATGTAAGCCATTGAGGATGTTCTAATACAAGTGGACCGATTTTACTATCCAGTGGACTTTGTTGTGCTTAATCTGAGAACCGGTTCACGTGGGATTAATATGTGCCCCCCTTATTTTGGGAGGCCATTTTGGCCACTTCAAATGCCATAATAAAGCGCGAAGCGGGTTATGCAACTCACATTTAGGAATATGACGTGGGCTCGTATTTTTATTTTGAGTAAAGGCATGCGCCAGAGGAAGATGACCGTGAAGAGTCGTATCATAGATCTGGTCTGAAGTCAAAGCTGTGAGAGAAAATGACGAGGCGGGTTGTGCTTCGAATTATCACGAGTGTCGGAAGTGCAAGGCACCGGCATGGATGCAGTGCAAGGGTATTGGAAGAAAAGCGATTTTACATCGTGTGGTGATGAACAAGGACCTGTGACCCGAAACGAACCTACTCCAGTGGAATTAAAGTGCCCATTTTGGAAAATGAGCGGTGCCCGATTAATTTCTGCATATTGACCCTTTTTGGAGGATAGCGCCACTGCACGCTAAAGGATAAGCTGACATTGGATTCGAGAATTTTCTGGATTTTGAAGGCATAGTCCATCAATCTGTACCATCATCTATTTGAGAAGGTCTAAAACATTAGACCTTATTGAGTTGTTGCTTCAGGGTAGTTCGCATTGAGGTCTTAAAATTTATAAATGGATATCATTTACCCCATTTGATAGCACTTGGGTAAGTCAGGCTGGTGGTACCTAAGAAATCAGGTGTCGTAAAATAAAAGGTGAAAAATTTATGCAAAGCTAACTAGTTAGAAGTGCATTGACTATGGGAGGCTCGATGAGAGTAACACGAAAAGATATTGATTCTTGCTGTGGTGCTCATGAAAGAGTCTACGGACACCCATTCTATTGTTTTTGGATGGGTATTCGGGATATTTTCGGTCCGAGGATTGCCCCAGGAAGTCGGAAAGACCACTTTCCTTATGCATTAGTGCGATATGCTTATGGGGATGCCTTTTAGTCTTTATAACGCTACGACCAATTTGGAGTGTGCTTAATGCTTAGTATGTTCAGTGATATGGTGGGCGCATAATGGAAGTGCCCCGGATGTGACATCTTGTATATCTGATGATTTTGAAGATAATAGAACCAGTGACTATCTTGGGAGTTATGAAAGAACGTTAATATGGAAAATGCATTTATGGTTAACCAAGGAATTGTCTTGGGAGCACATTATTTCTTGGGGGAATAGAAGTTGATAAAGCAAAGATCGGAGACTTATTTGCCATTGCATAACCCCAGCGGTGTAAAAATGATTTAAGGCATTCGCCAGTGTGGAGTTTTTATGACGATTCCATTAAGGCTTATGAAAGATTACCAAACCACAGCTCTGAAGGCTGCCAGTTTGTGTGAGAGGAATGCGGGGCTTTGAAGGGCGAAATCTCATTTGACTCACTGTGATAATTAAGACACCTAAACTGTGATTACTTTGAAGTAATGTGGTGATGACCTTGCTATAGGAAGCGATGCCCAGCCCAAGAAAATGGGAAGCGCATGTGGTCTATTATGCAAGCAAAACCTTGAATGATGCCTGAAGGGGTATACTACTACGAGAGAAGGAATTGTTGGCGTGGTGTATGCTGAAGTTAAATTTGACATGCCTTGGTTGGGTCGATATAGTCATTTTAGTTATTCAAACATAAACCCTCTGTTGGCAAAATGCAAAAGCAAGGCGCTCATCAGTGGGTTCTTCTACTTCGAAGTTTAATTTTAAAATTAAAGACAAGAAGGAGTAGAAATGTGGTAAACGAGATCATCTTGTCAAAGATTAACAATAGCTCATGACACTCATAGTCCACCGTGATGGGTTTATGAGAATCTACGATCAAAGCTAAGAAAGCTCTGGTATGCTCACATTGCAATTTTCTCTCCACGGGAGAAACTCGGTGATTAGGAAAGAACAGAGATCATTCAGTACTTGCGCATGAATCCAGTTCTTGCAAGGAGAAAGTGTGCATTAGTGACATGGATCAAATGTGATAGTAGAATGTGCGGGAGCAGGTTAGAATCTTGAACCCTTTGCCATGAGAGTGCAGTGTGGTGGTCATTTGCCCCCGAAACAACCGTGAAGGTGCTACAGTCGGGTTTCTACTAGCCTTCCTTATTCAAGGAAGCACGCAGTGTGCCGTGTATGCGAGGATGCGAAGGCTTGGGAGGCGTCTCGTGTCATGTGATGCCTTTGAACCCGATTTTGGTAGTGAATTATTCGTGTGTGGGAAGCTATCGATTTCATTGGACCTTTACGTCATGTGGTCATACATACATTTGGTGGGAGTAGACTATCTCTCTGTGGTGATTGAAGCAATCCCTGCCGAGACCCATGACAATAGAATTATTAATTAAATTCTTGAGAAAGCTTGATATCTTTTTCCGGGTTTGGGAGTGCAGAAAACCATTATTAGTGATGGAGGTTCTCATTTACCGTAATAAACCATTTGAAAACCTCATGGCTAAATATGGTGTGAAACGAGTAGCCACCTTACCATCCTCGAAGCCAGTAGTCGAGCTAGAACTTGCCAATAGGGAGATCAAGACCATTCTAATGAAGGTGGTAAACACCAATAGGAAAGATTGGTCTATCAAACTGCTTGATTCGCTGTGGGCCTACAGGACAGCTTTCAAGACAATTTTAGGAATGTCCCCTTATCGATTGGTCTATGATAAGGTATGTCTGCTTCCAGTGGAAGTCAGTACAAAGGCATGGTGGGCGATCAAGAAAATTTGAACATGGACTAAGTAGGCGTACGGAGTTAAGAGATTCCTTGATCTCGATGAGTTAGGAAATACGGAATGATGCTACTTGAATTCAAGGATTTGCAAAGAAAAATCAAAAGATGGCATGATCAAATGATAACGGAAGAATTTCAAAGAGAGCAGACCAAGTTCTTTTATACGATTTAGCTCCATCTATTCAGTGACTTCGAGTCAGAGATGGACGAGTCATTCATTGTCAACGAGGCATACCCTGATGGTTGATCGTCTAATCAATCCGAGATGATAACAGAATGTTTAAAAGTCAATGGGCCAGAGGGTGAAACCTTATGTGGTGCGTGACCGGCGGTGAAGAAATTCTCTGCAGTCCTCACTGAGCCTACCGATCCTTACTTAGGAGCGGTTAAAGGTAATTTTCATGCTCCACATGTCACGGATGTTCAAATTTTTGTTTTCTTTATGGTTAAGTTGCTGGTGCCCAGGCCTACAAAGGTAATTTTCACGTATCATGTTTTGTGCCTTCGCGTATTGTAAGCGCTGTTTTTATCTTGATTGGGCCAATTGGTGCTTGATTGAACAATTGAATTGCTTGATTGAACAATTGAATTGCGTTAATTGGGCAATTGATTGTACTAAATCGTTGAAACACATTTTGTCACCTTTATGTTAGAGCAAATTCCATGTTTGATTTAATTTTTAGTCGAGTTGAAATTCCGGTAAGCTTAGCAGGCATTTCTCCCTTAAAGCAATTCACGCGCTGTAGGATTGTTTCAATGACACTGAATTTGTTTACCTCTTTTCACTTTGCATAGTCGGCCTTAGGCATGTTGAAACTAGGATAGATTTGTGTTACCACATTTGAAGACGATGTAGTCTTCCAAAGGAAAAAGAAAGAAAAAGCAAAGAAAAAATAAAGAAAAGAAAATAAAGTCGTGAAGCCTTGCATTGAAACCAGACCACTGGTCAGTGGGGTATATGGCGAACCTTTGATCATTTATTGTAATTGGTTGGGTCATCGATTTAGTGTTCGTTACATGGGTGGATAGGTAGAGTTTAACGATTTGTAGGTGCTTGATTTTCGAAGTCATTCGGTCCCGGGAGTTAAGCAGTAGAGTTTGTGGTCGATGATCCTTTTGGCTTGATGCCTGAAACCTTGTAGTTGGGAGTCATCGGTGGACCCCCGTTACACGGACTTTGGTGAAGTCGAATTTTAAGCATTGCTACATTGTAGTTGAATAAAGAAAACAGAGCGTAGCTATCCTTATCTAGGTTGTTCAACAGCTTAAGGCCATGCCAGTGCTAGGTTGGGGGGAGGGAACAATTTTGCAATTTATTGGCTCGATCCCGGTTACACGCAAGAACCATTAGACTTTGGTGGAAATTCAAGTTAAAGGTGCCGGACCCAATATTGACCTAAAATTGTTCTTGTGGTTTTGGCTGCTTTCATGTCGGTTTTCAAACTCGGGTGTCAAGTTTTTGTTTAAAGGTATTGTTTATTTGTTTATACCTTTTTGAAGATAATAAACTTTTTGAAAATCAACGCATGCATCTCCTTTTTTGTTTTTGCATTACTAAGGGACTAACAGCGTTTAGTTGGGGTGTGATTAGTACCCAGTGCTATTTTGAGCCCTATATCAGTTGAGTTTGAGTGCTTTTGCGCACTAATCATATCAATTATGCCAATTGAAGTGTCTCGGTGTTCTTAGTATCGCTTATGTCGTTTAGAGGTTATTTTTGGTTGTTTTGCAGGTTTTTGCGTACTTTGGGAGTTCAATATCGATGTAAGTGATGAACCATGAAGATTGAACTCAATTTATGACCATCAAACATACCAAAAATCAAAGAGGCTGAGGCAAGTGATGGAAATCAATGGAAGAGGAGTAGTAGGCAACGCAGTGAAGATCCAGCAATTCCGAGGGTTGCATTTGGGATTACGAAAATTTATGTCATAGCGAAAATTTGCAATCCTAGCGAAATTGTGAAATTTCGCTAAGCCCAAGGATTTCGCTCTACACTGTTCCTAGTGAAAAAATCCAGTTTCGCTATCACCTAAAAATTTCGCTAAGCTAGCGAAATTTGTATCGCAATTACTGATCTGTGAGGAATTTTCGATTTTGCTATCTCTTGGTGATTTCGCTACCTAGCGAAATTTTATTCCCATAGCGAAATTTTTTTGTGCCTAAGCGAATTCAGCACTAATCATACTTTTGTAATAATGCAAACCGACTTCATTTTGGTGTATTACTCCCTTGTCCCTAATTTTAGCCAAAATGTTAGGCTTTATTGTAGTTTCACATAAATGGGTTGCCTATATAAACCCCCATAGTTTTTGTAACCAAAAAGGAAGAAATGGGAGAGACAATCTTTTGACACAATTTTTCATTTTATGTAAATATCTCGTATCTCAGTTAGGGTTTTTCTTTTCTCTTTTCTCTCTCTTCTTTCTCTCATTTTCTGAGCTGAAACTGACCCTCTTGAGGATAATGACTCAAGAGATGCTTGGCTAAGCCTCTTTTTCTTTGAAGAGGAAGGTATGAGCTGGTTATTAGGCGATTCTGAGGTTGTCCTCAGCTCTGTGAGTCGCTACAGGTACTGTATTTATGGCTCCGCTATCTTCTCAAATGGGTTGAATATCAATTTTAATGTCATTAATTTGGCCAATACTTACCGTGCTTTGGGATACGAGTGTATACTTATTGCTAGATGCCTTTGTGGTTTTTAGATGGTCTTTCTGACCGAAATGATGTTGAATGTTAAGTTTCAAACTAAAGGGCTATAGATGCATGTTTCCTGTAGTAGGCTGAATAGGAGTGGTTTCTGGGTTAGGTTTGCCTAGTTAAACAAGATAGGTTATGGCTTGGACTATAGGTTGCTTGTCATAATGCGAGAGATAAAACAGGAGACCTTGTTGCCTTATGTTATCAAGTTGGTGACCTAACTCTTGAGTTACCTTTTCACACATCACTTTCAGTCTTTACAGTTATTCAGTTTTCAAACTACTCACTGTTTTGAAACGTCAAAATCAAGTATGACCTTACCTTTTCACGCCTTAAATCATTCCACAGGATGAAAACCCATCCGGGTATTACGACTAACCGGGCCGCTATCACTGCGCGGTAAGCTTGACTACGGCAGTAGGAGGAACTTAGGATATAAATTTTGTTGATTCCGC
The DNA here is from genome assembly GCA_016808115.1 of Tetrastigma voinierianum. NCBI lineage: Eukaryota > Viridiplantae > Streptophyta > Magnoliopsida > Vitales > Vitaceae > Tetrastigma > Tetrastigma voinierianum. The sequence continues at coordinate 293,411 of JAEQBH010001948.1, read as the reverse complement.
TCAACCTACTGTGGCACGAATCAATGAGAAGTGCGGGAATTGAGCAGAGATGTGATCCTAGCGTAGGGGCATACTTGTCAATCATCCTTGAGCCTTAGGATGACATTGGAAGGAGTATAAAGGCGGAGGATAGATGGAGAAAGGAGTTTTGGACTTCTAGGTTGGGTTTCATAAGAGAGGAGTTCCCTCCATTGTTTTGGTGATTTCTTAGAGATCAGTTTGAAGATTTTCTTTAGGCGTTTTTACAGTTGAAGCATTTGCCAATCTTTCAATAAATAATTATTTAGTTTTCCAATCGTGGATTCATATTTTCAATTCTCGGGTTTTGCAAGTGAGTTCTGATTTCCTCAAAGTATTGTTTTATGATTGAACTTTCTTCAATTATAATTGTTCTTATAAGTTTTATGGAGTTCTAAACCCTTCTTGGCAGGAGTCTACGGGGAAACTCCTGCGATCCAAGGTATAGTCCCTCGATTCCTCTTTTGAACTTCAATGGATTGTGTGATGTTAATGCCTGCAAACATTTTGTAAATCCTTAGTTGGGCATATTCTTGACAACGTGTGAGCGAGACATCCTCTCGGTACGTTGTGATACGAATGCAAGCTAGGGTTCGTATTAATTGAGACAAGTGCTTAGTATTATTCAATCATCCTTATTTTCAAAAAAGAGCATTTAAAGATAAATTCTCCATCAAGCCATTTTAATAAGTGATTCCTAGATGAGTTTGTAAATAAGAGGAATTACAGGACTTACATGTCGAAGTGAGTGGAACCACAAAAATCCGACAATTGTCTTTACATTTTAAAACATTCAAACCCGATCAACCATTCGATCAAATGACACAATACAATTCTCTTTTAAATCCTTTTTGGAGATGGCTCCTGCGATTAACTAAATCGAGACCACTCCTGTGGAGATGACACGGCTATGGATTCCATAGTGTGTCTTCAATCAGTACATTCCTCGCTTGGGAATGGGAATTCGGCATAAAGGCCACAAGGAGCCGGCGGTGTAAGTCATTAAGCTGTCCCATGGCACTTTTGGAAACCTCTTAAAGTCAACGTGCTTTGGATCACATCAGTACTATGGACACAGTTTCATGTAGTCAAACAATCTCTCGAGCCGCCTGGCATGGCGTGAGAATTATAGGTGTGAGTTCCATCTTTCTTGAAAAATGTGTCAACTTATTGGCTTGGGTCCACTATCACCACTCTGCATCATGCCTCCCGCGGTATCAGTGTAATTAGATCACAAGTCCATCTTGATGTGCTCCCTTGTTTAATAATAATGTAATAATGATGGCATATACATTGTCATTATATTCATTTATATATGAGGCAGCTGTCATTTTTATCTTGTTATTTAAATTGTGGTTTAACTTGAAAAAATTATGATCATGAATGATGAATCCGTTTGCATTACCTAAGTATGTGACTTGATATTAAAATATTCAAATATAAGACACTCATTCTAAAAATGATCATGATGATCATTCTTATGGGATATCAATGATAAATTAATATGTTTTAGAAAGGACCGCACGTTTGCTGGTCATGAACATAAGATATTTTCGAACATAAATATGTTAAGTTCATGTTCTTTGGGTGACACGCTGAGAAATACTACATGGATTATCAATCTTGATCATTCTCATTTACCAGTAAACAATATTAGGTCTTTGAATTCACCATGGATTCATGAGAACTTGATGTGACGCTGAGGACATCTTTAGGGATGGTATATACGAAACTATGATTGAGGCATCGATATTATGTGGAGGAATGTATGGGTGATAGTGAAAGAATTTGTCCATCTTAATTCAAGTGAGATGTCTATTGGCCTCTTAATTCAAGTGGTGAAGTGTGCCATGCTTTCGAATGAGATTGATAGGAGTTATCGATATCATTTGTTGATGGTGATCTACTTGAGTAAAAGCGTTAGGTGTATAAAGATGACTTCATCCATGCTTTGTGTGTCGAGACATCGTGTGACAAGGATAATATCTTACTATGGTAAGGTTTTTAAGTCTATTCAGATTAGCCAGATTTTGGTAGTTATAGTATTGCTTTGAGACCAGTATAACTTGTGGGCTCAGATATACAGTTGAATGCTGCCCAGCATTGAGTGAACTGTAAGGTCACCACGTAAGAATGAGCTATAAATGAGATGTTGAAGGAGCTCTCTCTTTATTACATGATTAAGCCCAAGCCCATTAGTTAATGGAATTTGGTTTAAATTCGTTTTAATAAAAGGAGTTTGGGAAGCCAGTCTAAATATGGGTTTATCGTCTAAAAGTAGGTGGTTCTTTTTGAAGTGGGGCGGTTTTTAGAGAGAATTCTTTTTAGAGTTTTGGAAGACAATAAGGGTATCTTTGGTTTTTGTGGGACGAGACTATCATGGAATGCTAGCACATCATCCCATCCATTAGTCGTTCGTGTGGATAGCTTTGGGAGGGCGTTTACCTTTGCATCGTCTTGGCTCGTTGCTGTGGATCGTTTCAGTGGAGTTATCATTTGTGTTTCATCGTGTGTGCGATCAAACAAAATCTGCACTAGTTGAAAAGGATTCGGTCTACAGGAGGTAAGATCGGATTTCGCCCGATTCATTGTTTAGTTTCATCTTAGCTTTGATCTACGTGCAATTCAAGCGTTAAATTTTTTATTTCCGGCGCGCATTTCTTATAACGGTTCAACGATTAGTATAAGAGCTTTTCGCTGTTTGGTGAAACTGATTTTTATATGTGATATAACATGATCCGTTTAGTGTATTTGTTTTGCCATATGTGATATGCCATGATCCATAATGGACTTAATGAATAGGGTTTTCCGCCCCTATTTGGATGATTTATTTATTAGTATTTATTGATGCATCACATGGTGTATTCTAAAGATGCGAGACATGAACACCATTTGAAACGATGTGCAAACTTTGAAAGAGTAAGCAAATGTGATTTTTGGCTTAAGGAAGTGTCATTCCTAGGTCATATTATATCTGCATAAGGTATTAGAGTTGATCCTGCTAAAATTGAAGCGGTCCTAAATTGGACACCTCCTTGAAATGTAACCGAGGTGAGAAGTTTCTTGGGCTTAGCAGGTTATTATTAGAGACTTGTGCAAGGATTTTCAGTTATTGCATCCTCACTTACAAGATTACTCCGTAAAGGAGTGAAGTTTGAGTGGGATGATAAGTGCCAATCCATCTTTGAAAGGTTAAAAGAGATACTGGTTGAAGCACCAATGTTGATTCAGCCTACTTCAGGTAGGGAGTATACTATATACAGTGATGCATCGAGGATAGGTTTGGGATGTGTATTGATGCAAGATGGGAAAGTGGTAGCTTATGTTTCTAGACAGTTGAAACCGCATGAACAAAACTATCCCAATCATGATTTGGAGTTAGCAGCTGTAGTGTTTGCTTTAAAAATTTGGCGACACTATTTATATGGAGAAAAATGTAAAATTTTTACTGATCATAAGAGTCTAAAATATTTGCTAACTCAAAAAGACTTGAACTTGAGGCAACGTTGGTGGTTGGAATTGTTTAAAGACTATGATTGTATAATTTGTGACGCCCCAAATCCCGGGGTGTCTCGTTGACCACCGTCAACCTGCGGAATACCTGTGTCTCATATTATGAGACCTATACATGAGTAAAAATGGCCACTTAGGTCCATACATCAATACTCATCAAAAATACATCAACTATATAACAATAGTTCAAGAGTTATTACATTAACCAAACATATATCAAAATTTAGAGTTTTAATACATGTTATACAAAATGAATACCAAAGCCACAATCCGACTTTCTTCTAAAACGCGGCCTCTAGTGAGCTCCGTCCTCCTGTACTCCCTGTACCTGAAATAATGATCCCTCAACAGGGTGAGCAATGCCTAATAGTGATAATTTCCTACATGGGTTGCTCCCCACCTAAGTGCACATGTAATGGCAACCAATCACACTCAAGCAAATACATGATCATTTTCTTTGAATGTCTATGCTCCAATCCGTGTCTCGAGTCCTCTACCGACTCACTCACACATGCCTAAGCCGAATGTGAGAGAAAAATACGGTTTTCAAAACAAAGGTTTTGTTCTCGAACTTACTACTGAATTCGGTAAATACATTGGACAACCCCTCCCAGGGATGAATTAACTGGGTAATTCTCAAAGCAGTCTTAGATAAAGCCTACGAGATGAAGCGATGAAACGACTCTCAAGCTTGATTCTTGAAAAATATTCCTTGAAATTCCTTTCCTAGCAGTTTTCATTTTTCTTTCAATTTCTTTCATGTCATGCACCTTTCTCCAGCTAAGGTCTTGCTGGTGCATATGGAATGCATTATGCCAATTCCAACAACTCATGCTAATATATAAAACATGTATATACTAACATAATTAACTCACATAATTTAGGTTATTCGATTCACAATCAATATCACTAAAATTAGCTCACATGGGCTAATTAACAATTCAAGTAATTCATTTTGAATGCGAAAACACACAAAAATCACTGATTCACGTGAGCGGTGACCCCAAGTGCACTTGCTTGTTCATGGCCTAGGGATCTTCACGCTTGGACGTTCAAATATTTTGAGATAGAAACCAAAGCTAATTCAAGCCACCAGAATGTCCTTAACCATTCACATGGCCTCTTGTGAAGAATTCTTCAAGTAGGATAAGGCACTACTTATCTTGGGTTATTCGAGACTCACAAATTGATATCGCGCGTGTCTCAGCCAGGAATGAATCGACTTTGCTTCTTGCTCCATTGAGAACCGACGGTCCGAACGGCGGGAAATCTAGAGAGAAGTCACTCTTTCTCTCTTTAAAATCTCAAAACCCACCCCACTACACGTTTTCTTCTAATTTGGAGAAGAAAACTATTCCCATTTTTGTCTTATACTCATTTAAACTTTTCCAAAATTCCATCCTTGTCCCTTAGTTTGGATTTTGATACGTATTAGACTGTCTGGCCAGTTAAATCTCTTATCGTCTCTCAATCGTGCGGCGTGTGTCATAGTACATGTAGTGAGTGACTTTAATCACGTCATGTCTCTGCAAACCGTTCGATCAGGCTACCAGATTACTCAAACGTGAAATTCAGTACGTCTCGAAATTCGTGAGGTCGATGTGGTGGCCTAGATTTGAAGACGATTCCAACGGTGAAGTCCATTTCATCATCCGAGATCTAGAAAAATTTTGGGTCTTGACCGAAATTACCGTTTTACCCTTTTTCAAAAAATTAGAATTTTCCCGGGTTTTACATAATTGACTACCACCCGGGGAAAGCAAATGTAGTGGTGGATGCCTTGAGTAGGAAAATGGTTTCTACTTTGTCTTTGAAAGATTATGATTGGAGACTTGCACTCGATGGAGCCTTGTTGGCTCAATTGAGAGTTATACTGGATTTGAAGCAAATGTTAGTAAATGCTCAGAAAAATGATGTCAAGTTACAAGAGATAGTTTAGTTAGTCAATATTGAAGACAAAACTGATTATGGCATAGATGAAAATGGAGGTTTGTTGTATAAGAGCAGATTATGTGTACCGAATGATATGGATTTGAAAAAGAAGATATTATATGAAAGCCACAATACTATTTTCACCATGCATCCTGGAGGTAATAAGATGTACCAGGATATGAAACAATACTATTGGTGGTGAGGTATGAAAAATGACATTTCTGAGTACGTTTCTAAGTGTCTGACGTGTTAGCAAGTAAAGACGGAACACCAAGTACCATCCGGTTTATTGAATCCCCTTCCAATTCCCCAATGGAAGTGGGATAATATTACTATGGATTTTGTATCCGATTACCACCTTACCTCGAAGCGAGGATGCGATTTGGGTATTGTGGACAAATTAAAGGCCAAAGTCGGCTCACTTCTATGGAAAGTGGAGCTTGACTACTCCATGGATCGTCTAGCGAACTTTATGTGAATGAAATTGTCAGATTACATGGGATTCTCGTATTGATAGTGTCCGACCGCGATCCACGGTTTACTTCAAGGTTCGGGAAAGAATTATAGTCATCTTTTGGTACGAAACTGAATTTTAGCACTACTTCCCATCCCTGCGAAGCGGATGGGCGATCTGAAAAAGTGATTAGATGTTGAGAAGATATGCCAGGCATGTATTAGATTTTAGGAAGTTGGGATGAATTGTATTCACTAATGGAATTTGCCTATAACAACTATCGATCCCGGTATTAGTATGGCCCGGTATGAAGGTTTGTATGGAGAAGATGCTAGAACTCCTATGTGTTGGATGAGAGTTGAGCAGGCATAAGATTCTTTGATCTGATTTAGTAAAAGACACGGAAGAAAAAGTTCAGATTATTCGACGAGAGGTTAAAGCAGCCGTGATGGCAGACAAAGGTCTTATGCTAATTTGAAAGAGAAAGGATATAGAGTATGAAGTCGAGAGACAAAGTGTTTAAAAGTATCTGCATGGAAAAGATGCTCATTTTGGAAGAAAGAGAGAGCGAGTCTAAGATTCATTGCCTTGAGTTTTCAGAAAGGGTTGGACCGGTAGCATATCTTTGGCACTCCCTGCGGAGTTAGCGAATTACATGATGTTCATTATCTATGCTTAGGAGATACCGTTCCTAACCCATCGCACATATTACCGGTCCAAGATACAAGTATAAGAAGATTTCACTTAGATGAAGAATTAAAGCTATTCTAGATCGTGAAAATAAGAATGATTAGAACAAGCAAGTCCCCTTGGTAAAAGTGCTTTGGCAACATCACGGTATGGAAGAAACCGCGCTGGAACCAAAATCGACAATGAGGTATAGGTACCTCGCTCTTGATTTAGGTAAATTTCGAAACGAAATTTATTTGCTAAGGAGGTGTAACACCCAGAAATATACCCCTGATCTTTTTCCATGATGTTTAGAATTATTTTGTAGGCATAATTTGAATTTTTCGTAATGTAAAAAGTGAAACATGGAAAAATGGAGAAACTCGGAATTTGTATAGGATAAAACAAGGGTAAATATGTAATTTGCCCAAAAAAAAAAAAAAAGGGGACATAGAAGTCATAAAATAAGAAGGCTATGGGTTAAAATAGAAATATACCTAACTTGATTTACAAAAAGAGAGGAACTTAAGGAATAAGTGAAATGAAAACTTAACCCAAAAATGGGTTTTTAGGAGCTAAACATGGCCTATAGAGAGATCTTTGATTTAAGACCAAATTTGGTCTCATTTTGGGGGAGAACAAACCGAGAAGAAAAAAAGAGAGGAGAAGAGGAAGAGGAAGAAGGAGTCGTCAAGCAAAGGTATGGATTCTAGTATGATTTTGTATAGAAACTACTTGGGTATGGATTGCTAGGGTTTTCTATGGATATTAGTTTTGTTCCCTTTCTAGGGTTTTGTTAGGAATACATCCTAACCCTAGATCTATGGGAAGTTGGGTTGAAAAACCCTAGTTTGTATCAAATAGATATGGAATCCTTCCTATTTCTATGGTTTTGTAAAGTTTAGTGAACTTTGGTATGAATCCTTGGATTCTTTGGCTAGGGTTTGGTTTAAGAAATTATAAACCACCATTAAAAGTGTTTGTGGAGTTGTTTGGAGGGATTCCATGTTGGTTTTTTATGAAGGATGGAATAGAAGAGATTTATGGAAGAAAAGTGAAAAAGGAGTGAACTTCTTGCCATTTAAGGCTCAGCAAATCTGGTACTATGAGAGTGTTTGAGTACCACTTATGCAGAGAACCAATGTCATTCATCAGCAGCTCTAATACCCTCTCAGAGCCAGTTTAGTGCGACCTCGCATAGTGTCTCAGTACCAGTTCTAGGCCCCAGGTTTTTACTGGGGGAGGGGGGGGGGGGGGCGTATTTTTGCATAGTTAAGCTCTGGTCGCGTACGAGTATTAGATTTCTAATAAATGATTAAGGGGTTCGGATAGAAAGAGCCAAGTGAAAACGTCGTTGCCTCGCGCTCGCAGCGAGTTCAGTGGGCAACCTAATGCCTGTGCGAAATAAGTAGTTCTTCGATATATAATTGCAGGAATGCCTAACACCCGATCGTAAATGACCGCGACACTTCTATTACGGCGTGGTACGTCTCGATCAGTCGCCCCGGCACTCCGCTGTCTTACTATGGCATATTTATAGGCAGGCGTATTACGTCGATGCTTGACATCGATAGTGCTAACACTTTTATTCACGTAAGGCACGCACATCTCGATCGGTGCTTGGCACTCGTACTAATCTTTCGACATACATTCGTGCAAGAGGCGGGGCTGTTACGATCGGTCGCCAGGCTGCTCCTACCTTTGTGCTTTATTGTAGGTACTTATTGTGATGTGTCCTACTCATTTCTTATTACTGGTCGAGGTATTCCCATAGTTATATGATAAGAACCTGAATGACGAATAAGAGTAAAGAAATGTATGTTCGTTACGTCTGTGTAGTACCTATGGGTACATACGTAAAAACATAAGTTAATAGTACCTACAGGGTGCCAGATAAGTAGCTCTGTAACTCCTACGGGAGATACGAACAAGCATAAAGTTCTTGTAAGTACTATTAGCCAGGTCCTGTAAATTCGAGATAAGCATAAGTCTATTATAAGTATAAGTAATTGTATAAGTTTATTATATGAATGCATGAAAATTCTGATATCTGTTATTGTTATATGCTTACTATAAATGTGTATATGCATAAGACATATGTTTCCCACTAAGCGTAAAACGCCTTGCAGGTTTCAATCCATGTAGGTACGAAGAAGAAAATCAGTGATCTTCCGCATTTTCTTCTTGCTTGACACACTAGTAGGGGTTCATCACAGTAGGTTCCGCGCTCTGATTGGTAAATGTAAATGTATAGTTTTTGTATATGTAAATGGGACTCAGGACTATATGTATATGACCTTTGGCCACACCACTACGATTGTAAGTTTTGGCACATTTTTGTATCTTGATATGTTGATACGAGTTATAAGACTTGGACACCTGCTTGTCGATACAGCGGTAAAGAGTCGGTCAGTCTCGCTTCTAGGCGTGGCGATTGTGCGAAACCTTGGAGGTTACTGCGTCCCTCCCTAGCCACCGTTGCCCCTAGTCCATCGATGGTGACCACAATATACACTTTGCATAATGATAAGCTGTAGTGCCTATAGCCTCATAAAGGCACGTGGTGACCTGCAGTGGTGGTTGATTATTTTCTCATGGACGAGCTCTACGTCCTCTTCCTCGATTTTCCATCTAGACAAGTCAAATAGTAAACCGAGATTTTTTTTCTTAGCTAACTAGTGGTGTATGTGCCACTACTAATAAACATCACATCCCGAACTATCATGTTCATTTTGTTCTTCAAACCCCTAAGGTTATGTTTTCTAACCCTAGTGTTCATCTTTTCCTATATACATTCTTCCATGTATATAATTCACGTAATTATAACAACGTCACGTAATAGCGTAGCATGTTAAGCCTGAAACTACGTAACACGACAGTGTTTATCAGATCGCCTCGTGCCCGTGACCCTGGAATTTTCGTGTACCTAGACTCTTGATACCTAGCTAAGACAAGCTAGTATCAGGACCATACTTGTGGATACCCACATTCGAGCTCCCTAGGTAATCGTTTACCTCGGCTACGTGCAATTTGTGCGCCCCGATTTTGGGGGTCCGTAGACAACCGTCGACCCACGGAATTTTTGTCTTAAGTCGTCTTGCACCTAAGTCTTGGTACCAGACCGGTACCAACTACCCATGGACACCGAGTTACTCGACACCACTTCCATACGTCCCTTCATCGGGACCCATTCATTCATATTTAAATTTGAAATATGAAAAGAAAATGAATAATTATAGTCTGTAGGGGTTCGATCACGGCCTACACCATAATTACATGCCATTGTTATCTGAGAGTCCAAAATAATTTTTATAAAATCCTTTCCCCTCCTGAAAACACTTTTACAAAAATGTTACTCAAGGCCACATGTCGGCCTCCTTTATGTAATCATGGCTCGTAGGACGTCGTCTCCACTACTATCTTGTACTTGAAGGGGTCCCACGATGGGTGAAAATGATGCCCGATGTAGAAAATTCTCCTACAAGGGCTGCTCCGCCTAAAATGCACATGCAATACTTTAACCATGGCGATCTAATCACATTCCATATAAATTATGCAATTCATTACGTGTCATGCATGAGATGAGACTTCTCATTCTCATAACTAGAGTCCCGACCGACGCCTTCACACCTGTAATGCCAAGTGTGAACACCAATAATTGGTGTTTCACCCAATGACTTAAACTATTGGACAACCCTTTAATATTCACTTGAATTTTTTTATCAAATCCATGTATTTGTTCATGAGCCCACATCTTTCCCGAGGTCACCTTTGCGGGATTGGCCATACGCCTTCGACCTTTTATGGGCTTTCCGCATGCGCGTCTGTCGGCCACATATAAATTTGGGTCTTTACGCCTGGGACATCCCATCTTTTCACCTTGACACACATGATTTATATTTATTATTGTTTTATACAGCCGTGGTACTCGATTTTGGGCGTTATCCCATTTCCAAGCTTACCCCACATGCGGAAATGGTGAATAACGATTACCATGCACCCACACTCGACTCAATGCGATGTGACCGTGCATATAGTACAATCATACCATTTCATATTTATAATAAATGCTACATACTGTCAAAAACTACATGCAACATTTATAAATTCCAGATAATTATATTTCCTACATATAATTCCCATTCATCATAAATTCCATGTCAATACATCCATAAGCATGTATTAACATGATTTTCACACAACCAACATGTTATAAAATTTTTGCAATAACATATAAAAACACACACACACACACACACACACAGTCCGAAAATCAGTCCCGGAGTGCCCGAAAACAATCTTGAAAATCCTATTCGGACTATTCGAAAACAATCACGAAAAATTGGCCGGACTATCCAGCAGTCCAGAAAATTGATGCGGGCGTAACGATCCGAGAACATGCTAGACTTTCTAAAATGGTCTTCGAAATTCGATATTTAGTCCCAAAATATTGGGACTAAATCACACAGCCAATCACGGCCCGAAGAAAACCTATGCCATTAAATGACTTTTAGGTTAAAAATAATCAAAGTAGGAAAATTCTACACCTCTTGAGTTTAATAAGCTCAAGATTTTAAGCCTGCATAGCTGTCATTGGAGCGACTTTGCCTTTGCTCGACCAAACACGGTCTCAGAATTTAGTAAATCTTGAAAACTAGAGTTTCTCACTCTGCTACTTTCTCTTTCTCTCTCTGCCTTGAGTTTTCTCTCCTCCCTTACCCTCGTACATCCGTTTTTTCTTTTGAAAATGGCCCCTTTTCCCGTTTTGACTTTTCTTCATACGTTTTCTTTTCTTTTTGATATTTCCCTTTATTTTACTCTTTTTCTTTCATTTTTTCATTTTCAGTTCTTATCAACGAACTCCCCTGTTCTCCACTCCCCTTTGCACCCAGAGTACACCATTTTCTTTTTCTTTATTATTCCATTGAACTTTCTTTCCTTTATTTTTCTATTTGACACATGTCTCAATATGAGCCACTTATCCAAGTGCTATGTGTCACTTGCTACACCACATGGCCATCATGCCACGTTTCCATCTCCCAAGGTGCCAAGTGGCATCCACATGGTCATGCCATGTGTCACCCGACACTAGGTGTCTCGAAAACGTGAGGGAAATTCAGCCATCTCGAGAATCCAGAAGCGAAATTCGACAACGTAACTATATTTCGCCAAACAAATTCAACGATGAAGTCCGTTTTGTCATCTAAGATCTAGAAGATTTCCGGTTTTCAATCGAAATTACTTTTTTACCATTTTTTTAGAAAAATTGAATTTTTCCCTAGTTTTACACCATCTGTATACTCGCTTGATAACTATTGTTGTAGGAGAATTTCACTAAGGATAAGTGCTCCTCCCATTGCCCGCCCCAACATCTAGACATGCTGACATGTCCTCTAAAGCACAGTATGGTCATCTCAGGCTTACCATACATCTCTCGGATTAAACGCAGTGCTCATTGTCAACTATGTCCCCATGGCCTTTTAGAAACTCTTCCAAAAGTGTGCCGTAAACCTAGGATCCCTGTCTGATATGATAGAGATTAGCACTCCATGGGTCAATCTCTCTAATGTACTTATGACAGAATTCCTCTAGTGTGAAGGTCATCTACACTACTAGAAAATGTGCCGACTTAGTGAGCCGGTCCACAATAACCCACACAACATCATGCCTCCATGGTGTTTGTGGAAAATGGGTAACAAAATCCATCGTGACATGCTCCCACTTCCAATCAACTACCTCCAATGGCTGAAGTAGGCTTGTTGGCTTTTGATGCTCATCCTTTACCTATTGACCGTGAACACGATCGAGACAAAATATCAACGTGTCGCGCCGCTCTAATGTGCGCGAGATCGTTATCACCGGTGCCTGATAGCGGATAGTGACTCTCAGTTTCATCTCAAATCGCTCATGAACCTGACCGTCCCGCGGGCATCGTGTGGATGGCCGGCGCCACGTCCTGTACGCTACGCTGCGATCCTTGATGGACAATATCTCTGCGTCCTGCCCTTGGGACTCAATCACCATGCTCAATAGGGACGACCTAGCCATTAAACTCCTTAATGCTCCACGAGCGATCAACGTACCCTCTGACTAAAGCATCCCCTGGCCCTAAAGCGTCCTGACCCTAAAGCTGTCCCCTAAACTCTATTGCCACTCCCGGGAAGCTACACTGGCTAGTACTCCTCGTGACTTCCGACTGAGTGCATCGGCCACTACATTTTCCTTACCAGGATGGTAATGCAAAGTTAAGTCATAATCCACCGAGATACTCCGTCCATGTATGTTGCCTGCGTATTTGAGGTCCGTGCGAAAATATACTTTAGACTCTTGCGGTTTGATACATCAAGCGTTCTGCCACAGTAGTAGCGCCAAATCTTTAAAGCGAAAGACTTTGTCCTTGACTCGAGTCATGTGTAGAAAGGTGATTATCATTATTCTTAGTTTATTAAGGACCATAATCTATTCCTGTGTTGCATCAGGAATACATCCCGGTCGGGTCATGGGGCATCCACGTTATCGTGTACCTTTGTCCATAGGGACTATCGGAATAGAAGGCTGAAGTAAGCCTTCTTTTCAACTCTTTGGGTACCTTCTCACACAGGTCATCCATCAAACTTGGCATTTTAGCCAGGGACTACCATAAGGCGAAATGTTTTTTCCAACCATCCATATTGGAAAAATGCAGAAATTAAACCATGATAAATAATTTTTAAGATATGACATGATTTTTCATATTTCATGCAAGGAATGTTAAAATAAAAAATAAAAAGAATGTTTTGCTAATCGTCCATTTTTCCTATTGCAGAAATTAAATTGTGATAAATAATTTGTAAGACCCGGAAAAAAAGCTAAAATTTTAAATTTAGCTAGGAAGGGAAAAATGGTAATTTTGCCGGAATGGGATAGGCTAAAACCTGTAATTTTTCTAGTTCTCAGATGATGAAACAGACTTCACTGTTGAAATTGTCTCATGAAATCTAGTCACCCGAGGCAATTTTATTGGTCAGAAGGCTGTCGGATTTTTCCCGAATTTCGAGTGACATGCATCGAGTGGACCCCAAAAACGAGATTTGTAGAAAAATCCTGAAAAATCCCGAAAAATGTCAAATATTTACAGAATGTCCATTTATGATAGATGAAATTTGTGAGTAAATAAATGAGGCAGTGACACGTGGTGCGATGACCGTGTCTCATGTATAAATATCAAGAAAATATCTAAAATAAAAATATCTCACAATTTGGTCTAGAACAAAATTTAGAGAGAGAGAGAGAGAGAGGAGGGAACAAGCAAGCTTTTCCAGCGATTTTACAGGGTTTTGTAGGTCGGAACTCGGCAGGCCGAGTGTTAAAGCTGCTATACGCGTGGGTGCCGGAATCACAAGATTTTGCCAAGGTCTAAGGTTTGGGTTTTCATGGAAACCGAGAAAAGGCGGTGTCCCGGGAAATCACTCTATTTGAGATAGGGTTTTTCTCTTACTCGGTTTAATTTCTGTCTAAGGGCATGTGTGTGTGTCCAAGGGAGGTGTTGTTCAGTTTTCCCCTTCGACCCCATGACTGTGTTTTGGCTATAACTTGGTCATCACTCATCCGGATTGAGTGATATAAATTTTTGGGTAAACTAGACTTATAGGAGAACATATGTACTGGAAATAGGTATATTCAAATTCTGACCCCTTTGGACTCAGAAATTCATTCAAAGTGGAGCAACAGGAAATTCCCTGGTGGGACACAATTGTCATTTTTCTGATTGTTGGCCTCGAACTTCGAACGGCCATAACGTCTTCCTCCAAACTCCGTTTTGGGTGTTCTTGGACTCTATGGAAAGCCTATTGAGTCAAGATTTCATCCATATGATTGTGGAGGACAGTGGGTGATCATAACGTTTATGAAATCTATGTTTTGAAACAAGTGTGCAGGTTGCTTGGTTGTCTTGACATGAATAACTGGGTTTTGCCATGACCATTGCATGGCATATTGTAGGCTATTGTATTGGGTAGGAATTGGCCATGAGTTAGCCTAAGGAAGGCTGTATGACATTATTTGTTTAGTCATGGATTGATGGATGCTCATATTCTTGATACGATATCTATATATATTGACATGAAATATATGGAAATTACATGCTTGCGATATATGTTTGCATGGTAATTGACATGAAGTACAACTGTTGAGAATGGTTCATGTAGTGTGCATCATACATGTAACATGAGAAATTGTAGTGACATTAGCATTGTATATTGATGAGTCTTAAACTCATCTATTTTTAATCCATTTTTCTAGCTTATTTTTAGTATATTCAGATATGTTTTAATGCCAAACTATGGATTATTCACAAAATTTGTGTTTTGCAGGTTTTAATTTAAAACGGAGAAAATTTAAGCAAGAAAGAAGAAAGCAGAGCAATTTCGCGGCGATCTATGTCGCGACCAGTGTGTGTCGTGACAAACGTTCAAGCAAATGGCTGAGAAAATATGCCACGACAATATTTCTTTTCTCGCAACACAAAGGACTGAATATAGAAGAAGAGCTATATCGCGACAAAAGATAGCGTGTCGCGATAGAACATAAGAAGAATGTAAGAAGTCAGTTGAGACAAAGAGAAATAATGTTGCGACAAGGTTTTTTATGCTGGATGTCAAAACCAGGAGGAGCTTGTCACGACATGAAAGCTCATGTCGCGACAATAGAAAAAGAAAGAAAGCAGAGATTTTGTTGCGACAAGGTATCTTATGACGTGTCAAGAAATTAAAGAACAATATAGGAAGAATGCTGCGAGAGATTAGTTTATGTTGCGACACAAGGAAAAATAGAAGACATAATTTATGTCGCGACAAAGTAATGAATGTCAGCGACACTAAAAGACAATGTTAAGTCACGATGAAGCAAAGAAGTCGCGACAGAGTGAAGGCGGCGTAGTGAAGCCCGACTAATTGCAACAAAAAGAGTTCAATGTTGCGACCTTACTTCAAGTTTGAAGAGAGTTTGATGTATCGCGCGAGGAGATATTAAGGTCGCGACACGGAAATAGCGAGGCAGGATAAAAGCTGTAAGAGGTGCGACCAGGGACTTTTCCCATCTCGCGTGAGATTCCAACATATTGAAGAGAAGTCTTGTCGGTGACCTGTGAGCTTGGGTTGCGACACAAAGAGATGAGGTGAGAGGCGAAAGGGATTAAATCGTGACATAAAAACTAGGTCATGACAGAAAACATGTACAACACGATAGACTATGTCGTAACATAAAATGAAATTCACAACAAACAATCGGGGTTAAGTGGAGACAAGACTCTGCTCCCACAGCGATAGACTTTCCTAGTCGGCAGTGTTGACATAATACAAGAAACATTGTTGCAGCAAGAGCAATAGAAATCTTTGTTGCGACATGGCGGGTCGCGACACGATTTATGAAGAAAGGCGCGCCAAAAACGATGTCGCGGCCACGATTGTCAGTATCGCAACATTATTGTTCTAGTAAACACACATGAGATTGTTGTGACATAGAATGGAGCGAGAACGATAGACCTTGCGGAATGAAGTGTTAAGAGCTGAAAGAAGATGCATTAGCGACGAGAGAAAAGAGGCTTTAATCACGATAGAGTAAACATGCTAAAGAAACAAATATTATCGCGATAAAATGCTGCATGCTGCAACAGAGAACAGCAACAAAGAATTAACACTCTGTCGTGACAACGCTTTTAAGTTGTGACCAAGAATGCAATCTGGGCCAGAATTTTGGGAATCTAAAATGTAGCCTCGAAATTAGGGCCCAAACTTATGTGGCTCTATAAAAAGAAACATTAAAAAAAGCGAGGTAGTCAATTGAAAGAAAACCAGAGCATCTAGGGAGCTGAGGACTCTTTTTTGCATTATATATTTCTTTTATTTTTCTTTATTTTTCACTTTTTTATTTTTTTCTTTTAAATCGATTAAATTAGCATGGGATTTCAATTTGTTTCTTGGACTTGAAGCAGTGAATTGTTTAGAGTTTCGAGGAGTTGAGCTAGTTTGTTGAAGATCGATTCCGATTCTTGTTTGAAAGATTTAATGAAGTCGAGATAAAAGTTGGAATTTATTTCTTCCCGATTGATTACGATTGGTGGAAATTTCATGATCGGTATTTCGGTGTTTCTTTGCGATTTAGTTTTACGAAACCCAACTTTTGTTGGAAATGTTGGTGTGATTATGAGAATTCTTTCTTGCATAATTAGAAGAGATCTCTTGGACGTTTGTGAATTTGAATTTATACGAATGAATTGTTGTTCATGAAATGAATTGTTCGACGACTAGCCTTCCTCAATTAGGGTATTGCATGCGGCTTTGATTTCCAGGAGGCCCTTTGAGTGACATAGTGTTGGAGATTCCTAAGAGCATGGATGCATTACTTAGGGGTATGTTAGACTATTATTGAAGAACTGTAGTGACCGCCGAGCCCGGTCCGACCAGATTGGAGAGTCCGAACCGAAACCCCGGGGCCTCCTGTTTAATTCTTTTTATTTACATTTTATTTCGTTTTCTTTTTCAAAAGTGTCGCGACCCGAATCCCGGCTCGACCCAAAGGGCGGATCCGAATCGGAGCCCGGTTTACTCCGATGTTTTCAATTATCTTATCAAAACATTTTCTTTATGTTATTTCTCTTTAGGTTTTCGATTTGCACGAAAGCATTTTCAAATGGTAGGCCCACCAGCATTTACACTGACCCTTAGACATTTATATCTTATCACTTAGACATTTATTCTTTATAACAATTGACCGCCAGGTCCTCATTTTACAATTTTCCACATTGCCCTTTTTCGCGGGGTTTATTTCCGGGTTCACTCAATTTCTCATTTTTAGCATATAATATTAAATCATATGCTCACACTTTCAATTTACATTTCACAATTTATCAATTTATTAATTTATCACTTTTTCCCAGAAAAACCCAAGTTTGGCTCAATTCATACCCGGAATATATATAATAAAATTATTATAAAAATTCTAGGGTATTTTTGGGGCGTTACAAGAACTAATGAGCTCTAAAAGATTACTTAGATAAATCATCAATTTACTCATGGTTTGAGAATTAGTTGAGGGATCTATCAATTTAATCAATTAGAGATTTCTCCTTGGTCTTGAGGAATGATCTTGATCCTGTGTTAGCTTAGATCTAATCAAGGAAAGAGAGAACTCTTTAAGATCTCAAGGACGAGACATCATTCATCTTGTAGAGATACAGGAAAATGGCTCTGTCTTGGGAATAAGAAATCTGCTGATTATAAGAAATGGGTATGAAGTATTGGAAAGAAAAAATACCGGATCTTACGAGAAAATCTTATTATAAGTAATTGGATTTAGATACATGTTTGAAATAAGACATGACTTTCTAATCAAATGAAATGTATAGTTAAAGGAGAGATCCAGAAACTACTACCGCTATCTCTTGACATTTCGATTCAATCCATGAAAGAATAGAATTAATTACGTTGCAGGATTGATTATTTCACAACAGTGAAATCCTAGTGTCTACTTCCAGTAATAATCTAGTTCAGTCCAGTTAGGTCTAAGATTTTAATTTCTTTTCCTTTGTTTATAGATGTATAAATTTAAACCGTAGAATTCTAGTTAGGTTACTGAAAATTATATGAAATGGAAGTTCAAATAGAGTGGAACTTGAGTAGTTAGGGTAGTTGAACTTTAAATTCTTTTTTATCTTAGTGGGAATGATATTCGGACTTATAGGTCCACTTTTATTACTTAATACGACTGTGCATACGGCATTTGACCAAACTAAATCTTGATGAATTCGATGACAAATCAATTTTATTATGAGCATACATTTTCTATTTGGTCAACAAGTTTTTGATGCTCCTAACTGGGATTAAGAATAGTCCTTTAGTAACTTGATGAAGAAATTTGATCTCTATAAAGAAAATGGTCAACACATATGCACAGGGACATTAGCATATTGGGTGTGTGTGCATGGGTATGGTCATTCATCATTAGTGTTGATGAATGGGTAGTGAGCTCGTAATTTGGACGACAAATGACTCACGGTCCAAAGCAAAAGAAAAAAAAAAGAAATATAAATAATGTGTGTTGGGTGGAGCAAGAAGGGGACCATTAACCCCCTTAGGTGAAAAGCTTGGAACATGGGTGTAAGAGACCCGCGGTGTGATCCGAAAAGTTCTGTAGCCCAAAGGAGACGCACGGTCATGTTTATCACTAGAACATGGGTGTAAGAGACTCGCGGTGTGATCCGAAAATTTCTGTTGCCCAAAGAAGACACACGGTCATTGTTATCACATAGACTTCGAGTTGTGTGATAGAAGTCGGGATTGAATCGGGATTAGTTGCCCATTAGCACTTGCATTTAGATGCCCCAGTGAATGATAAAGGCTCTGGAAGTATATGTGTGTCATTGGTACTACCAGTGACGGTTGTCACACTTAGCATAAGCATGTGTGAGAGAGTCGGTGAGTGACTCGGGATATGGGCATGAAGACATTCCATGCATAACATACGACATTCATGTAGACATATTCACTTGGATGTGTATGGGTTGGTGTGACCATTGTATGAGCACTTAGGTGGGGAGTAACCACTTGTGGAGATGCATCACTACTAGGCACAGCGCCGCCTGTCGTGGGGACCCTTTCGGTGCGGGGCGGTTGACTCGCATTCGAGACCTCACATATGAAGAAAGCCGGATGTGGCTTTGGACCATATTTTGTATATGTATATTAGAACAATAAGTTTTAATATATCATTTTGTGTAATAGTGTATAATTGAACTCTTGTAAACATATCAATACATAGTTGCATGTATAGTATTCAGGGTATGGTTGAATGGGGCCAAGTGGTCGTTATGACTCATGAATGACTCGGTGTGGTATATTGAGCCCGGATGGGCCATGTGATGTATTGTTATACAGGTTGTATTTTGGATAGATCTTCCTGTACGGAGGAGACTGCATCCGATTTTTGTTAAAATTATGGATCGATAAATGGGACGCATGATGGTGTGGCGTCGGGTCTTGCGGTTTCCAGCGAGGTTGTGAGGTTATCACTTGAGACCCCGGGATAGGGGGTGTCCGCGACTTGGTATCGGAACATGGGTACCTGCGAGTACTGGGAGCTGAGGACATGGGTTCATGGTCATTAAAGGTGTGTACGATATGAACGCATCAAAGCCTTGTTATTTAGGGTTTAGGTATGTGATTTTGGCGGAGTCACGTGATAGGATTAGAACTACTTTGCATGCATTGTGTTTTTATGTGTGCTTTGGTGTATAACATGATGTGTGTTGCATATTTGTGTGCATTTATGCATGATTGGATATATATATAAGGAAAGGAAACAAAGAACAAGCAGAGTTAGAGAGCATGATCATAGGTGTTCGAGAACTACCATTTATTAGTGGTTGGCATCATGCATCACGAATGACATAACACACAAGAAATCTAAGATTTGGTGCTTGACAGGTGTAGATGGCTAGTCGCGGGCGAGGACGCAGAGGTCCTCCATGGGGCACTGGCCCACTGCCACTTATTTTTGATCTACAGGCTTTTATGGAGACCATGAGCTACGATGCGCCAGCCATTATCTGGTGGTGTGGCCGGGGAATTCAGGAGGCCAATTAACCTCGGAGGTTTGGGCACATCATCCCCGACATTGGGGAGGAGGACCCATTGGTAGCCGACCATTGGTTGGATTACTTGGGTAAAGGTATTGGAGGCCATGGAAGTCACCTTGGCTACTACGGATCAAGCTAAGCGGCTTTCGGCTAGCGGGTGAATCCACGATATGGTGGGGATTGGGTAAAGACCTCAATGTGGAGCGATGACTTGGGTAGATTTCAAGAGCTCTTTATGAGCAAGTTTAACCTGCGTACGCCGGGCATGTCAAGGCCCTAGAGTTCCTAGACTTGCGGTAGGGAGACATGATAGTACTGGAGCACGTGGCTAGGTTTACTGAGCTAGCCCTTTTTATCAAGTATTTATCAGCCACGAGATCGCCAAGGTTAGGAGATTTGAGGATGAGTGCGAGACTATCCATCGAGCCCAGTGTGGGACTTCCTGCCGCAACGAGGATATGGACTCGTAAGTTGGGACGGCTATGGCGCAGAGGGTGAGATAGTTGATGTTAAGAGTATCCGAGATGAGGATACCAGTAAGAGGAAGAAGGGTTAGCCTTCTTCGAGTTTGGGAAAGTGGTAGAGGACTTACGTTCCAGGGATCACGGGACAAAGGTCAGGCTATCGGGGCTAAGTTCGAGGGGTCGAGATTACATAAAGCTGGGAGGCCGGGGTGAGCCTGAGCCGGACGAGGTGCTTTGTTTCTACCAATAGCCTAGACATATGAGGAGGGATTGCCCACAGAGGCAAGGATCCCAGGGTTTTAGGATGCCACAGTCCTAGTCATTAGTGGGACCGGCATGGACATAGTTTGTTCCCAACCTTAGATTCGAGGAGCAATGTCGGGCCTGCAGGTGCTGCGAGCACCTTCGGTTTCACAGACAGGCTAGAGAAGCCAAGTTATGGGTCGAGGTCGGGGACAGGAACCATAAGCCGAGATTTCGAGGACTCAAGGGCATGTCTACGCCATTACCCCACAGACTGAGATAGCAGACCAGTTGGTGATACAAGGTACTTTCTTGCTCTTCCATTTATGGGAGAGAGCTTTATTTGATTTTAGTGCATCTCATTCATTCATTACTGCATTGTGTGTAAAAGAACTGGGCTTAGAGGTTGAGACCTTGGAAAAGTCATTGCATGTGAGTTCTCCCCAAAGGACTAGGGTGAGGGTTGATCAAATATGTCGGGATTATGAGCTAGAGATCTCAGGGATTCTACTCACGGTGGACCTTCGGGTTATGGACATGTCGGAGTTTGATGTCATTATTGGCATAAATTGGTTAACGGCACATCGGGTCGTCATTGATTAATATGATTTGTAGGAGATTTACTTCCACACACACCCAGGATAATGATTGTAGTATGTTCCGGGATAAGCGCGATGCTACCCAGGATAGTGTACGACTCTGGGTAAGCGCGGACCAGGTTGATGGGTTGGCTAGCAAGCCTTACCCTAGAGGATGAGGTGAGACATGATTTGAGTCTACCTCTGGTGGTTTGTGAGTATGAGGATGTTTTTCCGGATGAGCTACTAAGATTACCTCCACACAGGGATGTAGACTTTGTTATTGAGTTACACCCTGGTACGTCGCCCATTTCTATGACTCCACATAGGATGACGCCAGTTGAGTTGCAGGAACTCAAGGTCTAGATATAGGATTTATTGGATGGGTTTCATTAGATCGAGTACTTCATCTTGGGGCTCTCCGATTCTGTTTATGAAAAAGAAGGATAAGACCCTTTGCCTATGTTTCGACTACTGATAGTTGAACAGGGTTACGATCAAGAATCGGTATCCATTACCGAGGATTGATGATTCATTTGATCAGCTAAGAGGGGTAGGTCTATTCCATAGATAGATCTCCTCACCGGTTATCATCATTTGAGATTTAGGGAGGCAGATATCCCTAAGACAGCGTTTAGGACACAGTATGGGCATTTTGAGTTTACAGTGATGCCTTTTGGATTGACGAATGCGCTAGTGGAATTCATGGATATCATCGTAGGTGTTTCTAAGGCCCTTATCTAAATCGAGTTTATTTATAGTCTTTGTTGATGACATCTTGATCCTTTACCGGTCGGGGAGGGCATGAGGATCATTTGAGGATTATTCTCTAGGTTTTGCGAGAACATCAGTTGTACGCCATGTTCAGTAAGTGTGAGTTTTGGCTTACCGAGGTGTGGTTTTTGGGACACCTAGTGTCGACTTCAAGTGTGTCAGTGGACCCCGAGAAAGTTGAGGCAATTATGAGTTGGGAGAGACCGAAGTCAGTTTTCGAGATACGTAGTTTCTTGGGACAGGCTGAATATTACAGGAGGTTTATTGAGGACTTCTCCCGATTAGTTGCGCCTATGACTAGTTGACTCGAGGAAAAGTGATATGAGTGGAATGACGTGTGAGGAGGCGTTCCCGAGTTAAGGAGGCTTGTCAGCTCCTGTCGATTAGTCTCGGAAAGGGACAGAGGTACACGGTATATTATGATGCCTCGAAGGGGCCAGTTAAGGATGTGTTCGTGCGGTCCCAGGAGAGTGGTAACATAGTTCCGCGACGGTTGAAGAACCACGAGCGAAATTACCCTACACATGACATGGAGTTAGAAGCTATAGTCTTTGCTTTGAAGATATGGCGCCACTATTTATATGGTGAGCAATTCGAGGTATTTTCGGAACACAAAAGTCTTAAGTATATCTTTACTTTCGCGGGACTCAATATGGGGAGCAGCATGGGACTGGTGGAGTGCTCAGGATTATGTTGCACTTCTGATACCATCTGTAAAGGCAAATGTGGTGGTGATGCACTTTCGGTCTCGGAAGATCGCTAAGGGAATCTTGGCTAGTGTGTCTTCCGAATTATTTTGATGCACGGGTTGCGGAGCGATTCGACTGATCTCTGATGAATAGACTTGGGTGTTTTACTTGGGAGTTTAGTGGCTATGCCTTCCTGCTAAGTAGAGTGATTGAGTCCCAGGGGCAGGACGTTGAGATAGTGTCTATCGGGACCAGTACAAAGCGAGTCACCATGAGTGCTGGAGTGACGAGGGCACAGGCCACATTAAGACGGATGGTAGTCTTCAGTATAGGGGACGGATTGTGGTTCCCCAGTTGGCAAAGCTGAAAGAGGAAATCCTTCGGGAATTCCATTGTTCTCGTTTTACGGTGCATCCAGATGGCATAAAGATGTATCATGATCTTAAGTAAGCTGTATTACTGGAATGGGATGAAGGAACACGTTAGGATTTTATTCAAGCGATGTCTCAGTGTCAATAGATTAAAATTTGAGAATGAGGCCGCAAGGTTGCCAGCCATTGGAGGTAGCGGAGTGGAAGTGAGAGCATATCACGATGGATTTTGTGACTCACTTGCCACGGACATAGCGGAAGCATGATGCAGTGTGGGTGATAGTGGACCTGGTTAGTAAGTCAGCACATTTCCTGGTTGTGCGGATGACCTTCACTGAGGAATTCTGCAAGTTGTACATAGGGGCCATGCGGTTGCATGGGTGCCGACCTCCATGAAGTATCGGATCGTGCGAAGAGCCGTAGGGACACGATTGAGGATGATGCGCTTTTCATCCACAGACTGACGGTTAGTCAGAGAGGATTATACAGGTGTTAGAGGACATGCTGAGAGCATGCGTCCTAGATCTCAAGGGTAGTTGGGAGGAGCATTTTCCCTTGGTCGAGTTTTCCTATAACAATTGTTATCAGGCGAGTATACATATGACGCCTTATAAGGCATTATATGGGAGGCCATGTCGATCTCCGGTTTGTTGGACCGAGGTAGGAGAGCGATCCACCACGGGTCCGGAGTTAATTAGTGACACCTCATTGAAGGTGGAATTGATATGTAAACGTCCTCTCATAGCTCGAGATCAGACCCGGAAGGTTGCAGGCACACGGGAATGAAACCTCACAGAGTTTGAGGTGGGAGATCATGTCTTCTTGAAGGTTATGCCTAAGGGAGGAGTGATCAGGTTTGGCAAGCGGGAAAGCTATTGTCGAGATATATTGGGCCTTTTGAGGTACTCGAGGAGGGGTGGAGTACGCATAGTTGCTAGGTTGGCCTTTACCACTGGTTTATCAGTGTTCACGACATATTCTATGTCTCCATGCTCCGGAAATACACTCCAGATCCAACTCATATAGTGGGTTGGGGCGAGCTTGTTGTTGATATAGATGGGACCTTTGAGGAAGGACCAGTGTGTATCATGGATAGCCGAGACCAGGTTTTGTGGCGCAAGACTGTGAGTCTAGTGAGGTGCTATGGCGGCACCTAGGAGTGGAGGAGGCAACATGGGAACGTGAGGACACAATGCGTACCAGATATCCTTTCCTCTTTGAGGATGGAGGTACGTGGTTTAGTCATTTGGCATTTAAATGGCTGTTACATATGCATGTGATTGTATGTATATGTGTGTGTGAATTTCGGGACGAAATTCTTTTAAGGGGGGAAGGATGTGAGACCCCGGATAAAGTAAAATGATAGACACGGGTTGCAAACCTGGGAATTTCTCTAGATCTCGGATGATGACACGGGACATACGGTTGAGTTCATCTTGCGAAATCTAGGTACATAGTCGAATTTATTAGAGATTTAGAGAAGGTAGTGCACGTATTTCGAGACAATCGGGGACCAGATAGGGTGACACGTGGCATGAAGATGCATGCCATATGGCACTTGAGGAGGACACTTGGCACTTAAGAAGTGGAAGCCAAAATTAATCACACTTCTATCTTGCATGAGAGGATAGTGGTGGGAAAGTGGGCATGAATGACATGTGGAATGCTATGTGTCATGAGGAGAGAAGGAAGAGGTGTTCTACACCTAGATAAGTATTCTCCACCTAAAGCTATTTGTTCAGGGGGAAGAGGAGAGAAAGGGAAAAAAAAAAGAGGGAAGAAAAGAGAAAAAGAAAAAGAAAAAGAAAGAAAGAAGAAAGACAACGGAAAGGAAAGAGAACCAGCAGTTCTCTGATTAACAAGCAGAGGAGTTGCAGCAGTGAACGGATCTACGCTTCAAGAGGTAGGGGTTCTCTCCTACTGCAGTTGAGTCTTTGTTTAAGAGCCCGCCCCTGTAATGGCCATGAGGGTTAGCCGAGTAGTGGGCTGGTTGAAAGAATAATTTCGATAGAAATTATTGTTGAGATTGGGGGCCAGTTCTGATGCAGTAATAGTTTTAGAACTACGAGTTATGGAAGCCCGATTGTTGTACTATAGTTTGGGATACGGCGAGGATGATCTTGGTTGTGTCGCTGTGCATCTTTGTTTTATGAGTTTGGAGATTGAAATCAGTTTTGTGTGTTATTGCCCATTTGAATAACATGCATATTGTGAAAATGATGTTAATATATGCATGCTTGTTATATAATGCGTGATGCAGTTTGAAAGCATGTATTATGAATGTTGCATGTAGTTCCCATCATGCATGTAACATCGAATATTATGCGTGAAACTATTATCATTGCATGTGCGAAGTCATCGCGTGAAATCAGATGCTGATGCATGAATGAAATAGGTATTCGGGTTATCTACGATACTTGATGGTCGGAGGGTTGTCAATAAATTATATCGGAGGTTAGTCGATGAACTCTATCGGAGGAGTTGACCAGGAATAAAGAGGGGTTCTCGGAGATGGTCAGTGGTTCGATACTCGGGAGGTTGTCGATGGTTTACTATTCGGAGGTTGTCGAGTGTGTAAAATATTCGAGGAGGTTGTTACGGTGGGTTTCAAAGGCAAAAGCTTTTGTTTTGCCCAGAGCTAGTTTTAAATACATGGCAAATTTGCATGTATGAGGGAGAATGGTGAGACTAGGCATGAGAGCATAGACATTCATATGAGATATGCATATTTTATATGAATGTGTGTGAATGATTTTATGGATTATGCCATTGCATGTGCACTTAGGTGGGGAGTAGCCCTTGTGGGAGACTTTCTCTCTGCGGGCATAGCTCACTGCAGTTGTGGGAAAAATATTTTTAGGTCTTTGGAGGTACACACCAAGAGAAGGAGCACTTCATGAGGTCTTAGTTGAGGAGGAAGATCTAAGATGGCTTATTGTGTTCTTTTGTAAAATTCACAGGTAGAAAACCCGGTTTTATTTCGTAGTATTGTCAAAATTTTATGCCTTGATGTAAAATAGAATTGTAGTGGCTTTCGGATTATATGTTTAATACAATTTGGTAAGGGCTATGTCTTGCCTTGAGGGGATGTTTGGTTGCGTCTGAACCATAGGAAGTCGCTTTATTTCGATCCTATGTATTAGTAGAACTTTAAGAATGATTTTTTTTTGGGAAGTAAAGGGAATTTGGCCCTGTTGCATTCTAGTATATTGTAGCCCCATCGTTAAGCAGTGGCTTTGAATCAACAAATCGGACCTCTCTACGAGGCCCAAGTTATGGCCTTTTTACTCAGGAAAGGGTCGGATGAGTGTGTGACCAGGCTCTTAGGCCGGGTGACCTCTTTGGGGCGGAGGCCCGAGCTCTTGTTTGGCCCAACCTCTTTGGCGAGGTTTGACCTCTTACGAAGTGACCTCAAGTGGGATGAAATTTGTGTGTGGCCGAGCTCGTGAGGGATGAAATTTGTGTGTGGCCGACTCGGTGGGATGGTGTGTGGCGTAGGGGCTCGGTAGGGGATAATTTGTGTGTGGTAGGAGCTCGACGGGGATGAGCTATGTATGGGTGGGGCTCGGCAGGGATGGTGCGTGTGGCCCAGGGCTCGGCAAGGGATGGTGTGGCCCGGGCTCGGCGGGGATGGGGCGTGTGGCGAGGCTCAGCGGGGATGAGAGTACGTGTGGCCCGACTCGAGTACGGGGATATGGTGTGTGTGGCGAGCTTTCGGCGAGGGGATGGCTGTGTGGCGCGGCCCGACCTCACTAATTTGGGAGCTCTTACGAGCTCGGCGAGGAATGAGCTCGGGCATGCCAATTTTAGAGCGACCATAACTTTCTTGTCCGAAGTCCGTTTCATGCGTTCGTAGACTTTGTGGAAATCCCTTTGAGTCTAGAATCCATCCATATGTGGCTCATATTTTGTTCGAAAGTGACGAAAGACAGTAGGTACCTGTCGGTTGCATGTCGATTGTTGCTCGCGACGCTGACGGATGACCATAGCTACCGATCGAAGTCCGTTTCGAATATTAGACTCTATGGAAAGATCCGCGAGTCTAGAATCGACACATACCTATGGATGGAATTTGGTGCACAAATATGGCCGAAGTGGGCGCTCTTACGGCCGAGCTAACCTCTTTTTGGCGAGCGACCTCGTCCTAGGGAATGAGCTCGGCGCCAACCAGGCATTCATAACTTCCGAAGTCTGAAGTCCGTTTTACGTGTTCTTGGACTCTATGGAAAGCTCTATGAGTCTGGAATCTAACCATATGCCTGTGGATGGCATTTGGTGCCCACATTGTTCACAGTTGATCATTTACTTGCTAAATTTTAATTACTGGAGTCTTGGATAGGAGGTCTTGTTATGTGTCATTGATGTTGGGTGACACGTGGTATGCGTGAATAAGGCTATTATATAGCTTGTTGTGGGTTACTTTTGTGGAATTAAATAAAATAAAAATATATATATATATATATATATATATATATATATATATATATATATATATATATATATATTTATATAAAAGACCACAAGGATTTGGGGTGTCATAGCATATACATGTGATTGCATATGTTTGTGAGTTGGAATTTCAAAACAAAATCCTTTTAAGGAGGGAAGAATGTAAGACCCGGGAAAAAAACTAAAATTTTAAATTTAGCTAGGAAGGGCGAAATGGTAATTTTGTCGGAATAGGACATGCTAAAACCGGTAATTTTTGTAGATCTCGGATGATGAAACATACTTTACTGTTGAAATTGTCTTGCGAAATCTAGTCACTTAGCGAATTTCGTTGAATTAGATACCATCGGATTTTCCGAATTTAGTGACGGGGCATCGGGTGGACTAACGGGATTTTAGAAAAACCACTGAAAAGGTCAAATATTTAAAGAATGTCCATTTCTGATAGATGGAATTTAAAGCGGGATAAAATAATAAATTGTTTCGAGGGCGAAAAGCGGGTAGAGGCGTGACACTTGGCATGATGTAGTGCGATGTCTCATGTATAAATATCAAGCCATCTAAAAATAAAAAATATCTCTCTGTAATTTGGTCTAGAACAAAACGTTAGAGAGAGAGAGAGAGAGAGAGATGAGGGAAAAACCAAGCTTCTCCTACGATTTTATGAGGTTTGCGGTCGAACTAGGTAGTAGGAGTTAAAGATTCTCTACTTGACTGCGGAGGCTACTGGCATTGGGTACGAATCACAAGATTTAGCGAGGTCGAGGTTGAGTTTTCAAGGGGTGAGAAAGGTAGTGTCCCGAGAAATCACTTATTTATTTGAGGTAGGGTTTTCTCTACTTTCGGTTTAATTTTTTGTCTAAGGGAATGTGTGTGTGTCAATACAAGGGGAGGTCTTCATCCCGATTTTTACCGACCGTGATTGTGTTTTGGTCATAACTTGGCCATTACTCATCCGAATTGAGTGATTCAAATTTCTGGGTAAACTAGACTTATAGAAGAGCATATCTACTTGAAATAGGTATATCCAGATTCGGTACTTTGGACTGAAATTGAGAAGTGGAGCCGGCGGTATGGTGTCTGATGCAGGAAATTCCCGGGTGGGACACAATTGTCATTTTTATGATTGTTGGCCTCTAACTTCGGATAGCCATAACTTCTTCGTTCGAACTCTGTTTTGGGTTTTCTTGGACTCTATGGAAAGCCCATTGAGTCAAAATTCCAGCCATGTGCCTTTGGAGAACAATGGGTGATCATAAATTTTCTGAAATCTATGTTTTGAACCAACTGTGCAAGTTGCTTGGTTGTGTTGATGTGAATAGCCGAGTTTTGACATGACCATTGCATGGCATGTTGTAGGCTATTGTATTGGGTAAGAATTGGCCATGAATTAGCATAAGGAAGGTTGTATGACATTATTTGTTTAGTCATGGATTGATGGATGCTCATATGCTAGATGCGATATCTATATATATTGACATGAAATATATGAAACTTATATGCTTGCGATATATGTTTGCATGGTAATTGACATGATGTACAACTGATGAGAATGGTTCATGTAGTGTGCATCATACATGTAACATGAGAAATTGTAGTGACATTAGCATTGCATATGCACAGGGACATCAGCATATTGGGTGTGTGTGCATGGGTATGATCATCCATCATCAGTGTTGATGAATGGAGTAGTAGGCTCTGCGTACTTTGGACGGCGTCAATAAATGACTCCGCGGTTCAAAGCAAAAACAAAAAAGAAATATAAATAATGTGTGTTGGGGCGGAGAAAGAGAGGGTACATTGTTAAACTCCTCGGTGAAAGCACCGGAACATGGGTGTAAGAGACCGCGGTGTGATCTGAGTTACGCAGCCTAAAAGGGCACGCAGTCATGTTTATCACTGGAACATAGAATTTGTAAGAGCCCTTGATGTGATCCAAAAGATTCTGGCCCACCCAAAGAGAACACAGTCATAAGTTTATCACCAAGGCTTGGGTTGTGTGATAGGGTCGGGGATGACTCGGGATTAGTTGCCCATTGACGCCCCATTTAGATGTGGTGGTACGATAAGGGCTTGGTATATATTGTCATTGAAGCACTGGTGACGATTGTCACACTTGGCATAGGCATGTGTGTGAGGAGTCGGTGACTGACAGGATAATGGGCATGAGAGACGTTCATGCATGACATACGACATTCATGTAGACATATTCACTTGGATGTGTATGGGTTGGTTTGACCATTGTATGAGCACTTAGGTGGGGAGTAACCCTTGTAGGAGATTATCACTACTAAGTTTTGCTCACCCTATCGTGGGACCCCCCTGATTCGTTTTGGCCAAGTAGGTGTTTCGGAATCAAAAATATTTGTATCCTAGGGTTCACACTCTGTGTAGCAAACTCTGCATTATAGTGGTCTAGAACAGAACATAGGGATGGGTTTTCTTCGTGAGAAGAGAAGAATTCACGGTGGATTGAAAATGGTGTTTTTCTCTTGGATTTAAGGATTTGTGTAAAGCAGTGAGAGAATGGTTGAGAAGCTTGAAATAAAGCTGAAATAAAGTGGAAGAACTCCTTAAAGTCTCGGGCAGGCTTTGGGCTTGGGCTTTCTAAGGCATCGACATATCCTCGGGTTTTCTCACGTTGGGGAGGATGACATATAATCATTTCACTGAACCGGATCTTCTTTTAACTAAAACCCTAAACCTAAATTTTCCTTCTTGAAATATGGCATTTAATGGGCATAAATGTCACGACAATTGAGAACACATCTACCTCGAAACCACCACGTAGTAACTAATGAGAGCAGCTAGCTGGATAACAATTGGATCTAGTGATAAGTATCCACTAGGCCAACTTGCCAAATACACGTTAGGCGGGGCATGTTTGGAGATTATAATAACCTATGAAGGCGGGGGCCACAAATACCATTACATGCTTACATGGCTTGAGAATAGTCGACTGCCTCAGCGGCTCAGTGGCCTTCCACTCAAGGATGAGGGGTTTTAGCCGGAACATCCCTTGATTTGTCATCATCGAGGGTGTTTGGCTAACAAAGAAAAATACAAAGAAAGTGAAGGAAAGGAGAGAGAAAATCACAAACAGTGGGAGGAGAGGAAACTTAGGCGCCTAATTTTGTTAGTGATTGATGGAGTAGAAGATTGATTGATGTTACAAAGCAAAGACAGGCTTATATAGGTGCTGTACCAAGGAAATTACAAAAACATGTGCAAGGAACCAAAATTACATCAAGGGTAAGATTGGTACAAAACCACAAAGCGAGGTCAAAAGCGATCATCAACGAGATTGCGAGGGAGCTGGGGTATTTGCGAGAATTTGCATGACACACTTGAAAATTTGTGGAGATTGCGAATTTTAGCGACCACGCTAAATTTCCATGCATCATTCTTTCTCTTCACCGTTTTTACTCTAAATCTCCTACGGTCGATCATGCATCTTCAAATTAGGCTTAGGTTCGCTTCGTGTTTGAATCGGATTAAAAGATAATAAAAAATTATTTGGCACGCAAAAACTTACCTAAAAATAGCTAAGTAAGGTGCAAAGCGGAACCTGATATATCAGGTGGGTTATTAAGTTTACATTAGTACACAAAGTGCTTAGGAAATGCAATAACCAGGTCTCAAAATAGCACTATTTGGGTACTAATCACCCCCTTTCAGGTGTAAGCAGTTGACTCGCATTTGGGACCTCACATATGAAGAAAGCCGGATGTGGCTTAGGACCATATTTTGTATATGTGTATTATAACAATTAGTTTTAATATATCATTTTGTGTAAGAGTGTATAATTGAACTCTTGTAAACATATATCAATACATAGTTGCATGTATAATATTTAGGGTATGGTTGAATGGGGTCGAATGGTCGCTATGACTCATGAATGACTCGGTGTGGTATATTGAGCCCAGATGGGTCATGTGATGTATTATTATAAAGGTTGTATTTTGGATGACTTCGGGTATGGGAGACTGTCCGATTTTTTGTTAAGTGGATCTCTATAAATGGACATGATGGTGTGAAAAGTTGGGTTACTAGGCTTTACCCACTGGGTTAAAATGGGTTGGTACAGTTTGTCACCGGGATAGGGGTGTTGCATAACTTTTAAGATACGACATGATTCTTCACATTTCATGCAATGAATATTAACATAAAAAAACAAAAAAAAAGGAATGTTTTGCCAACCTTCCATATTTCCTATTTCATATATTAAACCATGATAAGTAATTTTTAAGATACGACATGATTCTTCACATTTCATGGAAGGAATGTTACCATAAAAAAAAAGGAATGTTTTCCCAACCGTCCAAATTTCCTATTGCATAAATTAAACCATGATAAATAATTTTTAAGATACGACATGATTCTTCACATTTCATGCAAGGAATGTTAACATAAAAAAAGGAATGTTTTGTCAACCGTCCATATTTCCTATTGAAGAAATTAAACCATGATAAATAATTTTTAAGATACGACATGATTCTTCACATTTCATATAAGGAATGTTTGCATAAAAAAAAAGGAATGTTTTGCCAGCGAGTCCATGTTCCTATTCACGAATTAAACCGCATGATAAATAATTTTTAAAAGATCTGACACGATTCTTCACATTTCATTTAAGGGAATATTCAGCATAAAAAAAAGAAATGTTTTGTCGGCAGTCTATTGTTTTTCTATTGCGAAATTAAACCATGATAAATTTTTTAACATATGAGCATCAAGGATTCTTCACATTTCATGCAGGAGAATGAAGTAACATAAAGGGAATCTTTTTCCAGCCGTCCATATTTCCTATTCTGAAATTAAACCACTGATAAATAATTTTTAAAGATCTGACAGCGGTTTCCTTCCACATTTCCATCAAATGAATGTTAACATAAAAAAAAAAAAAAAAAGGAATGTTTTGCCAACCTTCAATATTTCCTGTTGCAGAAATTAAACCAAGATAAATAATTTTTATGATACGACACAATTCTTTACATTTCATGCAAGGAATGTTAACAAAAAAAAAAACGGAATGGCTTGCCAATCGTCCATATTTCCTATTCTTGAAAGTGTTAATGAGCTCAAATAATTTTTTAAGATCTGACACTTGATTCTTCACATATTTCTTTTAGAGATATTAACATAAAAAAAAGGAATGTTTTGTAACAGTTCATATTTCCTATTGAAAAGATAAACCACTATTAAAAAATTTATTAAAAATCTGATATAGATTTACTACATTTCATGTAAGGAATGTTAGCAAAAAAAAAAAAAAGTAATGTTTTGCCAACCGTCCATATTTCCTATTGCAGAAATTAAACCATGATAAATAATTTTTATGATATGACACGATTCTT
The DNA here is from genome assembly GCA_016808115.1 of Tetrastigma voinierianum. Classification (NCBI taxonomy): domain Eukaryota; kingdom Viridiplantae; phylum Streptophyta; class Magnoliopsida; order Vitales; family Vitaceae; genus Tetrastigma; species Tetrastigma voinierianum. Next base: position 260,288 of record JAEQBH010001948.1, on the reverse strand, counting down.
CACATTTCATGTAAGGAATGTTAGCATAAAAAAAAAAGGAATGTTTTATCAATCGTCCATATTTCCTATTGCAGAAATTAAACCATGATAAATAATTTTTAAGATACGACATGATTTTTCACATTTAATGCATGATGTTAACATAAAAAAGATATTTTCCCACCGTCTATATTTCTATTGCCGAGAGGTAAACCACCCGATAAATAATTTTTAAGATACGACATGATTCTTCACATTTAATGCAAGGAATGTTAACATAAAAAAGAAACGAATGTTTTACCAATCGTCCATATTTCCTATTGTAGAAATCAAACCATGATAAATAACTTTTAAGATGCGACATGATTCTTCACATTTCATCATGAGACCCATACATGAGTAAAATGCCCTAATAGGGCCCATCATCTATACTCGTCCATACTGATTTGAACCATACATTTCTAAATCCAAGAGTTATTACATAATTCCTAATCTAAACATATAATCTTAAGTAGTTAGTTTCTAATATATCGCAAAACAAGAATCAGACCACCGGATCCACCGCTTCATAATCCGACCTCTAAGGGGCGCTATACCGCATGCTGTGTCCTATACGAGGGTCCACGACGGGGTGGTAGCACCCGTAGAGATAAGTATCTACAGGGCTATTCCCTTGGTGCATGCAAATGATGATGTTTCCTGGTCAGCAACAACTGTCCGGCATACATGTTGTCCTATCATGGAAAAATCTACATGCATGTATGAGCGACACTCTACATGCCCCAGTATCGGGTCAACTCGACCCTACCACCCAGAATCTACAAGTGCCGATAGGAAATCAATGCGGAGTGGTCGACTCATCTCACAACCCGTAGTCTATGTGATATTTATTTGTCGTTCCGTGTCTTTTTGGACCTTGAGCACTTTTCGAGGTCCTGCGCGGGTCTCTTACACCCTCCGACATTTTACGGGCTTTCACTTGGTGGATGCTGTCTAACCAGTTTTCAGGCTTTTCACTGAGGGATTATCTATCCTAGCATACGCCATTTTATTTCATTGCATTTCCATTTTAGTTTGCAACGTGGAACTCAATTGGACCACCGTCCATTTCCAAGCCCTGCGATTCTGCACCAAACGTGAGTGCCAAGCGATACCATGCTTCACACCATGTAATGCGGTGTTACCGCTGCATGTGCATTTTAATTTGTGCCAGCGCTGCTCGAACCCATGACAATGTATGAAGACCTCTACATGGACATTCTACCGCATACACTATGTGTATTGCTATGAACACTCATAATCACAATGCACACAACATTCCATATGTTAGTTTTAACATCAACGCCTGTGCAGTCATGTTAATATTCCATACACATTCAAATCAGTACATCGCTTAAGCATGCACTACATCTTTTCTATCATTCGGTTCATTCATGTATCAACACATCATTCAAATAACATTAACGCAAATTCCAACCATTACTTAAGGCTTGGAGTCATGCTATAATTCATATTCCGGTAGGACATAATTATTATCAATCAGCCACAACCCACATTGCATATAATTATTTCCATCTTCATCACACATATGTCATAATTTCACATGGGGAGAATTTGGCATCTTTATTCGTTGGTTGTAAGCGTAATAGCTTGCACATTAGCCATTCTGACCATAAATCCGGCGTACTTGGCACAAATGTCTGGACTTGGTAAAAAGTCCAAATTTTGTAAATACCACACAAAACATCCAACGTGCAATTCCTTGCTCAGGTCATATGCAGTCCCAAGCATTTCGGTTACAAACCGGTTCCGAAAACCAGAACGGACTATTCCTCAACTATCCATGACCCAGCCCAATGTTCAGCCTACATTTTGGCTGAGCACTTTATCTTATTAAATTCTAGACTCGAGCTTTATGTAGAGAGTCAAACGAATCGGAGTTTGGATGATGAGAAAGTTATGGCCGTCAAAGTTGGCGGCCGATTCACAGGGTGTCTTCCGAAATTTGGGGCACACCTAGTTTGCTGATACGCTCGAGTTTCTGGCATCCCGAAACACAATGTTCTATTTCGGACAGTTCCAAAACCCTATAGATGGTCTTTGACCATCACACAATCCGCAAGACAAGACACCTGACATACAAGAAATTCGCCTAGAAAACTGAAACGAGAAACCCGTGGGAGGCCATTACCGCATTTTTAAGGCGTAAAATAGAGTAGGAGGAAACCTACACTCTTGTAGCACGATTCAGGACTCTTTTACCGTCTGAGATGCGCTCCAGCTGCGCAACACTCCTTCCTTTTCCTCTTTCTTTTTCCTCTCTTCCTCCCCTTTCTTCTTCTCTTTTCTTCTTTCCTTTCTCCTTTCCTTTCCTCCCTTTCTCTTCTCCTTTCCTCCCTTTCTCTTTTTCCCTTCCCCCTCCCTTCTCGCCATGCTCCCAATTGAAACTTCTTTGCCCCCCTTGCTTGTAGAACAGCCCATGTAGAAGCCCCTTATATAGGGCTTCCAAGGCCATGCATGTTGACACATGGCTTGCCATGTGTCACACATGCATACCTTGTCAATACATTGTGACACATGAGGCTTGTCATGTGTCCTGCATGGTTTTTCATGTGTCATCCATGGCTCGCCATGTGTCGCCGAACACTCGTTGCCTCGAATCGTAGAGTCGGGTTATCTCGAATTCAATGAGGAACTCATTGGGTAAAAATTTAGATTTTGAGAGATGATTCCAACGGTGCAATTCGTTTTGCCATCCGAGATCTAGAAAAATCCCAATTTTTCTCCGAACTATTCCTGTAAACTATAGTTTTGCCCCCTTTTTATCTGAAAAATTCAAATTTAAAATTTTCACGGGTTTTACAGATTCTTCACATTTCATGCAAGGAATGTTATCATAAAAAAAAAAAAAGGAATGTTTTTCCAACCATCCATATTTCCTATTGCAGAAATTAAACCATGATAAATAATTATTAAGATACGACATGATTCTTCACATTTCATGCAAGGAATGTAGAATAAAAAAAACAGAATGTTTTGTCAACCGTCCATATTTCCTATTGCAGAAATTAAACCATGATAAATAATTTTTAAGATACGACATGATTCTTCACATTTGATGCAAGGAATGTTAACATAAAAAAAAAAAAAGGAATGTTTTGCCAACCGTCCATATTTTCTATTGCAGAAATTAAACCATGATAAATAATTTTTAAGATATGACATGATTCTTCACATTTCATGTAAGGAATGTTAACATAAAAAATGAAAGAATGTTTTACCAATAGTCCATATTTCCTATTGTAGAAATTAAACCATGATAAATATTTTTTAAGATGCGACATGATTCTTCACATTTCATCCATGGAATGTTAACGTAAAAAAAAAAAAAAAAGGAATGTTTGGCCAACCTTCCATATTTCCTATTGCAGAAATTAAACCATGATAAATTATTTTTAAGATACGACATGATTCTTCATATTTTTTACAAGGAGATATTGTCGGCCCCAGTCAGGGTCTTTTTCAGTGAGCGATTGTCGCGAAACAGTGTTCAACGGTGACCCAAACAGTAACACGATTACTGCGCAGCGGGTGGGTCGTGCCGCGGTGCGTGTCTTCCACCGTAATGTTGATGTGGCCCGAAACAGCACCCATGTCGTGGGCGCGCATCTTGGCGTTAATCCGCCGCGCCCTTGCGTGGTACGTGACGACCGCTGGTGGTGCGGCACGGAGCCCCGTGCCATGCCACGGTCGGATCACGATCCCCAGTAAGCCAAGCCGTGTCGCGACACGGAAAGTGTCAGCGACTGTTAGGTCACCTTACATGGCCTTAGTGTCGCTGACTCAAGGGCATATCGCGACACCCAATGACTACCACGCCCAATATGAAAATCATGTCAGACGAGGACCAACCTAGTCCAGCCAAATGCGTTGTTTTAAAAATTTGTCTATGGAGCTTTGGGAGGCTGGATAAAATCATAGTGTTTTAAAACTGGGATGTGGCATTGTTGCTCTATAAATTTGTCATTGACATGTACAAACTTTCCTTTTCTAGTGATCTGTTGGGCATTGTCTACTCAGACACCATTTAGAATTTGAAATTTGTACAGAAAAATGGCGGGTGGCCAAATCAAAATTCATTATATTACTCTTTTCTTTTCTTTTTAATTTCTTTGTATGCAAACCTCTAGGAATTAGCCTCATTACTACAAAGGCTCCGGAGCTTGAAAAACTCGCCAAAATGCATATATTATACAAAAGCGAATTTAATTACAATTTGTATTTAATTAAAAATTACAAAAATCTAGGTTTTCTCTCCAGAATTTACAAAATACAGAAATGAGGCAAAGTTTGGCCATTTCTTCGCCTCTAAGGCATCAGATGCGTCCCATCCCCAGGTGCACCTTCAGTACCTAAAATAATTGTTCCCTTGGCAGGGTGAGCAATGCCCAATAGTGGAATTTTCCTACAAGGGCTACTCCCCACCTTAAATGCACATGCAATGGCATAACACATACATCCACATTCCATACAATTTGCAATTCACACATGGAATGACTTATATCATGCATGGGATGTTTTCATGCCCATATCCCGTGTCACTCACCGACTCCCTCACACATGCCTATGCCAAGTGTGACAACCATCACTGGTAGTACCAATGACACCATATACGAGGCCACTTATCGGCTCGTCGACGCAGGCAAAAGTGCGATGGGTAACTAATCCCGAAGTTAATCGACTCCCATCACCCAGCTCGAAGTCAGTGATAACCTGCTTAGTGTCTCTTTAGGCTGACGAGAACTTTTAGTTACACATGGTCTCTAACACCTTACAAAACTTTTAGATAACACCTTGGGTCTCTTACACTGTCTGAAATTTTAGATATCTCCGTGAGTCTCTTACACCCAAATTCCAGGCTTTTCACATGAGGGGATTATTGGCCCCATGCCATGCCCAACACACTAAATTTTATTTTACTTCATGTTTTGAACCATGAGTCAATCATTAGACGTCATCCAAAATACGAGCTCATCACACGTTCACCAATAATGGTGAACAACCATATCGTGCACCCACACTCGACTCAATGCGATGTAACTGTGCACATGAATGCAATGATGCTAATCCATATATTCAATCCTAACGATCCACACACAATTATATACCATATAATTCAAACCTCATGTTAACACATCAAATTTGCATGCATTAACAATTCTCATTCTTCACACACAACACATGCTATTCTTTCCCGAGCCATAACTCACGCGACACACATGGACAATTTGGTTCGAAAATAAATTTTCGGACGTGCAGTTCTGATCCCGTGTCCGAAATTAAACGTCGAGGACGTCACTCCCTTTTAGCATGTAGTCCCATTTCCTTGGGACTGAAATGCTCAGCCATTTAGGCCTCACAACTCCCAAAAATGCCATTTTCATGGCTTCTTAGGCAATAACCGGTAGGAGGCCCACACCTCTCGGGTTGTCGAGCTCACAATCCGTGCCACGCGTGGCAGCTGCGGTGGGGGATCAGCTTTCCCTCTTTGCCTCGTGGGGTTTGTGGGGCCAGGTCAGTGGAAGGAAATCTAGAGAGAAGTGAGGCTTCTCGCTCTAGCTCTCTTCTTTCCTCTCTTTCGGTTTCTCCTCTCTCTCTCCTTCTCTTCTCTGACCAATTTGATAAAGATGAATTAGTAGTTGTCCTTCCTAAACGCATGTCGCGTTAAGTGGACCTTGGATTAAGCATATCACTTATCCATCTACCATAGATTTCCACCCGATCACATGACTGTAATATGTCTCGTAGATTACGGCAGACGCGTGTTTATTGGCTAACCGAGCACATGTCTCATCTTGGCGACGAAATATTGTCAGTGTCATATCTGCGCCTTCCATGCCTCGAAAAATGTGAAATTTTGGTTGTTTTGAAGTCGATGGGGTCGACGTGTGTATTTAGATTTCGGCGAGAACGATACCCGATGGTGAAGTCCGTTTCGTCATCAGAGATTTAAGAAAAATTCACGAGTTTTGACGAAATTTCACCAGATTCTCAGTTATTAAATCTGGTTTTAGAGTTTCCACCAGTTAACATAAAAAATAAAGGAATGTTTTTCCAACCGTCCATATTTCCTATTCCATAAATTAAACCATGATAAATAATTTTTAAGATACGACATGATTATTCAAATTTCATGTAAGGAATGTTAACATAAAAAAAAAAAAAAAAAATGTTTTCCCAACCTTCCATATTTTCTATCGCAGAAATTAAACCATGATAAATAATTTTTAAGATACGACATGATTCTTCACATTTCATGCAAGGAATGTTACCATAAAAAAAGGAATGTTTTGCCAACCGTCCATATTTCCTATTGCAGAAATAAAACGACGATAAATAATTATTAAGATACGACATGATTCTTCACATTTCATGTAAGGAATGTTAGCATAAAAAAAAAAAAGAATGTTTTGCCAACCGTCCATATTTCCTATTGCAAAAATTAAATCATGATAAATAATTTTTAAAATATGACATGATTCTTCACATTTCATGCAAGGAATGTTAACATAAAAAAAAAATGAATGTTTTGCAACCTATCTATATTTCCTATTGCAGAAATTAAACCATGATAAATAATTTTTAAGATACGACATGATTCTTCACATTTCATGCAAGGAATGTTAACATAAAAAAAGGAATCTTTTGCCAACCTTCTATATTGCCTATTGAAGAAATTAAACCACGATAAATAATTTTTATGACACGACACGATTCTTCACATTTCATGCAAGGAATTTTAACATAAAAAAAAAAAAAGGAATCTTTTGCCAACCGTCGATATTTCCTATTGCAAAAATTAAACCATGATAAATAATTGTTAAGACACGTCATGATTCTTCACATTTCATGCAAGGAATGTTAATAGAAAAATAAGGAATGTTTTTCTAACCTTCAATATTTCCTATTATAGAAATTAAACCATGATAAATAATTTTTATGATACGACATGATTCTTCACATTTCATGCAAGGAATGTTAACAAAAAAAAAAAAGAATGTTTTGCCAACCGTCCATATTTCCTATTACAGAAATTAAACCATGATAAATAATTTTTAATATATTAAATGATTCTTCACATTTCATGCAAGGAATGTTAATAGAAAAATAAGGAATTTTTTTCTAACCTTCCTATTACAGAAATTAAACCATGATAAATAATTTTTAATATATTAAATAATTCTTCACATTTCATGCAAGGAATGTTAATAGAAAAATAAGGAATGTTTTTTAACCTTAAATATTTCCTATTATAGAAATTAAACCATGATAAATAATTTTTATGATATGACACGATTCTTCACATTTCATGCAAGGAATGTTAACAAAAAAAAAAAAAAAAAAAAGAAATGTTTTGCCAGCGTCCATGACTCCTAATCTGAAATTAAACCATGATAAATAATTTTTAATATATGAAATGATTCTTCACATTTCATGCAAGGAATGTTAACATAAAAAAAGGAATGTTTTGTCAACCGTCCATATTTCCAATTGCAGAAATTAAACCATGATAAATAATTATTCAAATACGACATGATTCTTCACATTTCATGTAAGGAATGTTAGTATAAAAAAAAAAGGAATGTTTTGCCAACCTTCCATATTTCTATTGCGGAAATTAAACCATGATAAATAATTTTTAAGATACGACATGATTCTTCACATTTCATGCAAGGAATGTTATCATAGAAAAGAAACGAATGTTTTACCAATCGTCCATATTTCCTATTGTAGAAATCAAACCATGATAAATAACTATTAAGATGCGACATGATTCTTCACATTTCATCCATGGAATATATATAAAAAAATGTTTTGCCAACCGTTTGTATTTTGCTATTGTAGAAATTAAACCATGGTAAATAATTTTGACACCCGCCCTACTAGAGAGGCGTGTCGACAACACAAACTCCTAGTAGATGAATTCCAACGCCTAGAGGAATCTGTGAAGATTAGCCGTGTTTCTTCTTGAAAACTGTATAAATTTTTTCTTTTCTAAACTGTGATTTTATAAAATTTCGGCGACATATGACTACATATAGGACATGTCCCAAAACCTATAAATACAATTTACACTTATAAAATATGGCAACCAACAACATTTCTTCAAAAGAGCCTCCGGCTCATCACATTTTCATAAACAAAACCATGTACATACATATACACAACTATACAAGTGTAAAGTGTTTCTAATAAAAGTTAGTTATAGTTGAGTAAATGACCACATATAACTAAATTAGGAGGACACGATATGTTGTTCAGTGATCCGAGTGTACTTGTACACGAAGGGATAGAAGTTTAAAGCGGGGAAAATAATGGGCTAAAAGAGCTCGAGTGAGTGTATGCTTTATAAATTGCTTGTTTTTTTTTTTTGAAAATGTCTCAAAACTGTAAACGATCTTTTGCACAAAACACTTTGAGAAAACACTTTGCTTTTGCGCTATAAAAGTTTCTAAAACTTTTCTTAAAATGCTTGCTTGCTTATTATGTGAGACCTCAAGAAAATTCCAATTTTCTGAAAAATGGCAAAATTGTAATTTCGGTAAAAAATCCGAAATCATTCTAGATCTCGGATGACGAGAAGCAGTTCATAGGTTGGAATCCTCTCCACGAGGAAATCCTAGCTAACACGTCGAATTTAAGTGAATGAAGGAACGGTGGTGAGATTTACACGTTTTTCGAGGCATCGAGTATCGAGTGTCGTAAAACGACATGTGATGTGACAAAAGTCACCTATAACATGTACTCCTGTGACACATGTTGCATGAGTAGAGAGATGATGAAATGGATGGCTTAAATTGAGTCATGTGTCAAAAATCCAAGGGAAGGGACATATAGGGAATTTTGGAAATTCTTAATGAGAATGGGACAAAAGATGAACAGTGTTCATCTTCCCCAATTTGAAGACCAAAATGGCAGTGAATGGACTGGGAAATGCAGAAAGTGAGCTTAGGTTTGAGATTTTGATATTTTTACAGAGAGAGAGAGCACCTTCTCTCTAAAATCAGGGATATTGGGCCAGTGTGAACAGAAGGAAATTGTTCTGTGTGAGAACTATGGCGTGGGCACCGGTTTCTTGGAGTTTCGACAAAATCCGTGAGGTAGGGGTTTTATCTTACTTGCTTTACCTCTTGTTTAAGTGTTTTGTTGATGGTTGAGTTGATTTGAGGCCTTGAATGGCGCAGTTTGATCGATCCAAGGCTTCGGGACGAAATGTAGAATTTTAGGAGCTCGTTTGGACGGTCAAGTGACGGTCACAAACTATTTAAATTGCTAGTGGTATAATTTATGCTATAAATTATGTTGTGATATGCGTAAGGCGGAATGGCCATTGGACTTGGGTTACAAAGTGGAACAGTGTTGGGTGATTAGCGGAAGTGAGCAGTGGCTTAGGGTTTCAGCACATTCACGTGAAGATAGTGTTCACGAAATATTTTGTGAGAAAATGTGTTTAGTTGGTAATTCAAATTGAATTACTCGTGTTTGATGAATGCTTGTGTGGTAATTTTTTTGGTGTAATGGATTGAGAATTAATACAACATGTTGTTGTGATTTAATTTATGTCAATATATGCATGATGATGTATTTACATGTGTTATATAAATTGTGTTGAAATGACATAATGCATTTCATATGCAAGGGTAACTTACGGAAATTAGGTATATTATTATGGCATGAAAAAAATAAAAACGAACATTGTAAGACCCGAGAAATTCCAATTTTTGGAAAAAGGGCAAATTCGTAATTTCGATTACAAAATTGTTAATTTCGGTTAAAAATCCGTAATTTGTTCTCTAGATCTTGGATGACGAAATGGATTGCACCGTTGGAATCGTCTCATGAAATCTAGCCTTACGTAAATTCGTCGAATTCTGGAAACGGTCGGAATTTACCGTTTTGAAGCGTCAGCGTTCGGGCGTAAGTAAAAGCGATTTTGATGTGACGAAAGTCACATATAACATGTACTCATGTACCATAAGTGGCATGAGTAGAGAAATGATGAAAATGGACGGCCGAGATAAAGCCGAATGTCAAAACTGGAGAAAGAAGGGAATTAATTAATTAAGTTGATTTAAGTCACAAAAGGCCAAAATAGTCAACAGTGCTCATCTCCCACATTTCAAAAAGCCAAAAGCGTGAATTGCAAAAGGGGAGGAGGTCCAGTAGCTGGGAGAAACGAAAATGGAGGAATTTAGAGGACCTCGCTCTCTCACAGAAATCGACGATAGGCCAGTCGGTAGTCTTCGGGGCAAGAAGGAAAGCTGCTCTATGCGGAAAGGGCTTCACGTGGGTACCGAATTTAGGGAGTTTCCTCAAACTCCTTGAGGTAGGGGTTTCTCCCTACTTGGGTTTTATTCTCGTTTTAAGTACTTTACAAATGTTTGAGTAGAATGAGGCCGTTAGGGGCCGTTTGATCGGTCCCAAACCTTGGGACCGAATTAATATGAATTTTTGAAATCTCATTGTGACAGCCGTGACTGACCACGGCTGGTTTGGGTAGAAAATTGTGTTTTTCCATGATAAATCATGTATTGATTGAGATAAGAGGCCGGAGAAATGGCCGTGAGGCGTGGGTTGCAAAGGTGAGCGGAGTAGTTATTTTTGGGAATAGTAACCGAGGGTTTCACTATTCCCGAAACAGTGTTCTCAAAAAAATATATTTTTGTGAAAATATGTGTTTGGTTGAGTGATTTAAACTAAATTGCTCGTGTTTGATCATTAACTTAGTGAGATAATTTTGATGTATGGAAATGAGAATTTACGTGACATGATTGTGTGAATTGATTGTTTTGTAAATATATGCATGTTTATATATTTACATGTAGATGAAGCATATTGGAGATTGCTTTGTGCATTCCATATGCTGCTTGGAACACCCTGGTTTATAGAGGTGAGTGCATGAGATGAGTCTAGAGAGAACGGTTCGGAGGGTTGTCTAAAAATATTAATTATCGGAGGGTAGTCCAAATTAAAAATATCAATCGTCGGAGCGGCCCAATTGATTTTCATCGGAGGGTAGTCCACAAACAAATAATATATCAATCGTCGGAGCGGCCCAATTGATATATATACACATCGGAGGGTTGTCCACAAACAAACAAAATAGAAATTCTCATACGAGGCTTAGGCGAGTGTGAGGAAGTCGGTGAGGACTCGGGATCTGAGTTGGTCATGTAGACATTCAAGTAGGATCATGCATTTGCTTGAATGTGTGTTTAATTTAGAACATTGCACTGCACTTAGGTGGTGAGTAGCCCACTTAGGGTGATTCCACTGCGGGCATTAGCTCGCCTGTCGGGGCCTCATTGTTCTGGTGCGAGGGGCGGCGTGCGAGGGACCGGCTGGAGTCCCAGAGACATGGGATTAGATGAAGTAGAGTTGTGGCTTTTGTGTATACATGTACTAGAACTTTTGAAGTTTAATGTATGTATTGTATAGAGTAAAAACATATGAACTCTTGTAACTATTATTGGGTATATAGTTGGATTCATAGTTGGCATGTATTGAGTATTGTTTATGGGCGAAGTGGCGTTTTAAATCATAAAGCTGTTATATTGAATTTGTTGGAGACGGAGTTTATGCGGGGTTACGTATTTGGGTGAAACTCTCCCGTACAAAGGAGACTGCGCGATTTTAAATGAAAAATGTCGAGTCACGACACTCCACAGTATTCAGCGGGTTGTGGTGGTCAGCGGACCCGAGATTTGGGCGTCCACGGCTTGGTATCGAGAGCTAAGGTATACGAATACCTAGGGAGCTCGGGTTTAGAGTATCCATCACCACTAGGGCTGTGGTTGGAAGTGATAAGTGTAGGTATGAGATTACCTGGGAAAATCACGAGACGAAAACTAGGACAACACGTGCAAAAATGAATTTTATTGTGTTTTGTGTGATTTGATGACTTATTGTGTGAATGGTATGCTTACCATGTTGTGTGATAAGATCGTTTATGTGTGCTTGGTTATTAGCACATGGATGAGTTAGGAAATATTTTAGAAAAATATCTTAGGTGTACGATTATTACCAAGCGGAAAAGAAAATGAAGAAAAATAAATTTTTTAATAAATTATGGGATGAGAATTGAAGAAAATGATTTTTAAGGTTTTACAGGTGTAAAGCGAACAAAATGGAGGGAAGCAAAAAATAAAAAGAAAAAATTTGGAATTTTCAGTAGCTGAAACAAGGAAAAAAAATATTGGAGCAGGGGCACGAAATGAGCTCTTGCCCGTTGAGCAGGCCCGGGGCTGGGCGCGGGCGCGGCACGGCCTGGCCAGCGGGGGTCTTTGGGAGGCGAACCTTGGGGCGTGGGCGCGATGGAGCGCGGCAAGGGGGCGTGCGGGGCACACAGCGGCGCCTTGGCTTGGGGAGCACGGTATTAGGGCGGGGCACGGCCGGCTAGGCGGCTGGGGCTTCCGGCTGCTGGCGTCTTTGGCGGCCCAGCCAATTTGCTGCACTGGTGCACTCGAAGCTATTTTGACCGGTTTGACTTGAAATCTTATTCTTGAAGGAGTGATTTTTGGACATTGTTAAGTGAACCGATTCATGAACAATTCATCTAAAAATGAAAAAAAAAAAAAATTATAAAAAAAAAAACAAAAATAAATAAATAAAATCAAATAAAATTAGACAAGGGTACCGAGAAAAAATAAAATTTTCCAAAAAAATGAAATTTTCGAAAATAAAATTTTGTTGAAAACAATATTTTAAATGCAAATTGATTTGCTTGCGCCTGTAAATGCAAGAGACGATGTCTCTCTGCTGATTTATGTGTATGATTAGTGTCTGAAGTTGTGTTTATGCCTTAGAATGTATTGAGGGTTCGCGCCATATTGGTGTGTAGATGGCTAGTAAGAGGGCGAGAGGATGTAGAGGGGCGTCCACGGGAGACGCTGGTCGAGGCACCACTGGAGCGACGACCCGGCCAGCCCGTATTTGTCAGCCGAGGCCTTTCTTTGAAATTTTGTAGGTGTTGCGCGAATGCTATCGCCTGGGCTCGCATAACGCGAGATGGTCGAGGAGGTCCTAGTAACCTCAAAGGTTTGGCGTATCATCCTCCAGAGCATTCCGCAGGGGAGGAGATCCGATGGTGGTAGACCATTGGTTCGTACAAATCGAAAGTATTGAATAATGATTACCTCGCGGCCGGATTAAGCTAGGCTGCGTTCGACAGGGTGGCTTAAATATGGTGGAAATGGAAGGACCTCCTAGAAACCTAGGCGATGACATGGGTGGTAGAATTTGAGGAAATTTGTTCATGTGCGTACTTTCTAGAGACTACGAAGGCTGAAGTTCTTAGAGTTGGCAGGGCGATGGCGTGATGGATTACATGTGACTAGGTTCCACCAGGCCTTCATTTGTTGATGATTACGTGGCCACAAGCTTGGCGAGGTTAAGAAGATTTGAGAATGGAATTTGAAGTTGTCTATTGAGACGGGATTATGGGACTTCACCTCGGGATATGGACTCCATGGTTGGGGCGATACGACCGTAGAGAGAGAGTTAGGCTTAGAGGTTGAGACCTTGAAGGAGCCTTTGTACGTGAGTTCTCCCCTAGGGATTAGGGCGAGAATAGGGATGATATGTCGAGGTTGCGAGTTGGAGATCTCGGGGACTCTACTCACAGTGGACCTAAGGATCATTGACATGTTCGAGGTCATCCTTGGGATGGATTGGGCGGCGACTGCAGTCGTTATCGGTGTGAGCGTAGGAGAGTTACATCTGCGGGACGGTACTGGTGTGATCTTTGGGGGGGACAAGCATGATATTTTGCCCAGGGACGTTATCTGAGTCCGGTGTAAAGAGACCGAGTTAGCGGGTTAGCTAGCGAGCCTTACCCTAGAGGACGAGGAGAGACGGACTTAGATTTACCTCTCAGTAGTGTGAATATGTGGATGTTTTCGAGATGAGTACACAGATGCCTCCACGAGAGGTTGTAGACCGTGTGAGTTACACCACAGTACTTCGCCCCATCTCTATGACTCCATAGGATGGCACGAGTTGAGTTGCGGGAACTCGAGTCCAGGCTACAGGAGTTCTTGGACAAGGGTTCATTAAGGCGAGGAAACGCCGCGTAGGCGCTCGGTTCTGTTTGCGAAGAAGAAGGGCAGACCAGCCGTGCGTGACTAGGAAGCAGTTGAGCGGGGTTACGATCAAGAATGGTACCCATTGCAGAGAGATTGGCGATTTGTTTGATCGGTTGGGAGGGCTGAGTCTCTTCAATGGAACCTTATTTAGCTCTTCAATTTGAGGGTTAGGGATCGAGATATCCACAAGGCCGGCGGGTTTAGAAACTTGTTATGGGCACTTTTGAGTTCACGGTGGTGCCCTTGGTTGACAGATGTGCCGGCGCGGCATTCATGGATCTCATGCATAGGTTATTCCAACCTATTTAGGTCGGTTTATCGTAGTCACTTCATGGATGACATCTTGATGCACTCCCGGTCGAGTGGGGCATGGTATCGCCCGAGGATCGTTTACGAGTTGTTGAGAGACCATTAGGCGTACACCGAGTTCGGTAAGTGCGAGTTACGGCTTCGAGGTGAGATTTTTGGGACACTAGTGTCGACGTGTTGATAGGAGTGTCGATCGACCCAGAGAAGGTTGAGGCAGGTGATGAGTTGGGAGAGACCGAAGTCAGTCTTCGAGATATGTAGTTTCTTGGGATTGGCTGGGTATTACAGGAGATTCATTGAGGATTTCTCCAGGATAGCAGCGCCTATGACTAGGTTGACCCGGAAGGAGGTCAAGTTTGAGTGGGATGACCGATGCGAGGAGGCATTCCAGGAGTTGAAGAGGAGACTTACTTCAGCTCCCATCTTGATAGTCCCGGACAGGGGACAGGGGTACACAGTGTATTGTGATGCCTCGGTGGGATTAGGATGTGTGCGATGCGATCCAGGAGGGTAGTAGCCCCATGGTTCTCGTCGGTTAAAGAATCACCCGACGAATTACCCCACGCCACGACAGGTTGGCGACCGTAGTCTTCGCCTTGAAGATTTGCGACAGCTGCCATCTCGGCCAGTTAGTGTACTCAGGCAGTAAAAGTGAAGTATATTTTCACAAGCGGGACCTCAATATGAGGCAATGCGAGATGGATGGGTTCTGAGGATTATGACTTCACTTTGCATTACCGTCCGAGTAAGGCAAATGTGGTGGTTGATGCACTCGGTGTTGGGAGTCTGAGGGCGTTGGCTAGTATAGCTTCTCGGGAGTGGCGAAGTGCTGAGGCGTAGGGCAGTTTAGACTACAGAATAAGCGAAACGGACTTCGTAGTACACTTTGGGAGTTTAGTGGCTGATCTGATGGCGAGTGGTGGGTTCAATAGCGGGACGAGATAGTGTCCAGTAGGGGCCAGAAATACGATCGGGTACGGGTGGCGAGAGTGGGTAGTTCTACCTGAGATGGTAGTCTTCAATATAGAGGACGGGTAGTGGTTCCCCAGTTGACCGATTTGAGAGAGAAGATTCTCTGGGAGTTTCACTACTCTCGATTTGCAGTGCATCTAGGCGGCACGAAGATGTGCAGGATCTTAAATCTTGGATGAGTGCGCTGTGGAGTGGGATGAAAGGAAACCACGTAGGGGACTTTGTTCGGCGATGTCACCGAATGTCGAAGCGGGGTTCAGGCGACAAAGAAGCTAGAGGGCTACTTCAGCCATTAGGAGTGGTGAGTGGAGTGGAACGCGTCCGCGATGGACTTTGTGACCCACTTTCCACGGGGCCTTAGCGAGAAGCATGGCGCGGTATAGGTGATGAGTGGACAGCTCTGAAATTCGGCGCATTTTACAGTCGTGCGGATGACGCCGCCCCTTGGAGAGATTCTGCAGGTTGTATTCGAGATGGTCAGAGCCATGTAGATACCGGTATCCATAGTGTCGGATAGGGACCCGGAGTTTCTGACGCACTTTTGGAAGAGTTTCCAAAGGCTATGGGCCTTCTGGCCGACTATGAGTACAAGCGTTACCCTCAGACGGATGGTCGGTCGGGAGGAATATCTGAGGTGGGGACATGCGCTCAAGGCATAAGTCTGGATCATGGGGGTAGGCTGGGAGGAGCATTTGCCTTTAGTGGAATTCGCCTACAACAACAGTTACCAGGCAAGTATACCGATGGCACCGTATGAGGCATTGTATGGGAGGCCATGCAGATCACCATTATGTTGAATGAGGTGGGAGAAGGCTGTCATTTGAGGTCGATTGATTAGTGCCCAAAAGTGCAATTTTGAACCCTATTCGGGATAGGTTTTGGGTGCTTTTGCACTAATCATATCAGATTAAAGCCAGTGATGTGCGAGGTCCATTTAGTTTCCCACTGCCATTTCGAGCTTGTTTTATGATAATTTTGTAGGTTTTTCCGTGCCTCTCTGACCAACGTGTTTAAGTTGAGTGACAATATGTGCGAATGAGGAAACACGGTGTTTTCAACCATCCGAAATATCAAAACTCGGTGTGGAATTAAAGGCAATGATGAAGAAGAGTCACGGTGGAGGATGCGGCGGCAAGCGGTGAGACGAGAACAATTCGGGAATTTTCGGCTATGATTGCGAAAATTTATTTGGGATGCGAAAATTTCGCAATCATAGCGAAGGAATTTCGCAATCTTGCAAGGTGGGAAATTTGGCTAGGCTGTGAATTTCGCTAGTTAACGAGGAAATTCAGCGTGCCTAGCGAAATTAACCAGATTTAAGCTATCTCACATGAATTTAAGCTAGGCTAGCGGGCTTTTCGCTAGTAGCGAGTGTTTGTCAGATGCTTGAAATTTCTGAAATTTAAGCTATCTCTGCTAGAATTTCGCTAGGCTAGCGAAATTTCGTAAATACTTGAGAGCCTTCGCTATGTAGCGAAATTCTCTGCATCGCGAAATTCTTCCCTTTGTGAATTTGTGTAATTGATCCCAAACGACGTTTTGGTGTATTACCACCTTGTCCCTTGTATGAGCCAATATTTTAGGCTTTCTTGTATTTTCACACTTTGGGTGGACTATATAAACCCCCATCATTTTGTAACCCTAAGCAACTTTTCATTTATGTAAATATCTCCCGCAGCTTTTCTTTTTAGGGTTTCATTTGCTCTCTTCTCTCTCCTCTTTCTTTCATTTTCTAGGCTGCCAAACACCCCCACGAGTTGACAGTGACTCAGGGATGCTTGGCTAAACCTCATAACCTTGTATGAAGAGGAGGGTTGCTAGCTTGGTTTTAGAACTGCTGCGGTGTCCTCATGTTTGAATACTCACAGAATCTGCATTTATGGTTTCCCAACTACAATCTAGGGTTTAATGCCATTTAATGTCATTGCTTGTCAATACTTGCCATGCTTTAGGGATGCAGTGCATACTTATTGGTAGATGCAACGTGTTCTTTCTAGATGGCCCCTTACGAACTTAGCGAAATGAGGTTGAGTGCTGGGGTTTTAAACTAAAGGAATTGTAAATGCATAATACTGTTTTGACTCCAAAAATAGGTAGTTTCTAGGGTTGATTTTATAGTTAAACAAAGATCCGGTTATGACTTTGACTATATGTTACTTGCCATAATGCGAGGATATGACCATAGGACACTTGTTAGCCTCATGTTATCAAGCTAGTGACCCAAACCTTCCAAGGTTACCATTCACATAACTTTAAGCCATTACCGATTAGTCGGTAACCAAACAACTCCCCTTGTTTTAAAAACAAATCCACAAATCCAAACAAAAGCCTCACCATTTTAAACACTTGTAAGTCATTCATAGGATGAAACCCGTCCCAGTGTTCGACCCTAGACCGTATGCTGCGGTAGCTTGACTACGGCGTGATGGGAGAACTAAGGATACAAATATTGTTGATTCGAATCACCCTACCGTGGCACGAATCAAATGGCGCTGTTGCCGAGGATGGTGCCAAACTACGTTTGATGAGTTGATGTGTACTTGTAATCCACATTACAAGTGTTGGTGACCTTTTAGTCCTTTTTGAATTAAGTGTGCAGCAACTGCAAGTTTTCTTCATGGCGATCCTTTGCCTTGTTTTGTTCTTGCGATCAGTTTTGTTGCTGCTGCTTGACTTCTTTAGCAAGCTTTTGTTTGTGCTCTTTATTTGTGTCTCATTTATTATGTAGGTGTTTATCTGACTGCTTTGAGACAGAGGGATATCAGTGGGTGCAAGAGTGAGTGCATAATTGAACAAGAGCGTGAAATCGGTGTGCCACCGGTGACCCAATGGATCACTCTACGAAGACAACAAAGTTAACAAACACCTCCCATGAATCAGCGATACAGGAATGGGGACCATATACCCTCTAGGGTTAGTGCTCCTTCCTGCATCATACCTCCTGCTGAAGATGTGGCAGTGAGACCCTATCTGGTGCCCCTGCTTCCCACTTTTCATGGTATGGAGAATGAAAATCCATATTCACACATAAGGGATTTTGAAGAGGTATGCACTACGTTCAAGGAAGGTATCAGCACGACATGGATTTGCTCAAAAATTTGAAAGCACATTCCCACGACTTTAAAAGATAAGGCCAAAATATGGCTCAGCTCATTCGAGACCCGAGATGATGAGGCTGGGTCGAGACTTCAAGCGAGTTTTTGAAGAAATTTTCCCGGTGCAACCAAGACCAACGAGTTTGAAGGCGGATCTACACTTTCTCGGCTTGAATCATTCACATAATGGTATGTCCCCTGCCATGAAGCGGTTGCTAAAACCATATGTGGTGATTTACGGCAAACCGGATGAGTATTAGTTTCTTGAGTTATGTGGCTGAAACTTCGAGGGTTAGGATAGGCCAAACCCAGAGGTGGAGAAAATGAGGCCCTCGGCCCGACCACCCCAGGAAATTTATGCCTTTGTCGAGAGGATATGGAAATGAAAGCTAAAATTTCAACCTTAGCTTGGAAGATTGGAGGTTAGAAGGAAAGAGTATTTCCATGAAGTGCGACGTGTTGGCTCTTGCCTGGTAGTCTGCCCACATTTATTCTACCACGCCCAGAGAAAGCGTCTGCTAGATTATTGGTTGCGTTGGCGGCGACGCGCCGCTCACCGGCGCCCCACCCAGCTAGGCTGTGAGATTCTCTGTTCAGGACAACCTGTGTTTGTTTGTGGACTGAACCAGGCTGGCTGCAAACCCTTCTCTTCTCTGCCACCGCTGAATGACGCGTCTGAATTAACGTGTGTTAGCTTGCGACTCGAAGGTCGTATATTACTGATGTCTTAAAAGATTTCAGTGTGCGAAACACTACGGCGTGAAAATCTGAGAACTTACCGAAAAGCGAAAGCATTCTTCTCTGAAACATGGACATGGTGATACTAATCCAAAGTTAACGTCTTTCATTATCCAGAAGAGTTCTTAAACACTGAATAGGAAGCTAGAAAGGTGACCTTAGAGGCGAGTAAATTCCAATCTCCGAGAAGTGAAGAAAATACTGTATTCTGAGTAATAGAAAGAACTGCAGAAACATGGACATCTAACTGGGAATGTGCCTGGGTTAATGACCTTCCCATGAATAGTTTCAGTTTGAAGCAAAGGGAGGCACATTCTCTGATGCTCTTAATAAACGTTGTAGTATTACCTTAGTTGTAGTGCTCTTCTTCCATCCCCTGGTTCCACAGAAGATCCTTTATTATTGTCTAATCAAAGAAAGGGTTGGGCATTAGAAGAAAAGGCGGTACAATTGGACATGTGAGGATACTGCCCATACCACCTTACTGTGAACCACCGCGCGCCTGTCATGTTAAAAATTCTCTCTTCTGTTGATATGTTCTTCTCTTATAACCATGTTATGTTGATGTGTGTTGTTCTTCTGTGACATCAGCCTTCCTGCATATTACCCTTCCTCCACCTTCACCTTACCTTACCTTTGTCTTTACACATTTTTACCTTCTTCCGGATCGATCCTTATTTTTTTTATTGTTAATATTCTTTATAATTAAATCTTGTTCTTACTATTGTATTAACCATTAACATTATTATTCCATAACCCTTATCTATTGTATATTTATCCATGTATTATTAAATGTCTTCCTTATCTATTAATCTTTATACAGTATTAACTGATCCATGTCTTCCATTCTTTATTGTGTTTTATTTTTGTGGTGTGTTTGGAGTGTTGCTTGGACCTTTGTGTGCTCTCATGCGACCCCCACCCCACCAGGCAGGCGCGCTCGCACCACACGTTTGTGATGTTGTGTTGGTGGCGTGATGAAAGTGGAGTGCAACCCCCAATGTCTTTCCATAATGGCGTCAGGATGAAAAATTGTATTCTACCAGGATTATTAAGTGTACGAAGATTACGTTTGTGATGCCGGCGAAAACCTGATGAGCCCCATCTTATAAACCATTATAAATGGATGATCATGTACCAATTATCTGGGAGATACCATTCATGCCTTAATACAGTAAATGAAGATTCTTGGACCAGATTATTAGCTTACATTGTAACATGACATTGGAGCTGAACCATATTCATGAACAAGCATGGCGGAAGCGAGGTCAGTGTTGATGAAGTCACGCTCGGGTTAATGGTCAGATCTGGGAAGGCAGATATCAGAGAATTGCCAAAATATTAACCAGTGAAAATTGTGTGTTTTTTTTGATATTCCTGCTGGCCTGACACTAAAGTTCACTGATTAAGTCGCTGTTGAGCAACCATGGGAGGTGAACATCAAGGCTCTTTGCGGGGCCTGCTTGCCGGGAGAGAGGAGAGGAGAAGGAAGAAGGAGAGAGAGGAGAGGAAGAAAAAGTTTTGTTTTGAAGAAGAAGAAAGAAAGAAAGAAAAGGGAGAAGAAAGAAGAGAGAAAGAGAGGAAGAGAGAAAGCAGGAGGAGAAGGAGGAAAAAAAAGGAGGAGGGGAGGGGAGAGGAGGAGGAGGAGGAGGCGGAGGCGGCGGAGGAGGAGGAGGAGGAGGAGGAGGAGGCGGGAAAAAGGAGAGAGAAGGAGAGAGAGAGAGAGAGAAGAAGAAGAAGAAAGAAGAAGAAGAAAGAAGAAGAAGGAAAGGAAGGAGGAGAAGGAGGGGGGAGGAGGGAGGGAGGAGAAGAGAAAAGAGAGAAGGAGAAGAGAGAGAGAAGAGAAAGAAGAGAAAGAAGAAGAAGGGAAGGCGAAGAATAAGGAAGAAGAAGGAAGAAGAAGGAGGGGAAGGAGGAAGGAAGTCTATGTTTCTCTCAACAGTGAATCAATAATTGATGATGTTTTTTTTTTTTTTTTCCTATCTGACTGTTGCTGCTCAAATCTTTTTGTTTTTATTTTAATTTGCTTTCAATTTCAATAATTTTAGCTATTTTAGTAAACTCACCGATTTAGCCTTTCCCTCTTAAACGATTTTGTAATTATTTTATTCTATCTTATATTAAATTTTTAGATATATTTAATATGATAATTTTATTTTTAATATTATTATTAATATTTTAATGCTGAAAATTGATTTGCGGGTGGAAGTAAGTTGGCAGATTTATTATTAAAGCGAAATGTGCGAATATTGTTAATTGCCAGTAACATAAATGAACCGGGAGGGACTTTTTGAATTCACTTCATATCTAAAAGAAAAAACACTTTTCCCATTGCTCCCTGACTCTTCTTCAGCACCACGCCCCAGTCTTCTGTTTACCACCCACCTGCATTCACTATATAGCTTCTTTACTCACTTTGCTTTGCCCACATATTTCTGCACCCACCACCTTTGTGTGACTTCTTTGGTGGCGCTTATTGCACTCTTCTTGCGTGGCCAGATCCTTTGGCCCAGCCTCCACTGTGCCTTCTGGTGACCTTTTAGCGAGTTAAGTTACGGCCAGTTGTGACCCAGTAGTGCTAGTGCCTTGGTCCACTTTGGTCACTGATACGCCCGTAGTCGCTTCTCTACTACGGTCATGGTTCGCACGGTAGGTCCGCCTCGAGCTGGGTGGTCGGCTCGGGGAGGAGCGGGCCTCATTCCAGCCCCAGTACGAGCGATCCCAGGCGGTCCACGAGAAGCCACAGGGGTTCGGGAGATACAGGACCGGATGGGACCGGGCCTTCACGGTGTTGCCACGGGATGGGAGGCCGGCCCTCAGCGGGCTGTGCCGGGCCAAGGAGTCATCATACGTCGGGCCTCGGCAATCCACGGTCCGTCAGTGGAGGAGACCTCATCCTTTCAGTTATACGCTGCCTCGGATCGGAGGCCGCGTGCGTCGGGCATCCCTATCCGAGGAATCGTCGATTTATCGAGGATTTTCATGGGGAGTCATATTACGGCGTTCCGATAGGCTGACTGATTCGGGGTCACCGATCGCATTACGTCGAGCATTACTCCCTGCTTTGCCATTCATGGCGGCAAAGCGATTCGGCCAATACCGGGTGGTTCTGGTTCTATCATTCTATGACCTCACGGGGAGAAGCGGAATCGTAGACTCCGTTTGATGCTCGATGATCGTCAGGAGTTCTCGAGGCGGACATGCTCCAGGTACATTAGGCACACCACGAGCGAGCCCGGTCTGAAGGTGCTCCGAGATTGTGGCCTCAGTAGGCTTTCGAGAGAGAGATGGTCGCGGTCTTGCTCGAGACACACTTGCTAAACCATACTATTAGGAGGCGACCCGCCTCGGATGCTTCTTATCGATCACTGGCTAGGACCGGCCTCTTCCAGCCGACTGCTACGTGCGTGGGTGCCATCAGAGGCTCTGTCTTGGGATCTCGGAGGGGTTCCTAGTTCCAGGTCCCCCAAGTTGGCGATGGCCGCGCTTTCTTGCCCGGGGATGGGTCCTGCATGAGGCACAGCTCGGCGGAAGAGTTTACCTGTTGATGCCGGCTGTACCCGAGTCTGAGCACCAGGCTTTCAGTAGGATTGAGAGGGAGGATCGGATGCCCTGAGGTCTGTCTATGGGCGAAACTGGTTACTGCATTCTTTTCTCCTCAGCGGAGGACCGGGAAGTGCCGGTCGAGGGCGGGATGGAGGGAGATGTTGTGCTTGGTCGAGTTGGAGAGGAGTCGATTACTGAGATCATTTCTCCTCCGTCACCATCTACAGCGTGACCCTAGCGACACTCATTATCGCCTCTGGGATAGCACTCACGGATGGGTCATGTCAGTACCAGGGAGCTTGCAGGTGTCATGGATGCTATATGTTCATTGGCCGCTACCCAGGAAGCACAGGACCAGAGGTTGGCCCGAGTTGAGGCCACTTTAGGTCACTGTCACTCCATGCTCAGTGGAATCCTTAGGTGCTGGGTCTCCACACTTCAGATCCTGCCCGGAGAGATGAGAGTCGTGACGGCGTATCCTTAGACATGTTGGCGACGCTTGGCCAATCCACGGATTACCACCACCAGTTGAGGTGGTCACCTCCTGTCTCTAAACACCCACATGGCGGTATACACATGTTTTGTGGTTGGGAGGAAAAGTTAGAGTTAGGGTGTTCTTTATGTTTTTTGTAGTTTCGACGATCAGCTTGCCTACTAATTTTGTGTAGGAATCATGTATTAACCTGTAGTAAGCGTGATACTTTTATGTTCAGCTATACTAAGCATGTACTAGCCATTTGGTTATGTCAAAAGCTTTACAGTATTATTTCGATTTATTACACTTTGCATATCTTTTGTACTTTTCCACTGTGTATCTACTTTGTCTTGATTAGATTAATTGGGTGCTTCAATTGAACAATTAGTGCCTTTAATTGAAGAAATTGAAGCCCTGTACCACCTTTAATGCTAGAAACGATTCCATGAATGATTCGATTTTGGTCAATTATAGTTCCGGCGTTTTGACCTTGAACATTCCCCACTTGAGCTAATTCACATTTGCACGGATTGCTGAACATGAGGTGCCTCTTTTCGCCTTGCAAAGTAGGCCTTAGACATGTTGACAACAGTATTAGGTTGAAGTATTACCCATGTTGAAGACCAATGTAGTCTTCGAAAGGAAAAGAAAAGCAAAAGAAAAGCGAAAAGAAAAGAAGAAAGAAAAATAAAATCAGTGACACTTTGCCTTGAAACGAGAACACAGTCCACGTGGGTATATAATTTGAAAGCAACTGAAGCCCGATGCCCTAAACCTTAATTGGTTGGAGTCATCGGCTTAGTATTCGCTACTTGGGTGAATCGGTAGGGTTTAGCGTGTTGTAGGTGCAAGTTCACCGAAGTCATTCGGTAGAATTGACTTGTAGAGTTTGTGGTCAAGTGATCCTTTTGGCTTGATGCCTAAACCTTAATTGGTTGGAGTCATGGTGGATGACCACCATGAGGACTTTGATGAAGTCGAGTTTAAGCATTGCACCACACAATGTAGTCAAATAAAGAAGAAAGGTACATAGCTTTTCCTATCTAGGTGTTCCAGCGGCTTAAGGCCATGCCGATGCTTCAGGTTGGGAGAAATAATTTTGCACTTTATTGGCTCAATCTGGTTACATTAGGAACCATTAGATTTTAGTGGAAATTCAGGTTGAATTCTTTGGATCAAATGTTGACCTAAGAAATTGTTTTATTGTGATTGGGACTCTTTGTAAATAATAGTTTGGGCGGATCAGTTGTTAATTTTGTAAGTTTGCTTTAATATCAATGAATAGTATTTGGGCAGTAATGCTGTGGCAAATCACGGGCAGTATTACAAAATATCAATGGATCATTTAAATAAAGAACAGAATAATCATGACAGTTGACAGGTTATTGAAAGTTAGGTGATATATATTGGGGACAGGACATTAGGATTTCAAATAATAATCTTTCAAATATAATGGACGACATAATGGAATAATTGATTCTTGAGTATGTTTGTAAATCTTTGATGATGTATGGAGACTGTGGCTTTGAATCTGTGTTTAAGTTGATGACAATATGTATCACCCAGAATCTTGAGAAACACGGTGTTTTCTAACCATCAAATATCAGCTTCAGTGTGGAATTAAAGGCAATGTGATGAAGAAAGAGTGCGGTGGAGGGATCTACGCGTTGGCAAGCGATGAAGCGAGAACAATTCGGAATTTTATTATGATTGCGAAAATTTATTGCGGGATTGCGAAAATTTGTGATCATAGAACTATAATCCTAGCAGTGGGAGTTTGCTGGCTGAGAGGCCCAAGCTAGTTAGCGAAATTCAACGTGCCCTGGCGAATTTAGGCCCAGCTACTTGAAATTCACTTGTAGATATGAAATTTTCTCAATTCGCTATCTCTGTAAGTCGCTAGACTAAGCGAATTTCATTTGAAATTTGTGAAGATTACCAAGCTATCACTGTGAAATTCTCACATGTGAGTGCTGCCCACGTAATTTTGTGATTGATCCCCGAACAACCCTAGTTTTGGTGTGTACACATAATCCCTTTTGTATGAGCCAATGTTTTGGCTTTCTTGTATTTTCACACTTTGAGTGGACTATATAAACCCACATCATTTTGTAACCCTAACGAAGACATGCAAATATCTCCGCGGCTTTTCTTTTAGGGTTTCATTGCTCTCTTCTCTCTCCTCTTTCTTGTTTTCCCAAGTTTTAGCCCACGAGGATGAACTCAAGGGATGCTTGGCTAAACCTCGTATGAGGAGGTTGCTAGCTTGGTTTTGGGGCTGCTGCAGGTGTCCTCATGTTTTGAATGCTACAGGTACTGCATTTATGGTTCCCAACTTCTAATCTGGGTTTAATGCCATTTAATGTCATTCTTTGGCCAATACTTGCCATGCTTTAGAAGTCACAGTGCATACTTATTGGTAGATGCCTTGATATTCTTCTAGATAGCCTTCTGAGCCATGAATGAGGTTGAGTGCTAGGGTTTTAAACTAAAAGGGACTGTAAATGCATAATACCTGTTTTGACTCAAATAGGAGTGGTTCTAGGGTTAGGTTTTATAGTTAAACAAAGATTCGGTTATGGCTTTGACTATATGTTACTTGCCATAATGCGAGGATATGACTTAGGATGCCTTGGTAGCCCGTGTTATCAAAAATTTGGTGACCTAAACCTTCAAGGTTACCATTTCACACTTAACTTTAAGCCATTACGATTAGTCGATAGCAAGTAACTCCCCTTGTTTGAAACAAATCCACAAATCAGACAAAAGCCTCACCATTTTCAAACACTTATACAAGTCATTCATAGGATGAAAACCCATCCGAGTGTTCGACCACTGAAGCCATTATCTGCGGTAAGCAGAAGAGAGCTCACGGCGGTAGGGAATAAGGATACAAAATGTGTTGATTAGAATCACCCTCACAGTAGCACGAATCCACTGATTTGATTAGAGACACCTGCGAGAAGGTAAGTATCGACTAGCGATCTTCTCACGGCTCGAGGCCGCGAAGGGGATTAATACGGATGTGCGGCTGTTGACCCATAGAGTTCGAGATTGGAGGGATCATATCTTCTTGAAGGTGATGCTAAGAGGGAGTGGTCGGGTTCGGCAGCGCGAGAAAATTATCGTTAGGGTTTATTGGACCTTTTGAGATACTCGAGAGGATGAGCGCCGTGGCGTGCGGGTTAGGCGTTCACCTTGACATGTCGGTGTCAATTATTTCACGTCTCCATGCTCGGAGTATACTCGGAATCCATTATATGGTGGATTGGGGATAGATTGAGGTTGACACTGATGGGACCTTCGAGGAGGCCAGTGTACGTGTTGATAATTTGCCAGTCAGGTTTTCGTATGAGCCGTGAGGCTAGTGAAAGGGAGTCTTGTAAATGAATGTATGGGTCTGGAGGAGTCACGTGAGGCGAGGACACGATGCGGGCCTACAGCCCTTCTTGTTTGGGATGAAGGTACATCTGGTTCAGCCGTTTAAGATTTAAATATTGTTTACGTATGGTAGAGTGCACGTTGCATATGCATGTAGTGATTGTATGTTGTCCTAATTTTCGGGACAAAATTCCTTTTAAGGAGGGGAGAATGTAAGACCCGAGAAATTCCAATTTTTGGAAAAAGGGTAAAATCGTAATTTCGATTACAAAATTGTTAATTTCGGTTAAAAATCCGTAATTTATTCTTTAGATCTTGTATGACAAAACGGATTACACCGTTGGAATCGTCTCCACGAAATCTGGCTTCTTGCGGCAAGAATTCGTCGAATTAAGAATGTCGAATTTACGTTTCGAGCATCGCATTTGGTCTGTAAAATTATTACTGATCACGACGAAGTCATATAACATGTACTCATGTGCCGTAAGTGGCATGAGTAGAAATGATGAAAATGGACGGCCGAGATAGGCGAGATGTGGCCCCGGAGAAGATTAGTGAACTAAGTTGATTTAAGTCACAAAGGCAGAAATAGGTCACGGTGCTCATCTCCACATTTCAAGAAGCAGCATTGAATTGCAAAAGGAGGTCAGTGTGGAGAAACGAAAATGGAGGAATTTAGAGAAGGACCTCATTCTCTCTATCATCTGGCCTTGATCCGATGGTCGGCGGGTCTTCGAGGCAAGAAGAAAAATTGCTCTACGCGAGAGGGTTTCGCGTGGATGCCGGTTAGGGGTTTCCTCAGGCTCCTTGAGGTAGGGTTTCTCCCAACTTGGGTTTATTCCGTTTAAGTACTTTACAAATGTTAATTAGAATGAGGCCGTTAGAGTAGTTTGATCAGATCCCAAACAACAGGGACCCCGAATTAATATAATTTTGAAATCTCATTGTGGTAGTAACGACCACGACTGGTTTGAGTAACAAGTGTGTTTTTCCATGATAAATCATGTATTGATTGGAATGAAGTAGGAAATAGTTGTGAAATGCCGGGTTCTAAGATGAACCAATGGTGTGATTTTCGGGAATAGTAGCAGGGGTTTCCTATTCGAAGCTTGATTCTCAAAATATATTTGTGAAAATATGTGTTAATTAAGTGGTTATGTGGTACTCATGTTTGATCATTAATGATGAGCTAATTTGATGTATGAAATGAGAATTTGACGTGACATGATTGTGTGAATTGATTGTTTTGTAAATATATGCATGTTTATATATTTACATATGGTGCGTATGTTGGAATTGGCGTACATGCATTCCATATGCCTTTGAACACCACACAGGACTATAGGAGTGAGTGCGTGAGATGTGTCCCAGAAAACGGTTGGAGGTTTGTGCAAAAATATTAATTATCGGAGGGTAGTCAAAATTAAAAATATCAATCGTGGACGGCCCAGTGATATTCATCGAATTAGTCCACAAAGCAAAATAATATATCAATGTCGAGACGACCGATTGATATATACTGCCACCATCGGAGGTTATCACAAACAAACAGAAATAGAAATTCTCATACGAGGCTTAGGCGAGTGTGAGGAGCTAGTGAGACTCGGGATGCGAGTTGGTCATGAACGTTTCAGTAGGATCATGCATTTGCTTGAATGTGTGTTTTAATTTGGAACATTGCACCATTTTGCCACGTAGGTGGTGAGTAGCCCACTTGAGGCGATTCACTCTTGCGAGCGGCCAGCTCACCTGTCGGGGATAATATTTTACGTGCGGGGGCGTGAGGGGACGGCTCGTCTGAGGCTAGGATTAGAAGAAAGTCGGGTTGTGACTTTGATGTATACATGTATTAGAACTTTTTAAGTTTAATGTATGTATTATATAAGAGTAAAAACATATGAACTCTTGTAACTATTGGGTATATAGTTGGATTCATAGTTGGCATGTATATTAAGTATTGTTTATGGGCCCCTGATGGTAGTTTAAATCATAAACCGTATATTGGACTGTTTGGGACAGGTTTATGCAAGTGATGTATTGGGTAGAGCTCCTCGTACAAAGGAGACTCTGCCCAATTTTTATAAAAAATGTCGGGTCACGAGCACTCAATGTCCGTGGGTTGGCGGAGTGATCAACGGACCCGAGTTTGGGCGTCACAAACATAGTTGCGAAAGGAATTTCCCAGGATGATTTTTTGGAGAATGGGGTTGGGAGACGGTCCTAACGATCATTTAGGATGAGACCATGATTGTTTCGAAGTTCTCGAGCACATTACGCCACCGGAGGATAGTCCGTCTTTCGCGACTGACAGTGTATTTTAAGAACAACAAGTTTTGTTTTGAAATGATATTTTCTCATATGGCTTAGGCGAGTGTGAAGTCGGTGGGACTCGAGACATGGAACGGGCATTTAGACATTCAAGTAGGATCAACGTAATTACTTGAGGTTTGTGTTTAAATTGGATCGTGCATATGCATAGGTAGAGGAGTAGCCCGTTTGGTGAGTCCACTGCGGGCGATAGCTCTGTCGAGGGAATGTCATTTAGTCTGAGGAGCGTTTGAGAAGACGGCTCACTTTAGAGGCCGATTTTGAAGAAAGCCGGGTTGTGGCTTTGATATTTTGGTATAACATGTATTAAAATGTTGAAATTTTAATATGTGTTTGTATAAAGAGTAATGTAATAACTCTTGAACCATGTAATATAATTGGTTGAATATATTTGGATGAGTATAACATGTAGGCCCAAGTGGCCATTTTACTCATGTGTGTGTCTCGTGATACGAGACGTATAGATTCACGAGGTTGTGAGGTGTCAGACGGACCCGGGTTTGGGAAGTCATATTAGTGGTCGGATTTTTAAGGCGTATGTAAAATGTATAAATATAATGATCAATCCTTAGAACTTTTCTTGCTTCTTTGTACCACTGTAGTAAACCGCAGAGCACATTGTCTCTCACAAGTCAGCGGTGGAAGGACCTCGTGTCCACATCACCAGTACTACAATGAAACATGGGAAACACATTGTCTCTCAGTGTTTGGTGGACCTCGTGTCCACATCACCTAAGTCTGCTGGTAAAAGGGAAGCACATTGTCTCTACCATGTCGATTGGAGGATATAGTGTCCATCACCCAGTGCCACTAATAACCACGGGAGCCTGTGTCACTCTCTTTAGTCAGTGGAAGGACCTTGTCCACATCACCCAAATACCTACTGGTAATACAGAGCACATTGTCTCTGAGTGTCGTTAAGAATTTCCGATGTCCACATCACTATCGATAAATAACCAGTTTTAACAAATCCAAAGCATAAAGTTGTAAAATATAAGTTTGCTTGCTTCATTAATAAAGCATATTGCTTGCTTTATAAAGCATATTTCTTGCTTTATAAAATATGGTTTAACAAATCAAAACCATAAGCTTTAAAATATAAGTTTGCTTGCTTGCTTGCTTAATAAAGCATATGGCTGGCTTTATAAAATATGGTTTAACAAACCAAAACCATAAGCTTTAAAATATGATTTAACAATTAAAACCATAACATGCTTGCTCGCTTGCTTGCTTTATAAAATATGGTTTAACAAATCAAAACCATAAGCTTTAAAATATGGTTTAACAATTAAAACCATAACATTCTTGCTTGCTTGCTTTATAAAATATGGTTTAACAAATCAAAACCATAAGCTTTAAAATATGCTTTAACAATTAAAACTATAACATTCTTGCTTGCTTGCTTGCTTTATAAAATATGGTTTAACAAATCAAAACCATAAGCTTTAAAATATAGTTTAACAATTAAAACAATACATGCTTGCTTGCTTGCTTGCTTTATAAAATATGGTTTAACAAATCAAAACCATAAGCTTTAAAATATGGTTTAACAATTAAAACCATAACATGTTTGCTTGCTTGCTTGCTTTATAAAATATGGTTTAACAAATCAAAACCATCACAAACAAATAGTAAAACGATTTATAAACAATACACTGGTATTGAAAAATAAAGTTTAGAACACTCACTTTCCGTTTAAAATGTCGAGGCATCCTGTTCTCCGCTATAAGAAACTTTTTACCGTTCAATGTATTAGACCATGCAGCATCATCACAACCCAAGCAACTTCGCACTTGAGTGACAATTAAATTTTTGAAAAATATGTGGTACGAATTCCATTCACGAGCATGGCGGATTCTAGACTCAAGGGTTTTTCGTAGGGTCAAGAACGCAGAAAACAGTGCGAAAATCGTAGGTTATCCCAAGCAGTCGAAATTCAACTTCTATTGTTCGAAAACGATTCCAAAAATTCCAGCGGGGACTATTCGAAAATAGTCCCAAAAATTCCTAAACTTAGTCCAAAAATTTTGGGACTGAAATTTACGGCCTTTAAGCAAATCCCAAGTCATTAAATGACCTTTAGGATAGAAATAAAACAAGTAGGAAAATTCCATACCTCTTGGAGTTTGACGAAATGCTAATATTTTGGTACTCACGCGTAGGTCTCGTCACGTAGACCAACTTTGCCTTTTGCTCCGATGAAAACTTACAGTATGATTTCCATAAATCTTAAAGAGAAGCGAAGCGAAGAAAAAGCAAGCAAAAATCTCTCTCTTCTAAGCCTCTCTCTCTCTCTCTCTCGTCTAGCCCTCCTTTTGACTTTATTTATATATGTTTTTTAATTAATTAATTTATTTATTTGGATATCGACTCATATTATCATTGGAAGTCGGGTTTTTGCCACAGAAACAATTTATTTATTTTCAGTTCACTTTAATTATGAAATGAACTTGGCTTAAGTCATTTTCGACTTTCGAGATTTTCGTAAAATCTTTATCTGAAGTAAACTGCGACTTATCACTGAAAATCATAAAATGTGCATTACGTCTCGGAATTCGTAAACTTTTACGGGTCATTAGATTTCGTGAGACGAATTTAACGGTTCAGTCAATTTCGTCATCCGAGATCTAGAGAATTTTCTAGGCTTCTTTGAACCATTATGGCAATTTATTATTATTATTATGCTTTAACTAATTAAAGTTTCCATGATTTGTACTTTCACCTCTCCACTTTTCTTAAATTCAAAGAAATTGCTAATTCTTTAACTTTACAATTTCATCCTTAAAAACAACTTCCAAAAATACTACTATGGCACTCAACTAATTAAGGAAGCCCTTGGTGCACATATGCGATCCTACGGTTACATGTACTGTACACCCTTTCGGGAGGGGGCGTTACATAATTTTAAGATACAACATGATTCTTCAAATTTCATGCAAGGAATATTAACATAAAAAAAAAGGAATGTTTTGCAATGTCATATTCATATTAAAGATTAAACTATAATAAATAATTATTAAGATATGACTTTGATTAGCTACATTTCTCATGTATGGAATATTAACAAAAAAAAAAAAAAAAGGTATGTTTGCTAGTCCCATATTTCCTATTGCGAAATTAAGCTATGATAAATAATTTTTAAGATACAGTAGTTCTTCACATTTCATGTAAGAGATATTATGATAAAAAAAGGAATGTTTTATTTAGTCATATTTTAATTATAAATTAAACCGTGACAAATAATTTTAAGATACGACATGATTCTCTTCACATTTCATGCGAAGCAGGAACCTTGAGGAATTTAAATTTTCTGGAAAAATGTATCAATAATTTCGGTTAAAAAAAATCAAAGTTTATTCTCTAGATCTCGAGATAATGACTAGTTTCAGTTTGAATAGTCTCGCCCGAGAATCCTAGCTAGCACGTCGAATTTAAGTAAAGTCCAGGGCTGGGTGAGGTGGCATCATTTTTAGAGGCATCGCGGTTCGGGTCTTGATAAAGAAACTGATTTCGATGCGACCAGAGTCACATATAACATACTCATGTCGTAAATTAAGTAATTGGAAATAATGAGTGGACCAGTGAGATAGTCTTGAATGTTAAAGCGCAGGAAAAGAAGGATATAATGGTCATTTTAGAATTTGTTTTAAAATGAGAATAAATGCGAAATATGAGGCGCTGACCGTCTCCTTCAAATGAAAAAGGGAGCAAAACGTGAAAAGAAAAAAAAAAGAACCGATGTAAAAAAGTGGTTTTTAGAGAGATTACGACTTCTCTCTAAAAATATCGCCATCGGTCTTCGGGACAAGAAGGAAAATTTGCTCACAGCGAGCCAGACTCTGGCGATGGACACGGTTTAGGGAGTGCAGTGAAGCTCAGGTGAGATGGGGTTTCTCCTACTTAGGTTCCCACTGTTTTAAATTGTTTTGATATTTCGGTTGGTTTGAGGCCTTGAACGGTAGTTTGATGGAATCCCAAAACTTGGGGACCCGGAATTGTGGAAATTTTGAAACCCATTTGTGTAAGTCCCATATCACTGGGCCACAGGCTGTGGGTTGATCATTTATGTAATTTGTGAAATAAATCATGTCTTGATTGGAATGGTAGGAAATGGCCATGAAGTGGAATACAAAGTGACAAAATGGTCTGATGATTTTCCGAGGAATAGCCGAGGGTTTCACTATTCAGAATAGTGTTTACAAAATAAATTTTGTGAATTAATGTGTTTGGTCGATAATTCAAAAGCGAATTGCTCGTGTTTGATCGATAGCCCACGTGAGCTAATTTTGATGTGATGGAAATAGAAATTACATAACATGATTGTATGATTTATTTGCTTTATGAATATATGCATGTTTATATATTTGCATGTGTTATAGCTGTAATGGAATTGGCATCATGCATTCACTGTCTGCCCCAGGACCACTAGAGATGGGTAGTGAGTGCGTGAGATAGTCTAGAAATGGTTTGGGTTTATCTAAAACTAAAATGATCGGAGGTAGTCCATCTTTAGAAATATCAATCGTCGGAGCGGCCCTGAATTGATATACATCGGAGGGGTGAATCCATAAATAAGCTGTCAGGCGTCAGTGGGAGCACATTGATTGATATATATATACATCGGAGGTTGTCCTGAGAACAAACATATGAAATTCTCATACGAGGCTTAGGCGAGTGTGAGGGAGTCAGTGAGGACTTGGGTATGAGATGATTAGTTAGACATTCAAGTAGGATCATGCATTTGCTTGAATGTGTGTTTATTTTGGAACATTGCATATGCACTTAGGTGGAGTAGCCCGGGTGAGTTCCACTTCTTGAGCATTAGTTCTGCATGGGGATATTATTTCTGATGCAGGGAAGATGGGAGACGGCTCATCTGGCGAGCTTTGAAGAAAGGCACGGGATTGTGGCTTCGGTTATGATGTATGACATGTATTAGTCTTCTAATTTAATATATGTGTTGTATAAGTAAATTTGAACTCTAAACTATTGAATCTGGTTGGATATATATGTTTTATAGTATTGTTCATGGGCTGAGTGGTGGTTTACTCATGTTATTGACATTTATATTGATGTTTAGGACGGGTTATATGCGGGTTTTGTATTTGGGTGGAGCTCCACAGGTATAAAAGAGACTCTGCCGTTTTCGTGAAAAATGTCGGGTCACCGGCGATTCCGCAGGCATTCCACGTGAGGTTGGCCAGGTAGTGGCTTGAACCGGATCAGGCGCGAAACGTTAACATAAAAAAAGGAATGTTTTGCCAATCGGCCATATTTCCTATTGTAGAAATTAAGCAATGATAAATAATTTTTAAGAAACGACATGATTCTTCACATTTCATGTAAGGAATGTTAACATAAAAAAATGAATGTTTGCCAGTCCATATTTCACATTGCGAAATTAACTATAATAAATAATTTTTAGGAATCGACATGATTCTTCACATTTCATGCAGGAATGTTAACATAAAAAAGTATGTTTTCAGTTCATATTAAAGAAATACGGAAATTAAACCATGATAAACTGTTTTAAGATAAACATGAGATTCTTCCACGACTGCATGTAGGAATGTTACCTTTTATATACTTATTTTGATATTAGAATGTACTTTTATATAAGCAGCTTCAACTTTCTATTTTGAAACTAAAACATTAATGACTGAAAAAAAAAACTAAAAACTAAAAAAGAAAAAAAAAGGAATGTTTTGCGACCATCCATATTTTCTGACCCATAACCGAGAACCATGATAAACCTAACCCATTTGTGGATGAGACAATGAGTTTAAATCCAAGCGTAACCAGGTTCTCCTAATCTCCAGTCATTCTTAATCCCACAGGTCCCTCGATTCTTAGCTTTTATCTTTTTGCTTTCTTTGCATTATTGTTTTTTCTTTTTTCTTTCCAATAACTTATGTCTTTGTTTTCTTCCCGCCAAGCCACCATTGAAATTCGAATTTATACTCTAGCCATGTCCACCTTCTGGTTTCACGTCTTGCGAATGTCACACCCGACCCCCACTAGCGAGTACAAGGTGTGCGGCCACCACGAAACCCCCAGCCGTTACTTCTTGACTAGAGAATCCTGAAGAGAAGCGAAGTTGCTGCGAAAACCCGATATAAAGTTTTCTTTTCTAAATTTGTGATTTTATAAAATTTGACATCTTGGTTGCATCACAGGTTATATCCCAAAATTTGTCTCCTGATTTACATTTCAAATATGGCAACCCAACACACTCATCCAAGAAAGAGGCCTCGAGGCTCATCACATTTCCTGAAAACAAAACTATGTACATACACATGCTCATTGTACAATTCAAAGTATTTCCTTACACACAAGTTATTTAAAACATCCACTGCCTACTAGAAATCGGGAGAATCCTAATGCCTGTCCCGTCCGTGCACAATCTGGAAAATAGTTTTTAAACAGGAAAATAATAGGCTAACGAGCTCGTTGAGTGTATGCTTTATAAAATGCTTGCTTTTAGAAAATATCTAGCTGTAAAACTATATTTCTGAGACATTTTCGAAACCTTGCTTTGCTATAAAAGTTTCTAAAACTTTTCAAAAACTGCTTGCTTGCTTTGCTTTAAAAGTTTATAAAACTTTTCATAAACGCGGGAGCCTAGGCTTTGACCGCTTGCTTTAAAAGTTTCTAAAAACTTTTCATAAAATGCTAACCCCAGTTACTAGTGGTTGATTTTAAAGCTGTGTGTAAAATGCTTATAAATCCAAGATCCAACCCCTTTGGGGCCTTTCTTGCCATTTGTACCTAGTAAACACGGGAGCACAGGCTTCAAGCTGTGCGTGGAAGGACTGGGTCCCACATCACCTGAGTGGAAGGGCCTTGACCACATCCTGCCACAGGTAAATATGGTGGAAAGACCTTGGTCTACGTTACCATAATCTAGCTAGCACGTTAAGGCCTATTTTATAAAACATAATTTTTGCTTCCTTGAAATATGGTTTAACACTTTAAAACCATTGCTTGCTTGAAATATGGTTTAATAATTTAAAACATAACATGCAGTGTAAACGAGGTTATAAATAATACACTAGTATTTAAAAATGAGTTTAGAACACTCACCTTTCAGGTTTACAATAATCGAAACCTGACTTCAAAATTTCTCACTTCTCTGCTTTTACCTACCACGTTCGATGTATTAGACCACACTGCGTCGGCACAACCAGAGCAATTTTACACTTGGTGCTGATTAAAATTACCGGAAAATATGTGGAGCCCCAACGAATGCACTGTTCACGAAACATATGGCTAGCTTCTAGACTTAAGGGACTTTCCATAGAGTCTAAAAACACGAAAACATTTTGAAAATTATGTCGGAATTTGTTTGAATAAAATCATACTGAAATTTCAACGGAAGCTGTCAAACATGATTCAGAAATTCATTTCGGATGCAATAAAGAAAATAAGTCCCAAAATTCTATTCGATCAATTTATGGACTGAATTCACGTCATCTAAGAAAATTCAAACCATTACACATAGCATTCTTCTAGAAACAACCTGAAAATTTCCTACCTCTGCAAAGTTTGTGGCTTATTAGATATTGGTACTCTGGCTCGTCGCATGTGTCAGAAACTGCTTCTTCGACAAAATCTACGATCAGGTTCCATAAATCGAGAAAAGAAATACAAGAAAAATATAAAATCTTATCCTCTCTCTCACTCCTCATATCTAATTAAATGCGCCTCGTTTTTACGATTTTTTATCCTTTTTTTAATTACTATTTTTATTATTATTATTTGGATACATAACTTATATTGCCTCATTCAAGTTCGTTTCTATCCTGAAAATTTTTATTTCTTTTCAGTTCAATTATTTTAAATGAACTTTAGCTTTCAAACCATTTTCAGCTTTGAGATTTTAGTAAAATCTCGTCCACACGAGTCAACGTGATTTATCACACATAAATTAAATAAAATATTCCAAGCGTCTGAGTGTGAAACTTTTAGGTCACTAGATTTCGTAAGAGCGAATTTAGCAGGCGCGATAAGATTTAAATCATCAAGATCTAGAGAATTTTCTAGGCTTCCCTGAACCATTATGACAATTTATTATTATTATTATCCTTTTGAAATTCCAAAATTTGTACTTTCACCCCTCCACTTTCCTTAATTGAAAAAGTGCCACAATGCTTTGAAAACTTTATAATTTCATCCTTAAAAAACTCATACTACTATGACATAAATAGTGAAGCCTTGATACACATATGACCTACGGTTACATCACAAAGTGCACCTCTTAAGGACCCAGGGAGTTACATTGGGTATCCAATAGTTATCGAATCAAAAAGCCTGCGCAATCTGCCTTGAGAATTTCGTCTTACCGAGAAAAATCGTTTGAGCGGAGAGGCCTCGGTGGGTAACTCTAGTTAGGATATTCTTTAAGAATTTGGTACTCTTAATTGTGATTCTGGGACTAGTCCGGATGATTCGAAAGTTGGCATTGAAATTCTCGGACTCTTCGGAAGGTCCTTGGTGGTGGTTCCGGATTTTGGGCGGTGGATTGTTGAAGTTGAATCCTTTGTGAAAATTGCGACGAACATGATGCAGGTTTAGGCAAAGTTTGTAAATAGGAAGATTAAGAGTGAGGTTGGGGTTTTGAGAAGAGAGTTGAGTGATAAAATTGAAAAATTGGATTCCAAGAGTGAGATGTTGGAGAAGTTAGGGGAGTTGGGAGTCGTGGAATTTTTTAGGAAAGAAGATTTGGACAAAATATTTGATGATTTGATGAATGTTAAAGGGGCTGATAATGGAGACAGGGAAGTGAGTTTGGATGAGACCAGGAAGATTACCAGAGACATGCTTGAGAAAGAAATCTAGAGGCATGATGTTGATGGGCTCGGTAGGGTCGACTCTGCATTGAGTTCTGGTGCGGCCATGGTTGTTAGGCACTTAGAACCATTTATTATCGAAAAGGTTAGGCTTTTGTTATGAAAGATAAGTATAGCTACGGTTTACAAAGATTCAGAGAAGATGTTGAATCCTAGTTTTCGAGAGCCCAATCAGTGTTTTCCTTTGAAAGGGGATATTAGTTTATTTGATTAAGTAGAAACAAATTATTATTCCAATAATACTTTGGAACATGTTGACAAAGGTGATGTTTTACGCTCTTCTGTATTATTTATTTTTATTCTTTGTAATTTTAGTTGTCGTGTCTTGGAATATCTAAAGAATGAAGTGTTATAACTTTGATTTGAACATGACGGTTGTGACATCTGACGGATCAAGTGCTCCCCGAGGCCCCATCGGGTTTATGGATGGCATCAAGGATACGACACTGATATAGCAGTTGGAACTGGAAAGATGTTTCTTTTACCGGAGTTTAGCTACGACCTTGAGAAGAGTAATGCATAGACCTTCAATGTGTTAGACTTGGTAGGGTATGGTCTTATGGACACGATCAGGCTTGACTTCACATCGAACCATGGAAACCTGTATATGCCCATGGGTTGCGGGTCCGTGGTCATGAGCCCACCTCTGTTTGATGACGATCCTAATTCCATGCGGGTCAGTCGATGCTCTCTCCCTCTAGATTGATCTTATTCTTTGTTTTGGGTCATGCCTCTTTGTTTTAACTATCATGTTCTAAACCACTAATTTTAAATTTACAAATCTTTAATTATTTTTGTTCTTTTAGAAGTGTTTCTCCTCCCCCTTGCCAAGGTGGAATCTCAAATGAATCAATGTGTTCATAAATTAGTGACTTGTAATATATGTCTCTCTCTCATTCTTTCAGTACTATGTTCTTAATTTTGCTTGGATAAATTTAACCAAAAAAAAGGGAAAAGACTATTGGAAATAGAAATATACGTTTGACCTCATAATTGAAACTAAAACATAAAGTTGGAAAAAGGAGTTCTTTGGGAGTTTGGTAAGATATCAAATTGCGCACATATAGATTTTTTTCTAATTCAGAGGAACAAAATGCAGAAAGTTGGTAAAGATAGTGAGTTTCTTTGAATAAACTTCAAATTCAAAAACTAGCCCAATGGTTAAAACATAGGAAATGGATCAGGTTAGAATCTCTATAATAACATAATATTACAACTTGAATAGATGTTAAAAAAAAACTTCAAATTCAAAAGCTTTATTTTTAATTTGTTAATGGATTTAAATGATTGAATTTATTATCAAGCAGATCCATTATTTAGTAAAATATAATTCGTTGAGGGATTTAAATGATTGAATTTATTATAAAGTAGGTCCATTATTTAGTAAATTATAAATTCATAAACTTTATTTTGCGTTATTGATGGATTTATCAGCAAGTAGATCTATACTGTTCATGATATAGTTAAGGAAGAGATTTTTACAAATAAGCATAAATTCAATAAAATAGAAAAGAGAAAATAATGATATTTTTATATTAAATAATATATGTTTTAGAGTTTTTTTCAACGTCAATACGAGGGTGAATATGGTTGTACCATAAGGACGTGGGAGCCAAAAAATTAAATATATCACCTATTGACTTTTAAATAATAGTTGTAGCGATACGTAAATATCACAAGTTGACCGCAACTAGAAGCATGACTATGGATGGGGCTATTTCTTAGTTGCAACTATAAGGATGACTATGGATATGGTTATTTACTCGTTGCAACTAAAAGGGTAGCTATGAATAGAGCTATTTTCTAGCCGCAACTAAAAGGATGACTATGGATGAGGCTATTTTATGACCGCAACTATAAGAGTGACTATGAATGAAACTATTTTTTTAAATTAATTTTTAAAAACATGTCTCAAAATAGTTATTTTATGTACGGAAATCCGCACACTTTTTTAGCACTTTGAAGGCTAAAAAAAAGCACATTATATAAAGACCATCCTAGTTGGAACGTATTATATTGTCAACTCAAAAAGTTAAAATGCCGGCAAACCAAGTTTCAAATGGGAAAATGACAAAAAGGAAAATTACAAACTTCAGATGCTATTACTGTTTGTTTGAGACGGAAAGAGATTTTGCACCATAAACTTAACAAAAGAGATTATACACCATAAAATTCCTTCTTAACAACTAATTAACTCAGCAAAAACCATAATGTACAGATTTTCACATGCCAGGAAAGTTGACATTATTTAGGTCTTGTGACAGGAAGGAAGTGATTGCCATTCAGAAAACAGATTTTCTCATCCATATTGTAGATGTCTTGTGACAGGAACGAAGTGATATGCCATTCAGGAAACAGATTTTCTCATCCATATTGTAGATGTCTGTCAACAAAAAATGATGCATGGGTGGTGGTGTTAGCAAATATTTGATGTTATTAAAGTTATATTTGATTTCAGCTTACCAAACCAAAATGAGAGAAGTACCAACCTTTCATACTTCAGCTTCTGAGTAACTATCTCATTCAGTAGTAACTCTGAACTGTAAACAGCTGCCCTGCAGAATAGATGCAATTTTGAGCAGATTCAATCACAATTTATAAACTTTTTACCTATAAATCATGTACTTTGGATGAAAATTTATTCAACATTGCCAGAATCTGAAAGTGGAAATGATAAAACCCGCACTAAAAAATGCCTGTATATCTGCAGTTTACACCAAGCTTAAAACTGGTAGGTGAAGTACATTGCCTCAGAGTACCATTAAGAAAATAACTATCAAATTCCAAAATTACCGAGGTGTAAAGCTTCTTGTATAAGGTATCCGTTCTAGAACAGAGATTATATGCCATAAAGTTAACACCATCCAGATAAAAAGCCCAGACTTGATAATGAAGACCGTGATTTGCTTTATTGAAGAAATTTAAGCTCAAATGAAATGAAAACGCCAATGAAATCAATCACAATTTTTTTTTACCAGTAAAATCAATCAGAATTTAACTCAAGCAAAAGCAAGAGCAACTGATAGTATCAGAAATTATTAACAGAAATTAAATAGTTACCAGGCAAACAAGAATGTCCTTCAAATGATGTTTGGTGTCTAAAACAGTAATGGGTGGCAACCGAGATCTGGGAGCACTTTTGGCATGGCATTTCATGAAATGCTGTAAGAATCAAGCATGGTCAATCAACACTACGCTTAGATTAGAAAAGTGAATGTAGGGTTGCCCACAAAAATGAGCAAGATACACTCCTATGCAAGCCAAAAGTTTGTGACAAATAACCTAACACAAGCCTGTATTCAGTATTGTACATACCTCTATAGCACAAACAATCATTCAAAAACCAAAAAGAATAGTATGCACAGTTGCATATTTCATATCTATGAAGATTATATACAAATACTGGTACAAAGTGCAGACTTTAGTTAGGTATGTTGTTTTTAAAAGACCAGTTGCATTTTTGGAAGATTTGTAAAATAATAGGATCAATTAGACACAATTCTTTCTATAGTTAGTCTTTTATAGTTGACTTGTATAGCTATACATGATAACTATCACCATAGCTGTCATTCTGATCCAAGTCCCTGGAAATCTGGCCTTGCACAGATTCATAATCAATGTACATAGGAGAAAAACCTTCTTTGTGTTCATCGTATATATAAAATATATAAGCAGTTCAAATACGTGCAGTCAGATTGGGATGGGATGCCTCAACTTCACCAAAACAAATATCATCTCTAAATTCTCTGTGTCTGACAAAATGCCCAGACAAGGTTATTTCAGCTAATGATCCTATTCTAATGTTCTCAATAATGTTTTGTATCTTCTCTAAAAAAAGAACAAGCGTCTAATGCAATGTGCCGTAAGGCTAAGGTGTTAATCTAAATCAGGGCCGTCCAAGAGCAAATAACCATTCTTAAGTTTATTTGGGACCAACTGCGGAATTAGAGAGAGCTCTGGATTCAGGTCCCAGCCAGAGATTACTATGTTTTATGTTTCACCTATCATTTGCAGGATGTCAAAGCAAGTTGTTACTCCATGCCAGAAATGTAGAAGACAAAAAAATGATAAAAAGTTTGGGGTGTTTTTGATAAATAGAAGAAAAACAAAAAAGTAAGTGTATATTCAATTTCTTGATTAACTACTTAGGATACTCCATCATCCTATAATTTGTGCAAAATTTAAGCAGGAAGACTGCCATGCAGCACACAACTCTAGAGGTACAGACTAAGAAAACTAAAATAGGATACGTCATATCCTATTTTATATTGAGATTGTGAAGATTGCTCCTGTTTTATTCAATTTGTCATTTACAGATTCAATTAAAGCTTAAATGGTTGGTGACAGCAAGACGTGTCAGTATTTGATATTTGCCTCTTTAAGCACCATCATATATGGCCATAATTAACAGATTCAAGTTCACTTTCTTTGTTTCCACTTTTGTTGGTTGGTGTTTACCTCTATAAATTCCAATCCATACAATTTGTCAGGATTGATTGTAAGAAAATTTGATAAATTTCATACAGAAGCGAATTGACAAATGCTTTCTCTTCACGCCATAATTATAGATTCATGTCTTCATTTTTAAGAAGAAAAAAAAATAAAAATAAAAGGACAATGGAACTGTGTCATGTGGCATCTACCTTGCTTTCTATAGGATAGTAATTTTAAGCTTAGAAGTTATGGTCTTCTCACTTTCCCTTCATTTACATGCTTGCAAATGGGATCAAACAATGGCTGAATATGTTCTATTTTACCATGCATGTTGTATTTTTCTCCTGCTAAATCCTGATTCTAGACTTTCTAGTGACTTTGCTGGCATTTAGAAATTAGCAAATTCTGCTCCTTGTTCCAAAATATCTTTAAATGGTTATACATTTTTATTACATGACAATAGGTTATTTGCCCTGTAAACAGAAGGGCTTTATAACTCGTCTAAAAATCTAACTTGGCACTCCAGGAGTGTATCAAGCTTTATGTGAGTCCTGGTTCCATCTTAGCCAAAATGTCTTCTATCTCCTAGTTGGATGATTTGCTGAGCCAGTAGTAGGAAACTTCTAAAGTCTTGAAGAGATCAAAACTTTTCATACTTATCTTTTCTTGTACTTTTGTTCTTTTGTTTTCTTACAACTAATGATTATATCTTACGCGATACCAGGATAATATTCTGGC
Organism: Tetrastigma voinierianum; assembly: GCA_016808115.1. Taxonomy (NCBI): domain Eukaryota; kingdom Viridiplantae; phylum Streptophyta; class Magnoliopsida; order Vitales; family Vitaceae; genus Tetrastigma; species Tetrastigma voinierianum. The sequence continues at coordinate 217,300 of JAEQBH010001948.1, read as the reverse complement.
ATGTGCCAAATAAAGCCTTCAAAGAAGGTGGCTCCAGAAATTGTGAATTCACAAACCTTGCATAGGTTCAATTAAACAGGAGATGGATTTGATTCTCAGAAGTAAATGGGCATTATAGGCTTCTTGTGAAAAGGTCTTCATTCAAGGTAAGGATACTTATAAGATGTATGAATACTTTCACAAATTGGAGCTGTTAAGAATTTCTCAAAAACATCTATGATTTTAGTCTAAATGTGAATGTGGAGATGATGACCTCAAATGGGCTAACCCCAAATTTTGACCTCAAATGGTCACTGGAAAAAGGAATGAGTTTTGGAGTTAGCTGCTTCCCCATCAAATTTGCCAAACTTGATTTATTGATGCATATTGGCTCTGATTTGCTTAAAACCTTCTAATCTTATTGTTTTATTTTAAATGGATGAAATTTTTATGGAAAAACGTTTGAACATCCTCCAAATAAGACACTCAAAATTAGAGGCTGCATATAAGTTGGATTTTTGGAAGCTCAAGCTCATATGAAACTATAGCTTTTGTTTCTAATGAACATATTCATCTTCTTGGTGGTAGGCTACGTTTGTAGGCCATAACCATGGACTGGACTGGTGCTGCCCCCATGAGAAGCTATGGTTATGTTTTGCCAGGCACATAGGCTATGGTGGTTATGAACACTGGGCAAGAGGAGCTAGAATATTGGAGATCACTGAGCAACCTTTTTCTCTTAGAAATCTAATATTTTCATCACTTGGAACTGAAATCACAAACAAAAACTCAAGAAAACACAATAATCAAAAGAATATCAAAATATGTACAAATTAGTAGCAAAAACTAAAAATAGAAGGTATAGTGAGCACCATGCAAAACATAGAAGATGTAGTCAAAGCGGTATCACAAACATAAGCGCAATCACAGTGTGGAAAATTAGAGATGAGAGGCGACAATACAATAAAATTGTAATAAGAAAAATTAATCTCAAGAAAGTAAGCATAGACACGATAAAAATAGAAAGGAAAAGACACTTTCGCTGGTCAAAGCGATGGAAATGGATTAAGAAATTTCTAGGGCCTATGAGCTATCAGTGATTAAAATAAATTCTGATAATCATATATTCAATTGATTAGTCAACAAGCATTGACCGAAAAAGCAATTTAGGTTAGCGAGTCACCTCGATAATTTTGATCCACAAAATTATAGTTTATCGATATTCTGAGAATGACTAAAGGAATGTAAATAACTTGACGAAAAATGTAGCTTGATAGAGAAGAAGCAGGCGCTCTGCAAATAATTTGTGTAAAATAGTAAGAAAATACACGAAATTCCTTGAATTGTAGAGAGAAAGCAATGAACAACTTCAAAATATGAGTTTCTAGGGTTTTGAAACTTCGAAGTTAGAGAGAGATAGAAAGTTGTGTACAATAAGCATGTTTGGTGATGGTGACGAGAAGTCTTGTTAGGAAAGTTCATGGGAGGGCTCAATTTGGGTTTTGTTCCCAACTCTTTACGTGCGGATCTGAGTTTGCACATGAGAGGGTGTTCGAGGCATCATATTCATAATGGTCGAATCCTGGCTTGAGCATGGGAGGTTGACAAGTTCCGCCATCATAGTAGTTTGAAACTTGGGCTCCTTCACGAGCTAGATTTTTCATTCAATAAATTAGTTTGGATGGCGCTTGGGAAGCTTTTAGATATTGACCCAGATCGAAACTCGGAAAGAGGGGAGTAGAAGGGCCTTCATGTAGGATGGCAAATCAAGAAGTTTACCTACTTTTGTAGAAATGGTTGTCATCATGGTTTTCTTGGACCCTCTAGCAACCAACTAGAATGGGGAAACTTTAAGTATTGACATCCATGTCAAGACAAAACATGACTTGTCTGCAACTCACTCAAGAGACTTTGCTATTGTAGTCATAACTTCTAGGAAAGTGCTTGTCTGAACTGATCTATTTAGACAATCTGCTCAATCTTAAAACCTTGATTTATATAGGGTAGGCAATCAAGCGAGATGAAGTATGAAATTATCTTTCTCAAAAGACTAGGCTTGAGAAATCTGCAGCTCGAAAAGCGATCTTTTGTATAAGAAAAAAATTCTCCTGCGTAAGGACATTAAATCATCCACAGCTTGTGTTTACAATTTTAGAAGTTGGTGTAATGTGCTTTAGTTACAGTTTCTTATGTGTGCTTATTTATTTGTTACCCTCTTGCTATAATTTTAGGTGTCTAACGTCTTGGAATATCTATATACATGGACTAAAAAGGCGAAGCCATTTTATAACTTTAGTTTGAACATGAGCGGCGGTGGCGTACGACGGTCAGTGCTCCAAGAACTACTCAGGTTTATAGGATGGCATCAAAGGACTACGCCGCTGTTGAAACTGGAAAGATATTTATTTTGGCGGAGTATAGCTACGACCTTGAGAAGAGTAATGCACAAACCTTCAATGTGTTGGACTTGGTAGGGTTTGGTCTTATGAATACGGTCAGGTTGACTTCACATCAAACCATGGAAGCCCTTACCATACTTGCATCTATTGGTTACGAGATTATGGTCATGGGCAGCCTGTTTCGATGTGATTTGATTCCATGCGGGAGTGCAGGCGTGCTCCTCCCCTCCTCGGGATTGATCTTATTATTTGTTTGCGTCCATGCCTCTTGTTTTAGCTATCATGTTCTACACCCTTTTAATTTACTAAATCTGAGATCTTTATTATTTTGTGCTTTTAGATGTGTTTCTCCTCCTCCTTGCCAAATGGGATCTCAAATGAATCAATGTCATTCTTAGAATTAGTGACTAATGTATATGTCTCTCTCTCTTTTCCTCATTCATACCAATACCATATTTCTTATTTTTTCTTAGTAAATTTAACCAAGAAAAGGGCAAAAAGAACTGTTGGAAAGCAGAAATATACGTTTGACCTCATAGTAAAAACTAAAACATAAAGTTGGAAAAGGTTGGTGGGAGTTTGATTGATATCAAATTGATTACCTTAGATTTTCTAATTCAGAGGAACAAAAATGCAAGAAGGATTGTTGAGATATTAGTTTTGACGAATCATAACTTAGAACAAAAGCGGCTCAATGGTTAAAGGTTTTGTGAGCAGGAAATGGATCAGGTTCGAATCTCCTTAATAACATAATATTACAACTTGAATAGATGTTAAAAAAAAAAACTACAAATTCAAAAACTTTATTTTGAATTTGTTGATGGATTTAAATGATTGAATTTATGATCAAGTAGATCCATTGACACAGTAAAATATAATTTGTTGGTGGATTTAAATGATTAATTTAAATACTCATTAGGTCCATTATAAGTAAATTATAATTCATGAACTTTATTTTAGGTTATTGATGGATTTAATGTTGGTTATCAACAGGCAGATCTATACTATTTACTTGATATAGTTAAGGATTAGATTTTACAAATAGTATAAATTTAATAAAATGAAAGAGAAAATAATGATATTTTATATTAAAATAATATTTGTTTTAGAGTTTTAATTTCACCAGCATCAATACGATGGGTGAATATGGTTTGTTGTTCTAGAAGGGCGTGGGGCAGGCCAAATAAAGTGGTTCTCCACACAGGTCCTAGAGTTTTATATGTTTTTTTCATAATTTGGTATTAGCCTTGGGTATGCGATATGATTATCAGCTTTTTATTGCATGTGTGGTTGTCGTCTTCTTGGTGCGATGGGTTGTTGTGTTGTCTCAATACGATGGTTTGATTTTCGTCGTTGTGGTGTGACATTTATTTGTGTTTGAGCGATTCGAACAAGCAAAATATATATGATTAGAAATAAGAAATCAAATCAATGGTCGTTAGTATGCTGCAGAATTGGAGTCAAAGTTATTCTAGTCACAATACTAATATCAAATGTGTAAACTAAACTATCAAATATATAGACTTTGAGTCGTTTCATTATGCTATTAACCTGGATGTTGTTTCATCCTTTGTGGTTTTTAGCGATTTTGATTTTATGTTTCTATCGATGTATTGCTAATTGGAATCAATGAAATTATTTTTCTCTAAAAAATATATTAAATGACTGTGATAAGGTTCAAATCTTCATAAAAACAGAGTTTTACAAATAGAAGTAAAAAAAATAGTTGTCAAAGATGATGAATTAGAAATAAAGTCACTTCCTTAATTTGACGATTAAAGTGATAGTTATTTATTCTATGTCTGTACTAAAAAAACTTTGTTTGATTTTGAATATTTCTTATATCAACATAAGTTTAGATTTAATTTGTTCAAATGTTTCTTATATCAATATAAAAATTTATATATATATATATATATATATATATATATATATATATATATATATATTGAAAGCTAAACACTTTGATTACAATGTAGTAAATTGTCTTTATTGGGTATATGAACCCCGGGACCTCTTTCTTTTTAAAACGTTGAGCATTCTATCATATGAGCTAGGTATGATGAGCATGATTTGTTGACGTTTAAAGAATATTCATTCTACTACCTATATAAATATCACAATTTAAATTCTAAATATTAGTTGTTAAACTTAATGAATTAAAAACAAAGTATAAAATGTGATTGAAAAGATATGCTAATATGGAGTTCCTCCTCTCTGAGTCATGAAGTTGAGATTGGATACTCATACAAAAGTCAAGCAGAAAAAAGACCTTATCATAGAAGCATCGAAAATTCGAGGAGGAAGTGGACATTCCCTTCTCATTCCGAGACAAACTGGTGGGAATTTACTTGAAGACTATAATGTTGAGAAGGATATAAATGATTGAGTCTTAGAAGATGAAAAGGATGAACTGAAGAAGATGAGGACCCTTGTTTCCTGAAGCTACAACTCTCAAAGGAGGAGAAAGGTAGAATCACGAAGCCATGGAGACAAACGCTAGTGTAAACTCTCTGGAATCTATATATTGCTTTGTTTCAGAAAATTACATCATTATAGAAATCGAAATGACCCATTATTTTTATGGACAGGGTTTTCTAGGTAAAGTTTGTTGCGATGAAGTTATGATTTTGCAAATCATGGGTGAAGTGGATAATCTTTAATCACTACCTCACCATCTGAACATGGAAGCCGAACTTCGACCCTAAGCAGAACGACCTGGAAAACTTCCTTGTTTGGGTGATGATCCCTTGTCCACCTATAGGGTATCATGACAAGAGCTTTCTCATGAAAGCTGGAGAGAAGATCGGTAATCCTATCAAATTTGATGAAGCTACATCCTTGGCTTCAAGGGTCATTTTGCCCGTATGTGCATGGAAATTGATTTGGAATAGTTGTCGATCTCTAAGTTTCAACTCAGGCGTAAGGTAAGGAAAATTAAATACAAATGCATTCACTTAGTGTGTTTTAGTTGTGGCAGATTCAATCAACGGAAGGATAAATTCCCTTCGGAGCAAGAAACGACACCAATGGAATCGGAAGGAATTAGGACTGGCAACAGGAGGATGAAAACCCCAGTAGTGATCAAGGAAAGGTCCAGAAAAGGGATCAAGATCCTCAATCAACCCAGAAGTTATTGAAATCTGTGGGTCATGGATGTTAGCACCGAGTAGAGTTCATTTTCATCAAAGTAGTTAGAATCACAAGGAAGATGTGGGAGAGAGGTATGGGAAAGGCAAGAGCAGTGGTCCTAAAAGGCAACCTATGGAAAATCAGACTTCAAATAGAAGGTTATCTCATTTTGATGATATCAGGCCAATAGATGAGTAAGAGGTTCCATAAGACCTGAATGAGGAAAGGGAGGCTATCAAAATCTTCTATAATGATGAGGAAATCAACCATATATCACGTAAGAATAAGAGTAAAGGGAAAGGCCTAATGTTCAAGTGCAGGATCAGATGGGGACCATAGAATATCTCGACCATAATAAAAAAAAAAAAAAAAACACTCATGCATAACGTGACTAACGAGAGGGAAGACAAAAAGGGACAACATAATAAGGCAAGTGCGAAAAATGAGGACTAAACTTCCAAGCTAATGAGGGCAACAACTGAGACGGAACACTAGGTTGTAATAGGTAATACAAAGACTCAAGAGATACAAAGCAAAAAGGTGAATCACTCCCTAGAATTCCAGAACTTGCATAATAATCGAGTGAGAAATCAAAATCTATGTGAGGAACATCATCAAGACTCACAGTTAGACCACCATGACAAATACCCGAGACACACAGTTTGTTCTTGATAGAGGAAATTATGATGGCGAAGAGTTACAAGTCAGTGTTTTAAGCTTGTATGGGATAGGCCCTCCCAAAAAAACAAAAAACAAAAAAACAAGAAAACAAAAAAAAGAACAAAAACAAAATAACTTCTTTAATTTGATAGTTAGATCAGCTCCTCATCTTACTTTGAGAAAAATATGTTTAGTTCAAATGATAAATGTTGAAATAAATTTTATTATATATCATTTTATTTTTATAAAAATGAATATTTTCATTTTATTTTTCTCATAGTGATGTATTAAATTTTGGTATTATAAAACAAAATATAAAGTAAAAAAGTCTTAATGCGGATGGGTTTAACTCAACATGATCTGAATTGATTGACAGAAGCCTACTAACTCATCTAATTTTATGCTAATCCCATCATCGATGTCTATTTAATTAAAACATGGAAGGTTAGAGGTCAAGTTGAATTAGGTTAGAGTTTAATTAAATATTTTTATTTAAGATGAAATTGGTGTTTGGTGAACATTTTTGTTTTTTAACTCAATAAAAATGGTAGATAGTGTTTCTCTCTTAAAATCCTACTCGCCCATCCATATGTTCTTTGCCCTTGTTCGTTATAGATGACTTAGAGGATAGGAGATTTTTTGGTAATTCTTAGCCTGAAATCACCCTTCCCACCATTTTCTTCCCTAGATTTGGATTTTCTTTCCCAATAAAGTTGTTTATTCTACACCGATTTAAGTTTGCATTTATTTTTCCTTTGTTTTTTTATGTTTTTTTTCACCAACCTATTACGGCGTGTTTTGTCGCCGACTTGTTATGGTGTGTAATTGTATCGTTGAAGGTTAGCTTTTTTATGAGTTTTTGCATTGGTAGTTCAGATGACAAAGTTCGATCCGACACAGTCATCTGATCAAATCATGTTCATCAGCATGCTGTAAATCTGAAATCTTAGGTATTATAGTCATTTTTGGATTATCAAATATGTAGGTCTTCAGTTGATCATTTTTACTATTAACCTGGATGCTACGCCATTCTCTAAAGTTTTTAGCATTTTTGATTTTGTGCTTCTATCGATTTTATTACTAAATAATCAATAGTCAAATAAAAGTAGTATGTTTTTTTTACAGTGATAAAAGTAGTATGTTGATAATAATTAAATTAATTAAACTTAACTTTTTTTTTTACATCTATTCAAGTATTACGTCATAGTATTATGTTCTTCACAAATTTATCGGATCCCTTCTCTCTTTATGGTGACCTGAGATCTTAACCACTTGATTTAGATCTTATTGGTAGTTAAACTTAACTTATTAATAGTAAATTCGCTTTAGACAGGGAAAGTAGATTAACATGGATATTTTTTTATCCTTTATGATTTTTAGCAATTTGTATCTTAGATCTACGATATGTTACAAGTTTGAATTAATAAAATTATTTTCCTTTCAAAAAAATAAACACAACCTCAATTCAACCCACCAAAAAATGTCCTATTTATAATAGGTTTATTTTTGTTATAAAATATCTTTAAATTTTGTTAGTTCTTAGAAAATGTCAAAATAAAAGAATAGAGGGAAAACAAAGATAAAGTGAAAAAAAGAAAAACTAAATTAAATTTAATAAATTACTTTTACTTGCTATATATCAAACTCGGTTTATTTATTTTAACCCATTAATATAAAAATGAAATAATTTAAAATATATAAGTTTTCAACTCATTTTAAAATAAAATTATTTATAAAAAATCCTACAATAAAATTATTTTTCAAAAAATTGTGAGTAATTCAATTGGTATGTCTTTATATTTCTAATGATCACTACTAATTCAAGTTTTTGGGAAATTTGTGTTTCAATAGTTCCTATAGTTTATTAAGGTAGTATCTATACATGAAACACAATTAGTTTTTGCAAATTATATAAAATTAGTATTTTACATTTTTATTTATATGTTATAATTATTTCAATCAATGGGTGAAACACAAATTAGAGGTGCTAGAGAGGTTTACCAATCCAGGAGCTGCAACATGTGATGGCTAATCACAGTTAAAAACACAAACATATTATTTTTACAGACAAAGTAGAAGAAAACATGGTTTTTTTTTTCCTGAAATGGAATTTATTAATTAAATCAATGTATATAAATTGGAAAATGTGCAAAAAAACCCTTAATGTTGTACCCGATATTCCACCTTCCCACACTTCCAAAATTTTTTCGCTTTAAAAAGAGCCCCAGAGTTTCCCTCTCCCATAGCTCCAAGTTAGCCTTATCTTATCCAAACCCATAGAAGTGGTCAAACAAAGGTTAAACGATCGTTGTACCGATGTGGCGTCCATGTGGCACATCGGCTCTACTCTTCTCTCTCTTTCCTCCTCTCTCATCTCTGCTCTCTCTTCCCTTTTTTTTGTTCCCTTACCGATTGGACACCTTACCAACTCGCCCCAGCATCTGCCTAGCCCAACCCAACACCCGCCCAACCCAATCTAGCACCGCCCAACGCATTCCAACACCCTCCAACCACTTTTTTTATTTTTTTTAAAATTTTATTTTTTTATTAGAATTTTATTTTATTTAAATAATCTACTAAATAAAATTTCAAAATTTATTTTTAAAAAATATAACAATTATTCGAGATCTACTAAATAAAACAAAATTTTATTTTAATTTTTAAAATCTACTAAATAAATAAAATTGTGTAATTTTAATATAAATAAATTATTTTATTTTAATTTTTAAATAAATTATTTTGAAATTTATCAATTTTTAAATCTACTAAATGAAAAATGAGATTGATAAGTTTGAAATTGATAAAAATAAAATATTATTAAAATATTATTTTAAACTCATCCATTTGATTTTTCATTTAGTAGATTTAATAATTAAATGTATTTTAAAAACAATTTATTTAAAAATTAAGATAATCGAATAATTTATTTATATTTTTAAAAATAAATTTTTAATTTTATTAGATTTAAATACCAACATTTATTTATATTTTAAAAATAAATTTTGAATTTTTATATATTATATTTTTAATACAAAAATAGAGTTTAATTAAAATGAAGAATAAAAAAAAAAAAAATTGTGACGCCCTAAATCTAGTCCTTAACAACCCTCAACCTGCTGGTAATTCTCGTGATTTTGGGTAATCTATCTGACTCTGTGTCCCATTTATTGGGATCCATATTTTCACAAAAATCGGGCAGAGTCTCCTTTGTTCGGGGAGCTCTACCTAACATACAACCTCCATAACAGTATAATCATAATCCATCCAGGGTCTCAATAGAAGTAGTATTGACCCCATAGGGTCCATCTGTCCATATCCCCAATACATATTCATTCACATTTAAATCTAAAATATGAAAATAAAACGTTTAATAACAGTCCATAAGAGTCTGATCACGACCCTCTTATCATAATTACATACCCGACTATTTAGACAATAGTCCCAAAAGAATTTAGTTACAATTCTTTTATACAAAATATTTTTACAAAAATGTTACTCATAGGTAATATCATACACACATTCTACCATTATCACGGCCTCGTCTGAGCGCCGCCTTCCCGTACACCCCCTGCACTTGAAAAGGGGTCCCAACGAGGCGAAAGCAATGCCCAGTAGAAAATTTCTCCTACAAGGGTTACTCCCCACCTAAAATGCACATGCAATGGCAACCATGAAAACATCCAATCACATTCCATATAAATAATGCAATCTATAAGACTCGAGAAAATTCAATTTTCTAAGAAAAGGTAAAATGGTAATTTCAGTAAAAAATCTGAAATTTTTCTACATCTCGAATGAAAATGACTACACCGTTGGAATCGTCTCACGAAATCTAGATACCTAGTCGAATTTCGTCGGATTCCGAGATAGTCGGGATTTCATTTTTTTCGAGGCACCGAGGGTAACGAGTGACACTTGACACTTGTTTGGATGGCTCACAATGAGCCATGTGTCAAATGGAGAGATGTAATAAAAGTCCAAGGAGTGGCCATGTGTCACAACTTGATAGGATGGAAATCCAAAGTTTTGGATAAGTGGATAAGGGAAATCCAAGAGAACCCTTAAGTAGGTGACATGTGGCAAGATGAGGCCTCCCACTTGACTTTGGACCAAACAAATTTGGTGGGGAGGAGAAGAAGAAAGGAGGGAAAAAGAAAGAGAAAAGAGAGAAGAGAGAAAGAGGAGAGAGAAGCTCCAACTTCTCTCTACGATCTACGGAGATCGGTGGGTCAGTTTTCGTCGAGCCAAGAAAGATCATCTGCTCAATAAAGGCTATACGTGGGTATTGATAACACGAGATTTCGTCGAGGAATCAAGTGAAGAGTTCGGGAAATCAAGGGTTTCAGGTTGAGGAAGTGTCCACGGGACTTCCTAGAGCAACTTCTACTCTTCAAGAAGTAGGTCTTCTCCTACTTTGGTTATTTCTACCTTAAGGGCTGTGTGGTTGTGTTTTGCCCCAAGGGGCATGTTTGGTTGCATTTTGAACTATGGGAAGCTGCCCTATTTTGATCCTATGCATTAGCCGGACTTTAGGATTGGTTTTCGGGTGGGAAATAAAGGGAATTTGGCCGTGTGTCCTTTAGGTAAATCGTAGCCGCATCAGTGAACTTGATGTTAGGCTTTTGAATTACCTAAATCAAACCTCTATAGCCCAAGTTATGGTCCATTTACCCGGAACGATCTAAGTGTAAAGTCTGTCTGGCTAGGTCAATCCGGTTGGGTCAGTCAATTGAGCTGGCTCAATCCAGCTGGGTCAGTCCGATTGGATCAGTCCGGCTAGGTGAAAGTCTATCCGGCTGGGTCTGACTATTCATGTGAGGCCTCCAAATTCGGACAATCATAACTTCTTTGTTCGAACTCCGTTTCGGGTGTTCTTGGACTCTATGGAAAGCCCATTGAGTCACGATTTCATCCATGTACCAATGGAGGATGGTGGGTGATCATAACTTTACTGAAATCTATGTTTTTCACCGAGTGTGTAGGTTACTTGGTTGTGTCGATGTGAATAGCCGGGTTTTGACATGACCATTGCATGGCATGTTGTAGGCTATTGTATTGGGTAGGAGTTTCCATGAGTTAGCCTAAGGAAGGCCGTATGACATTATTTGTTTAGTCATGGATTGATGGATGCTAAAATGCTTGATACGATAGATGTTTGCATGGTAATTGACACGAAGTACAACTGATAAGAATGGTTCATCTAGTGTGCATCATACATGTAACATGAGAAGTTGCAATGACATTAGCATTGCATATGCATGTGACACGCATATTGGGATGTGGTGCATAGAAACGGCGAACACCATTCTTGGTGAATGTGGTGAGCTCAAACGACAAAGTGTCCAATTGAGACTCATAGTATAAATGAAAAACGAAAAATATATATACGCAGTGTCATGAGTAAAGATGGGGTAGATCCCCCCCAAGGTGAAAGACCCAAATCTACATGTGGTTAGACATGATCATAGACGGTGAAAGCCCATAAAAATGTCGAAAGGCTTACGACGATCCTACGATGAGACCCCGAAAAATGACATAGCCTAAATAAATAAACACACGGAATTTGATGAAATCTAAATGAGATTGAGGTCTCATTCAATGAGCTGTCTTTGGGTGAGACACCACGATCGGTTTTCACACTTATGCTGTATGTGTGAGGAGTTTGTGAGATTTCTCTTCGTTTTCTTATCTTCCCGTACATGATATGGTGGGTCGATTCATTCATGGTATGTAGAATTCCATTCTAGGTTTGCATAATCTTGATTGAATGTGCTTCTTTCGGTGACATGACCATTGTAATGCACTTAGGTGGGAAGTAGCCTTTATGTGAGTTTACTCACCTGGCATCAAGCCACCCCATCGTGGGACCCTCTAAGTACAAGTCTCAGCCACAGCGGTCGACCCGCATATGGGATGAGAGCCAGATATGACTTTGTTTTGTTTTGTTTTTGTCTTGTAATATATTCGAGCATAACCAAAACATACACCTTTTGTATCAAAGGGATCAGAAGAGACTTAGATTATAGTAGTCTATCATATATCTTTGTATATTGTGAATTAAATATATAGGAATGGATCTTGATATATGAGACATGTGAGTGTGATATCGGGGCACCTGATATCCACATGTTTCCTCGGGTTGATGGGTTATCAACAGGACCCCTAGGATTTGGGGAGCCACACAATCCTATATGGAATATTACGTGTCATGCATGGCGGGAAACTCCTCATGCCCACAACCCGAGTCCCGACTGACTCCCTCACACCTGCACGCTAAGTGTGAAAGATCAGCCATTAGTGTTTCACCCAATGACTTAAACCATTGGATAACCCTCTAATTTTAATTTATCAAATCACGTGTTTATTCATGGGCCATGTCTTTTTCGGGGTCACACTGTAGGATCGACGCACGCCTTCCGACATTTTTACGGCCTTTCACTACCGGTGATCATGTCTAATCGCATATAAATTTGGGTCTTTCACCCTGGGGGGGGATCTACCCCATCTTGATATGCCCAAACACAATGACGGCATTTAGCTATTGTTTTATACCACCGTGAGTCTCGATTTTGGACGTGGTCCCATTTCCGAGTCCACACATTCACCAAGAACGGTGAATAACAAGATTCATGCACCCACACCCGACCAGACGCGATGTGTGATCTGGTGCATATGAAATGCGATCATGCCATTTCATGCGATGTCATGCTACATGCACAATAAGAGCTACATGTAACATTTATAAATTTAAGATAATTATATATTTTTACATATAATTTCCATTCATCACAATTTCCATGTTAATACATCACCGCTAATACAACATGATTTTTACACACAAATAAAGGATATTATTTATTTTTTCCTAACAATACAATAATAAAATGACTCCAAATCTCGGACCCATATGTACAGGCACCCTATCCTTCACTCTGTCACACCGACACTGTGATACCAAACACACAAAAACCCAAAGACATCAGTCCCGGATCAAACCAAACTTCAACTACCCAGATCATTCGAAACCAAATTCCGTAACTCTAATATTCGGTCCTAAAATCTTATCCGAACTGTCTCAAACAAATCGAAAATTCAGCCCGAATCGTCCCAAACATTCCCTAAAATTCCTATCAATCTAAAAATTTAGACTAAATTCATACTACTTCGCTCTAAGAAACCACAAGCCATTAAATGACCTTTAGGCTAGAAATAACCGAAGTAGGAAAATTCCCTACCTCGTGGAGTTTGACGAAACTCCAAGATTTTGATACTCACGCGTAGCTCTCGATGCGTGGACCGACTTTTCCTTTTTCTCCAACGAAAATCTACGGTCCGATTTCCGTAGATCTTAGAGAGATGAAAAAAATCTTTTTTTTCCCTTTCTCTCTCTTTCTCTTTTCTCGCTCTCACTCTCTCCGTCCCTTCCTTTTTCCTTTCCTTTTGACTTTTGTCCTTTTTTTTTAATTTGGATACATAGCTCACATTGCGCCATGTGTCCATCTCATTCGGTCCTGTTTTTTGCCTCGAAAATTTATTTCTTTACCAATTTATTTTAAATGAACTTAGCTCAAGCCATTTCGACATCCGAGATTTTCGTAAATTCGCCCTAGAGTCATCGCAGACTATACCTAGAAAACTTAAAATATTCGACTATCTTTAATTAGACTAAACTTTTTCTAGGTTATTGATTTCATGATACGAACCTAATGCCCAAATTGCTGGTCATCCAGATCTAGAGAATTTAGCCTTGAACCATTATGACAATTCATTATTATTATTAATATTTTCCATTTTCCCGAAAATTACTAATTTCCCGTTTTACATTCTTCCCTACCGTAATTCCCTCTGGTCCTCGAAATCTCACACATACTAGCACACACACAACTACGCATGCGCAATCATTTTAAATGGCCATATATTAGACCACGCGCCTTCGTCCTCAAATAGGAAATGATAGGTGGCCCGCATCGCGGTCCTCGCCTCGACGCTGTCTCCCTCCACTTTGGTGTTGCCACAACCCTTCACTAGTCTCTTTGTCACGATTCGCCGCGAAACCTGATCCCGACTAACCATGACAGGCACCGGTCCCTTCTCGAAGGTCTCCTCTGTATCAACAACAATCCATCCCCAATCCACTATATGAGCTAGATCTGAAGTATACTTCAAGTGCGAGATCGGAACACCTCATGACACTGATAAACCCGTGGTACTAACAACCCGATATGCAACCCGTGGCCCACCCTCTTGAGTTTCTCAAGGGCCCAATATACCTAAGACTAGCTTCCTCGCTGTCGAAGTCTCGACTACTCTCTCTTAGGCATCACCTTTAAGAAGACATGATCACCCACCGAACTTAGAGGTTGACGTCAGCTTCATCTACAGTTCTTTGTCTACTCTGCCGTAGTAGCTGAACTTCCAAATCAAAACCACCTTCTGCAGGTGTCTCGACCAAATCCGAACTGACGGAGCCTCTCCCACCTCTATCCAACAACCTGTGGGTTTACATGGCCTTCCATATGTTTGCTTTTCTATATAGATCAAAACCCTTCAAATTAACATAGCTACGAGATTCATCTCTCTAATCATGTCACTTTGGATAAGTTTGCTTGATAAAATAATTTTCTTAATGTTCATGATTTGAAAATAAGGGTTAAGTCTATGACAACGCAAGTGCACAGTCATACAAGTAAGAAAATCAATGTAAGTCCAGGTATCATTCCCACGTAGATTGATAGCCAATCATGATCAACTACCCCAACTACTAAAATATATACTATTTAATCTAAACTCATATGAAGGTTTATCTACACGACAGCCAAATTAAAAACTTATACTATTGAATATGTTCAAACTAACTAAAACAAAAAGTAAATGAATGAAAATAAATTGTATACAAATGAATGGATTTGAACTGGTCGAGAAACGAAAACTAATAATGAAATACAAATGAACAAACACTCAAAGACTAAATCCATTACTCGTTTCTATGGACCTGCTTATTGGTCCAGATTTCCTAATTATTGAATCGATTTCTCCATATTCACCTGATTGTGGATATCCTTGCTTCTCAAGACAAGATCAAACCAAATGACTGTGATTCCAAATTCCCCCTTGCAAGATCTCGGGGTATTTTTCTTTCTCAATACTTCACACCCATTTCTGTTGGATAAAGACAACTTTGCTTTTACCTTCTACTCTCGCAAAGTTTCTACTACTTAATCGTGGCTCAACCTCCAGATCTATGGGTTTATCCCTCTCCCTTGATTAGGTCTGCTTTAACACTGGGATTGGAACTTACCTATAGATTGCGTGAACTCTCTGATTATTTATATTACAGCAACATGACCCTCCAACTTCAATTATGAGCGAAGGATTTTATCAAAATGAATCCTCGTGAGCTCAAGAATAATAATGGTAGTCGAACATACCCGTAAAAGAATGCTTCCCAACTCGTGAGTCTCCGCCTCCGTGTCACGCAGAGGGCATCCTTGATATCAGAGTAAGATACATTCCTCAACCGTATTAGTACTACTATCAAACTTATCCATTCAAAATCCACACCCCATTAAGTAAATGTAAATCAAATCCGCCAGAGTCTGCTCGGACATCGCGATTGCGAATTAAGAAATGGAGCACCGATCACGCACAACCACCGAATTGCAATAAAACTCGAGAAAAATGAATTCCGTAAATTGCCTAGATTTCATAAATTTTCAAAGAATACTTAAGAAAAATAATAACTAAAGATCCACTTCACTGCTCTCGACGTGTCGCATTCAACTTAAAAATTTAAACTACAAAAATAAATAAAATCTACTTTAAAATATACATTGAGTTCTCTTCTTTTCCCTTCGGGTAGTGAAGGAGAAAACTACTTTACTATTCTAAAGTCAGCTCATTTTATATCGTAAAGAATCCCAGCCGAACTCCAAAATGTCTGTGGAAACTGTTATGCCCAGCTCACTTTCCTATGTCGCCACCAAGATATCGCTGACATGGACTTTCATCAAGCCATGACTGGTCATGGTTTCTTTTCTTTGTTAAAACCGCTTATTCTAATCCCCTTTGATCGTCATGACATCGCTTCGGTCACCATTTGCTCGCTTCTTCAATGTTGATGTCGCTGATTCGCCTCAACAGTCGCGACATCATCGTCTTCCTATTCTTCCAATTTCTCGAAAGGCGATCGCTTTAGGTTATTACCTAATTTTCCGTTTTGTATGATGACTGTCAGACTTTCGATTTTTAGCCCAATTGTGTCGCGGTCTTCTTGCCTTCATATGTTCAATTTATGTCGCGACTCATGGTGATGTCGCTAATCTCTTTGTATCCCATTTCTTTTCTTCAGTTATGTAATTCATTTCATTGCTGCAAAGAAATTTCTTCTTCCCACCTATTTTCCGTGTCGCGACATCAAGGTGGTGTCGCAATCTAATTTCTTCTCCGCCACACTGTGTCATGACCTTAATGAGTTACCGCCACATCATCTGATCCCCAACGTGGTATACTCTATTCGTCATTGCTGTGTTGGACTTCACCTTCTCGCTTATGTCACGATCGCGAGCTGTGTTCACATGAAATGGAGCCTTTACTTGAAAACTAATCGCAACCTCTTCTTTGCAAAGACCTCTCTTGTATCATAGACGGATGCTTGTCACGCATTTCAGAGCAGGTCGCGACATCATCTATATTTGAAGCCTTAAAACATCAAAGTGATGTCGACTTGAATTTCTTTCCTTTAGATTATTTCGTCTCGACCACGTTTTCTTGTCAGAACTCCTTCTTCAAGTCGGTTTCACTTGTTCAAGTTTTCATTTTTCTTCAAAGTCTGACTGGTTGATAGTCGACTGAATTTGTTGAAGAACCTATACTCTAGTTATGGATTTCAATTTTCATTTAGACTCCCAATTCGCCGCAGCCAATTTCTTCCGATTTTTGCTAAGATCGAGTTTCGCCAGTTTTCCTACAAATGAATTTGAGTAAAATATCCACATTTCAAACAAAATCCACGAATTATTCTTTAATATACTAAGTTTGGATTAAAATCTACTGAGTTTTTGGACTCATCAATTCCCCCAAACTTAAAATTTTGTTGTCCCCAAGCAAAGAAGAAAGAATTGTCATTCTCAAACAAATGTTTAAAATTTTTAAGGACATTTTTTCCGATTCATACCACGCCTTTCATTCCATTTCATCTGAATCAAGAGATACCAACATCATTTTAATTTTAGCTTTGATCCATAGTCAAGACATATACTTCATCAAAATTTCTTGATGAATTAATGTATTTAAATGTTTTTATTCAACAAGTCTTGTTCTTGTAAAAGTGTGTCTTCAACTTTTCATCTTCATGTTGAATTTAGTTAAACTTCTGAGTTTTCGACTATTTGTCAAAGTCCCATAGGGTTTGTTTTTCATATTGACTTCACTAATGTGGTAAATTCAACCTTCAAAATCTACCCAGGTCTTTCGTGCTTGTAATGTCATTTTAGTGATTCGGTGATAATGGAAAATTTAAGTTGTAAATCAATCCGGGCTTCACTTTTTCATACTTGTTGCCTTCAACTTTCACCCTTTTCTTTGTACTTGCTGATTCTCCTTACTCTTTACCTAATCAATCTCATGTTGAACTTTTATGAAATTTCACTCCACACTCTTTATTCAGTCAGCCTTTGTTTCTTGAACTCTTTTGCTTTTGCTTTTCTTGTGATCGGGAATACCAATACTGGTCCCTCTTATGCTTCATTACCTTTAGAGAACTTTGGCTAGCAACTCCCATACTCAGCCATTAGGTACTAGGTGCTAAAACACCTCACGAAAGCTAATTGTTATGAAATAAAGCACAAGACAAAACTTATCTCTTTACTAGCTTCGCTTACTTTCACCTCCTTCATTGTAAAAATTAAATATTTTTCCCAAACTTGTTTCTTCCTTTATAGTAAACTTTTCCTTAACTGAACTGATAATGGGCTCTGCTGCAGTTTATCAGTAAAGGAAGGGAATTATGTTTTCATTGTCATACCTACAAAAAGAAGGCTATTTGGTCAAACCATGAATCACAGATACGTTTATTACAGTATTTGAGGTAGGCTTAGAAAGCTCAAACCGCCAAGGATGGCTCTATCATTTCTTGTTGGTCGCTTTCACTCAAGATTTCGCCGATCAATAATCAAACAAGTTCTAGGACTATGGACTGATCCCGAATTCCCAAAGATGTTCCTAATTCCTGTCAAAGTTTCACAAGTTTGTTGACTCCAAGTGTATTATTTTCCAAGACTTGTATTTATTTAATTGCCTACTTACATTATTTCATCCAAGTATTTTGTTCCATCAAAGAATAAAATCAATTTTTCACTTGCAAACTAAACCGACGAACAATGCGTAATATTCCCACTCAGCTTAATCATATTCACACCCTGATTCTTCTGAAATTGTTAATTTTAGGAAAGAACAGAATTATTATTTGATCTTATGCAACAAAAGGTATTTGATTATTATCATAAGTAAACAAAATGACACAAAAACAAATTTCAAATTATTTATAAATTAATTCACATCTATTTGATAACTATGGTCAAATTCTTCATTCAACAAGTGAAAAACAATCCAACAAGCAAAAAGAGTACTTATAAAATGAAAATTCAAACAAACAAGGGACAAGTAGGATAAACCAAATGGATTTCCATTAAATTTTTTGGGAATGTATATATATATATAATATGTTAAACTTCGCTTTCCTTTCTTTGTAGAGTCTTTTAGTATTATATTGGGAGGGTTCACATCAAATCAGTCATTGGATCAAACCTAGGAATTTTATTTCAGCTTTTGTTTCTATAGCTACCCTTTGCCTTTTTGCGATATTTGTTGAGTTGTAACTCACGAAGGAGTGTATCTTGCCTCCCCACCGGACAACTGCTCCTTCCACCTCGGATACATTCAAGATTCTTGGTTGCAACTTTTGGATTAATGTTACACCAAAATATAAACACTCAAATTCATAGCAATTTAATCATTCAATTCCATTCAAAACAACTACAGCTCAATTCATCTTCATCACAAAAACTAACAACTTCATTTATGCATCACATTCAAAATTTAAGCAATTAATACAAGATAAAAATTGCTCCAAACTTTCAATCATGCTATATCAAAGACAAATTTAAAATCAATCAAAGAAGAAGAAGATAATGCTTCCTTTGGTCTCTTTATGCTGATTGAAGTTTCACTTCAGATGTTTCTTTGCACAATCTTCATTGTCCCAGAAACTAAAAAATATTTACCTACTCTTCAATCAATAATGAGTAAAACACAATAAGCTATTAGAAATGAAACACAGAAATTGTAAATTATAGCAAGAAAAATTAAACAACTGTGTGGATTAGTCGCCAGTCGCTTTCACTTTTGGGCCTTTAGTCGGACTTTCACGCATTGTTCTGCTTTCACTCCTGGCCCTGTTCGAACGATGTGTTACCTTCCCACTGTTTTCTCCTATGGTGCTTAATCTCCCACCATTAACCTTGAACCCTTCATGATTACACTGAAGGTCACCTCCCAACCCACAGCTTGGAATATACATGCCATACATGCGCAATTTTCTTTTTCTTTCAAAGAAAAAAAAAAAAAAAAAAATACAGAAGGCTGCAACAAACAACACCTAGAATGGTCCACTCCATTTGATTTCACTGGTGAGCGCCCGGTCCTGAGTCAATAATAAGACTGATCTCCCACCCCTCCTCAAAATTGCTGATCATGCCATTTTTTGTTTTATCCTTTGTAGATTCTAGCACTATCATAGGCTTCCACCTCAATCCTTCCAATTCATTTAACTCGAGGTCTATCTTCCTTGAAGAAATTTTTAAAATCAAAATTAAGCTTCTTTGATGGCCCACATAGCTTTATATTCGCAACTCGGGTTATGGTAGGTGACAAGGGTTTTCAAAGACAAGTCTATATGGGGACATTCCAATATTTAGGTTAAAAACTGATGTCAGTGAGTGTATCATCAGCTGAAAAGACCAATTCTATGCCGAACTAAAACTTTCCGAATTTTCTTTATTTCCTCGTTGGAAATTTCACTACCATTTGTTCGTGATGATAAGCCAAGCCCATTATGTTTGATACCATATCTCGCTTCAAGGAGTTTGTCAAACACCTTATTTGCAAAATGGCTCCTCCATCACTAATTATAGTTCTCAAAACCTCAAATCGAGAATATTTTCAGAAAACTTCATTTAAATCAGACGTATCATTCTTTGATGTTTCTTCTGAACTCCATTTTGATACATAATCCATAGCCAGTATATGTATATATTTCCAAATGAAACTGAAAAGGCCCCATAAAATCCATTCCCATTCATCAACAATTGCAACTACCAGATATTTCAGAGGCATCTCATGCTCGCCGATATTTCCCATTCTTCGCATTGATCACATAACTTCACCCATTCAAAACATCCAAATAAGAGGGCTAGTAAAATCCTGATCAGAATTTTGTAAATGCTTTTATCTCCCCGTGAAATGTCCTCCATATGGTGATGCATGACATCTGAAACCTTGCTTTGTCACCTTCTCAGACACATCTCCTTATAATAAGATCGCCTCTTAAACAATAACTATCATCCCATGTAAAATTCGCCGCTGCCCTTAGCTTCTTTTCATGTTAGAGTCAATTTCTGGTGGCATAATTCCACAAGCTAAGAAGTTCACACAAAGATACTGTAAGGATTGAGACAACTGGAATAACCGTCATCCGAAAATTTCTTCGCATTTCTTCTCTCAGATAGTGGGTTTTCTACTCACAGCGATCGCCATCACATCATCACTACCCTTCTCGCCTTTTATTTCTAAGTCAAATTCCCGCAATAATAGTACCCACCGACCTAATCTTGGCTTTGCTTCTTCTTCGCCATTATATTTAATTGTCGCACGATCGCGTGTATAACAACACGGACCCCAAAATATATGGCTCTAAATTTTCTGATGCAAAGGTCATCACAGCATCTCCTTCAGTAGTGGAGCAATTTTCTTGAGCCTTGCCAGTGTTTATTAAAGTAGTAAATGGCCTTGAACACTTTCTCAACATCTTTCTCGTCTCAATACAGCCCCATTGCAAAATCACCGGCATCACACATGATTTCACCTCTCAGGCTCCAATATGGTTTTGCCATGATGGGGGCTTCAACTAGTTTGGATTTGATTTCCTCAAAAGCTTTATGGCTGGATTCATCAAAATAACTTACATCTTTCCAAAGAACTACAGGCCCACAATTTTTGAGAATTGAATATGAAACTAAAGAGGTCCAAGAAACTCTAATTCCTCGAACGAGTGGTGCATTAGATTTTTAGAATCGAAACTTTTGCCCGGTCTACTCAAGCCCCGTCGCATAAATCATGTTCCTCGCATAAATTCTTCCAGAATCATAAATAAGATATTTCTCCCAATTTAGAGTTGGATTCTGTCTTGAACTTAAGTACTCACCTCATATGAAAATATCAAAACTGACCCGCATACATCAGAAACCATCCACAAGTGACTGCAACTCTTTCCTAACCAGAAATATAGAGATCATGCATCTGAAGAACAGAGTATTACACAAACTAAATGTGGCATTTCTCTAAAAGCAAAGTACCAAATGGGTATGTAAAAGTGGTTTTCTCCTGATCTTCAGGTGCAATAGCAATTTGGTTATATCCAGAGTATCCATCAAGAAAACAAAACGTAGGGTGTCCCACAACCTCATCCTGATCCAACATCACGAAATGTATGTGTTCAATCTCTTTCTCAGAATATCCAATTTCTGAATAAACATACACTCAATCCTCAGCCTTAGGAACTGCTATCTTTTCAGCTTCGATCACAAGTGATCCAACTTTCAGAACCACACACCACACCAAGAACACATCTGATAGAGTAAGCATATAAAACCCGCATTTAACCATTTCGTAACTCTTTTCTCGACAACTTCTTTCATCACTCGGGTTCAAATTTCTCCTTCGATGCTCAATAGAAGCTTTTGCATTATCATCCAAACAATATTTGTGCATGTGTCTGAGGGGCTGATACCCTTCGGGATCTCACCATCACACAATGTTTCTGTATTTTCTCTACAACCACGCACATCTCTGCTTCTTCAATTTTTAGTCATCACTGACAGATAATCGGTTTTCTCTTTTTCCGGTTCCTAAAACTCATATTTCAAAATGATCGGGCAATTCTTTCAATGTTAGCCCTTCGCACTAGTTTCTTGCTCATGAGTTTGTCGCTTCGTCGTTTACTTCATCTGACTGCTTTACTGGTATCTGAGATTGTTTCCTTTGTTAAACAAATTTGAAGGCAAGATTTGCAATCAAGATTCTCAAGATACTCAAAATTCATCTCAATTCATTGATGAGTGTCAAGGATACAATCGAATTCATCCAATATCAGAAGGCTATTGTTTCCCTGCTAACCATACAATCGTTCGCATCTACATTAGGATGTTCCGCAGCTCTATTAATATTAAAATGCATCATTTACTGCAACCCTGAGTGTCAATCATCTTTTCATGCCTTATCAAGGTAGCCTGGGCTAAGAACGGTCTTCCTAAAGAACAAAGGAACTCAGTGCCTTCCATCCAGGATAACAAAATCCACTGGGAAGATGAATTTCCCAACCTTGATAAGTACATCTTCAAGAATGCCTTCACTGTGCCATTGATTTATCACCATCTCGCAATGTAATTGCCGTCAGTAAGTTCCCCCACCAGTCTCAGACAACCTGACAGAGGCATCAAATTTATGCTACAACAATCACATAAAGCTCGAATTCATATTTCCCGCGGGCGGAATGATGAAACCGCCAGATCTTTCATCTTTGGCCGAGCCGACAATGGCACCGCACGAAAGCAGCTAACTATACCCCTCCTCGCCTATCTCCTTTCGCCATCTCCCAAATTTTGTATAAAGAGGATTCGCTAATCACCTCAAGAATGGGATATTTATTTCTATTTTCTGAAATGTCCAAGAATTTAGAAAACTGCTCTTCGCTTCTGACTTCCTCAAGTCTCTATAAAATGCAATCAAGGTGTATAAGGTGTAATTTTCCTTCTTTTCTCGTCATTACTCTTCACCACTAACTGTCAGTTTCTTCTCCTTCTTTCGCTTCTTTTTCTCGTTTCGCCTCTTCTTCTCATCCTGTTGCTGCTAAATCCTTCCACCTCTTATAATTGAATTGTCATGCGCCTTTCGTTCTTCTGGTATTACTAGGAATGTACCCTTGCTTCGATTCAAGTACATTCGTACATTTGATTTCTAGCTCAAATTTTTCAATGAGGCACTAGCATTCTTCTGAAACATTTGAGTATCAGACTTGAAAGCTTTCAAGTCAGATAGTTTCTGTTCATGGAATTGTAATAGCCTCTTATTGTTCCCCATGAACTGCAGCATTTGTTCTTCAAATGGTTGAGTCCTCCTCCACTCTGACATATTCATTTATGCTTTCACCTCACGCCGCTAACTCCTACAGTCAGCCGATATCTCACAGGATTCTGTCCATGCCTAGTCTTTGTACTACCTCCACCATATGAGAAATTCTCATGGTTCCTCGTTGTTGGGTTGTAGTGTGGCGTGTTAGGATTTGGCTTGAATGATAATCTCTTTGTCTGCTTCCACGATTTAACTCCTCAAGACTATAAGAATCTTCTTCTCATGGCACATCGCACGTCTTCTCATGTTTTCCACCGTCTGATTTCGTTATATGTGCATCTTTCTTCTGGTTATCCATCCCAGCACAGAGCAATTCAACTTTTACTTCCACATACTATCTGGCTCAGCCTAGTTGATCCTCTTCTCCATGATTTGAAACTAGTATGGCTTTTACATACTTGCCAGGTTCCTCATCCACTTCTCGCTCTTCAAGACTTTTTCGTTGAATGCTCCGGCAATGATGGTACATCACACATTCTTGAGTAATTACTAAAAGAAGATAACCACACTCACCTAGTGTCTTCAAATCTATGCCATGCATCGTGCATCTCTTCAAGAACTTTCAATCTTTCCTGCAAGCTACATATAGGCCTCACCTTCTCGTTAACATTTCATCTTCTTCTTCTCTCCTGGCGAGGAGATGGGGGAGACCGCTTCAAGCAGGTACTCACCAAAATTTTCCGGCATTGAACCAACCCATATGGTAATGATTCATACCATGTGGCCGCTGATCTCAAAGAAAATGAAGATGCACCACTGTCTCCCGGCCCCGGCACCGCTCAACTCTGCACTCAGATCGCCATCCCGAAATCTTCCTGTGTGCTCGCTTGGGTCTTAGTGGGATGACCGCAACCGATGTCACGAACTATCAGACAATGGGCTTTCGACCTCAAACAGATTGAGTCTGAAGGTGAGTCGCCCATCACACTTTTTAGATGAGCCCAAATCCTCCACGGTGGGCCAGAATGGGATCTTCTGCTGGCCATCTCCGTTCTCCGTCTGGTCATGTCTCTCATACGCCATAGCTATGCTTCGCCTTTGGTCTTTTTCAAGCTCTTTGCCTTCCACTCAGATCTGCGCCAGAACTCGTGCCAACTTTGCTTCCATTAAAGGTTTTCCGAAATTAAAACACACTGCATTAGACTGTTTGAACCAACAAATACTTCAACATTGGCTGAGCAAAGGATTAGTAATGATGCAGCCGCTCGCTATAAAACATTGTTCTTTCTAGTATGTCCAATTGTATTTCTTCGTCAATATTTGGATCTATTTAATTCTTTCAACTCACAACGCGCCATAAAACTTATTTGCCTTTTTCTTATATAGACTAAAACCCTTCAAATTAACATAGCTACGAGATTTACACTTCTCGTGATCCAGCGCCACTTCTGATGTTTGGTCAGAAATGAATTTTCTCTGATAATGTCAGTGATTTAAAAATAAGGGTTAAGTCTATGAACTGTATGTGTCAGTCATAAGAAGAACTGAAAACTGTAAGTCCAGGTATCATTCTACGTAGATTGATAGCGAATTACGCATCAACTACCCTAACTACTAAAATTCCATACTACTTGACTTCAAACTAATAAAGGAAGGTTTTATCTACACGACACAAATTAAAATCCATACTATTGAATATGCTCAAAACCAAACTAAAACAAAAGTAAATGAATGAAAATAAATTGTATACAAATGAATGGATTGGAATCAGCCCCGTGAGAAACGAAACTATCAATGAAGGCAATGGAACAATGATCACATTAAACTATTACTCGCTCTATGTATGGATTCGTTATTATTCAAGACTTTACTATTGAATTGGATTTCTCCATATTCATCGATTGATATCCTTAAGCTTCAAGACAAGATCAAACCAAGCACCAGATTCAAATTTCTCTGCAAGATCCGGGTATTTTTCTTCAATACTACACCCATTTCCTCGTTGACAGCACAAACTTTGCTTACCTTCAGATTTTCGCAGTTTCTACTACTTAATTGGTGGCTCAACCCCGTGAGATTCATGGTTTATCCTTTCCCTGATTAGGTCTAAGCTAACACAGTGGATTGAACTACCTATAGATTAAGGTGAATCCTCGATTATTTATATTATATAAATACACCCTCCAACTTCAATTATGAGCTTAATAGGATTTATCAAAATAAATCCTCGTGAGCTCAGCCACAATGGTAGTCGAACATACCTGTAAAAGAATGCTCTCAACTCTGAATCTCCGTCTGTCACTGCAGGGCATCCTCGATATTCGAGTAAGATACATTCTCAACTAGTATTAGGTACTACTATTGGGAACTTATCCATTCAAAACGACAACCGATTACAAAAATCGAGCCCAAATTAATTTCCATTATTGTGCAGAGATCAGAACTAAATGTAAATCAAATCCACAGAGCTACGCTTCCGACACGCATTGCGAATTAAGAAATGGAGCACCGATCACGCACAACCACCCGTAATTGAATAAAACCGAGAAAAATGAATCTAAATCACTAGATTTCATAAATTTTCAGCAAAGAATACTTAAGAAAAATAATAGAATTCAAAGATCTACCGTCGATTAGCCAGATTCAAACCGTAAAATTAAATCCAAAAAAATAAAAATCTACTCTAAAATATATTAATCGAGTTCCTCTTCTTTTCCCCTTTTCTAGTAGTAAATAAGGAGAAAAAACTACTTTACTATTCTAAATGTAACACCCGCACTAAATAATACAAGTTTCTAACACGTTTGACCAAGTTTGACCAACCATTAGTATGTAAGCCAAGTTGACTTTTTTCTAAGGATGAATAATTTTGGATTGACTAAAGACATCATTTTAGAGTCTCTGCTTTATACTAGTTCCATGTATTTGTTTAACGTTAAAATCCGACTTACTGATAAAGGTTATGGTCCCGGTAAGTTCATACAGCATTTTACGGCTGTCACCGATTTTTAATTAAACAAATCCTAGGCTCTATATAAGCCCAGTTTTGGGTGCCAAGTGAGGATCCAAGCCCAAAACTCCAAGAGAGAAAATCCCAAAACCCGAACCCCGAACTGGTCGTTCACCCATTTTTAGCCGACGTTTCACCATGGGAGCCGATCGCCAACAAGATCTGCATACATGTGCCGGCCAGGGACAGAGGACGCACCAGACGACCACGCCGGCAGAAATCCCTCCAACAGCCGCCGCCGGACGCGACCTGATCAGGTCGAAGGCTACGCGACTGTAAACTTGGTCGGATTTTGTGTCTTCCGGCCATTTCAGGCCAACCCATACCTCATTTCCACCAATTTTGGACCCTTCCAACTCATTTCCGCGGTTCCTTTGCAGACATTCCTCACGCTTGAAAGATACGACAAAACAAAGTTGGCCGACCGCTTGATCAGTTTTCCGCCACCACAAGAACCTTTGGACCAAGGAAATGATGTGTTCCCGGTCTCAATGATGATATGGGAACAGAATTTGGACGCTGCTTGGTTAGTTTTCCATTTTTTGGGGTCATTTAGGTAATTACCGAGAAGGTTGACTGAGATTGAGTAAATTAAATTGGTCACAAATTGGGTAAAATTGAAGTCGATTAGTGAATCGATGTTTTATGAATTATCGACGATTCAATTTCGTGAAATTAGCTCCTCGTGAAAAGCCCCACTCTTGAAAGTAATCGGGTCTATAGGGCACACCGTGCAATTGACCTCGTCTGAGTCCAAATTTAGATGGTTTCATAGTTCTAAAGTTATCTTAAGGCCTTCTGGCATCCTAATGTTATTGGTTCAAGTACTGGAGCCTCTGGTTGAGGTTTTATTTATATTACAAAGACACGCCAAGTTTCGGAGACGATCCCGCAGGTACAGGACTGAAAGATCCTAGTCCAGAGTGGTTTAGATGTTTTAAATGCCTTGGGTATTATTATGATATATAATTGTGGTAAAATTATGTTATATATATATATATATATATATATATATATATATATATATATATATAATTTGGATCGAATGGATTGATTTTGTATAAATATGATTATCGATTTTTATATAAACAAGTATTATTTCATGTGAATTTGTTTAACATTTTAAATATCTGAACCACTTGAGTTCAAGGAAAATTGCATTAAAGATTTTGGTACATGGAATGAGGTTTTAAACCACTTGAAATTTCATTGATGTAAGGAATGGATTTTGAGATTTTTATGATTTTAAGCATGTCAAATATTCTTATAGTTTTATGTGCTTAAAATTGGTTATGGTGAATATTTTCATCAGGTATTTTTATTTCGCATGAATTGATGAATTGGAAATTCATCAATATATTTACTGTTGTTGGAATTAAATTGATAAATTCTAATTTATACTACAAAGACGCTGATATGATAGGTGACTAAGGATACTGTGTTGGTTGTTATATTATAATACAGTATCGTTGGAAAAGTATATGTGAGTAAGGATACTATGTTGGTTGTTATAATATAATATAGTATCGTTGGAAAAGTATATGTGAGTAACGATACTGTGTTGGTTGTTCTATTATAATGCAAAGATTATTGGAAGTACATGTGAGTAAGAATACCGTGGTCGTTGTTATAGGTCAGATGTACCATAAGCACTGCAGAATTGATTCAAAGATCCATTATAAGGCAATGGTTTGCCAATCTGTCGTGAGGTTGGGATCTCAACCAAAGGTTATACATTTGTTTCACGACCAGGAGGTCGGTTTACCCGACGGTTTATTAGTTACGGTGACGGAGAGCGGTTTCATCCAACGTTATACATTATTTCCATCGGATCGTGAGGTCGGGTTTAACGGGACGGTTTATCGCGACCGGATTTGCCACTTGTCGCGGAGGTTAATTTTCATCCTGAACGCTATGTTATTTCCACGGCCGTGAGGTCAGTCACCGACGCTCTGTCATTGAGTTATTACTACGGTCTTCGAGGTCGAGGTGTCGCGGAGGCGGGTAATCCCACTCGCTTATGATGAGTATACAGAACAGATATGATGGGTATATTGTACGGTATATGATGGTATATGGTATGGTATATGATGAGTATATGGTACTTATGGCGATAGGTATATGGTACGGTTTATGATGGGCATACGGTACTATGATATGATGATATATAACACTATGATGAGTATATGGTATGGTTTATAATGTTAGATACAGGAAATGCCTTATGATGAGGTATATAAAACGTTTATGATGAGTATATAGTACGTTTGCAAAGGATGTATGGTAATGTACATTGTCAGTTCTTGTGGTAAGTAATAACCATTTGCTGGGGGGTATATGGGAAGTCCCACTCGCTTATGAAGTGCATGCGGTACTAAGACATTGTTGGTTTCGTGTAAGTAATAATCATTTAAGCAATTATGGTTATCAGGTTTTCACTGATTATTTGCACAACATGAGTTTATACACCATACACTTTATGCCCGATTTATATTGTGAATAAATTCAGTTATAATTTCTGCTAATAGTCTTTTGCCATGGATTTATTGTTGACTTGGTATGTTTGGTTTTGTGAATGATTTTAAACGGGGAACTTTGGGTAAAGAATGTACTTGAGGTCTTGAGATAAGGAATTCTTCAAACTTCAAAGATAGACTGTTAGCTTTCCATGGTCAGGCCACCACCCAGATTCATTTGACCTCATACTTTGATTGCTTAAACCAGTCCCTTAGGTCCGTGCAAGCCAGAAGATTCACTACAACAGCCTTCTACGCCACTTCCGCTCTACTCAGCTGCAGATTCATCATATCTATCTGCCTTATATTATTGGACTTTTATGTATTTCATTGTAATCTCTAAATCTACAAACACTCTTAGAATGCTCCTCGATCTTAGTATTGAACTCATATAGCTCCTTTATTATGTGTGTTTGTGGTTATGACCTGCAAGAATATAGGCCTAAGCAGGAGTTGAACGGTTGTGGCATCTTTTATATATATCGGGTATTATATTGTTGCATGTGCTTATTTTCTTATTAGCTAATTCCATCGATAGTCCCTATGGATCAGGATAGTTGACTTCACTAGCGGACACCCGGAATCTGAGGTATCCTGGTCAGTCCCGTCACTAAAGCTGATTATTTATACTCAGAAAAGAAATCCGCCGAATCCCCAAAATGCTCGAGGTGGAAATCCAAAGAAAAAGCTCAGCTAACTGTCCTATGTCACGACCTCAAATTGATGTTACATGGACTTCTCGATTGCCTATGATCGGGTCGCGACCTTCTTTCTTTTAAGTTGCAAACTAGTTTGTCTTGCAACTTCTTTGATCGTTGGTCGCTGAGTCACAGGTCGCTAATTTCATTTGCTCGCTTCCTCAGTACATGTCGCGACCTCAATTCAATGTCGCGAGATCACGTCTTCTATTCTTCCGCCATGTCACATCGCTTTGTGTTGCGACCACTTTTCTCGTTTGTATGATGACTTCATGCTTGTGACTTTGATTTCTTAGTCGCAATTGTGTTGGTGGTCTTCTTGCTTCATATGTCTCAATTTTATGTCGCGACCTCTTTGCTTCCCATTTCTTTCTTCGGGATTATGACTTCATCTACGCCGCAAAAGAATTTCCTTCTTCCACTTATTTTCCAGGTTATGGCATCAAGGTGGTGTCGCAACCCCAATTTCTTCCGCCAAATTTCTTTTCCGTGTCGACCTTAATGAGTGGTCGCGGCATCATTTCTGATCCTCGCCTGCGGGCAAGTGCTTCGATTGGCTACAGTTGCACTCGAATCTTCCGCTTATGTCACGACACGAGTGGTGTCGCGACATGAAATGGAGCCTGCATTTAAAACCACTGTAACCTCTTTCTTTGCAAAGACCTCTTGTGGCTTCATAGACGATGCTTGTCGCGATTTCAAAGTGGTGTCACACACATCATTCATATTTGTGTGACATCAAAGCACGTCACGACTTGGACTTCTTCCTGATTATTTCCTTTAGTCTCACCACGCTTTTATCGCAACCTCCTTCTTCGCCACGACTTCACTTGTTCAAGTTTTCTATTTCTTCTTCAAAGCCGACTGTTGATGTCGTGACTGGAATTGCCGGGTAACCGAAAGCATTCCCCGCCGCGACTTAAATTTTCTTACTCTAGACCTCAATTTCCGCTCGGCAGTCGATTTCTTCCGATTTTTGCTAAGATTCAGCTTCCTTGAGTTTTCCCGTAGAAATTCTGAGTAAAATATCCACATTTCGCAAACAAATCCAACATTTATCTCCTTTAATATACTCAGAAAAATGGATTAAAAATCTAATGAGTTTTTGGACTCATCACCATATAAGGCCTCATAGGGTGCCATCTATATACTCGCCTGATAATCAAGCACAGGCGACCTAATTAGGTAGTGCTCCTCCCAGCCTACCCTAAGATCCAGGACGCATGCTCTCAACACGTCCCTCTCCGACTAAATCCAAAGGTTTATGATAAACACAAGGTTCATTATTAAATCGTAACCCTACGACCTTTGAAACTCTTCAAAAAGTGTGTCAGAACCCGGGATCCCCGTCTGATACAATGTAGATCAATCTACAACCGAACAATTCCAGCGAATATACAACCGGCAGAATTCCTCTAATGTGAAGGTCATCCGCACTGCTAGAAAATGTGTCGACTTAATGAGCCGGTCCACTATCACCCACACGCATCCCCGCTTCCTCACGTGTTCAGGCGCTGGTCACAGTCTATTGTGACATGCTCCCACTTCCACCGCCAGTTTCCAATGGATGAAGCAGCCTTGCCGCTTTTGATGTTGCATTTGATCGCGGTCGGCACGCGAGACATTATCGAACAAAATCTCCCAACGCCTGCCCCATCCCGCCCAATACCGGGTGACGCAAGATCATGATTAGCATCTGTGCCACCCGGATGCACAAAAAATCGGGGGAAGTGGAACTCCCTGAGAATCTCCTCTCGCAAAGTGGGCCTAACTCGGGGGACCAAACCCAGCCCTCATAATCGAAGACTACCATTCGTGAGTCTGCCCAAATTCCTTCACACTGTGATCTTAATGGGTGATCTACCCCATGGAAGATATCTCGCTGTCCCGCCCTCGGGACTCCGATCACCCTATTCAAAGAGGGGATGGCATAGCTGGGCCAAACTTCCGAGTTCTGGAGCCCGATCACCAACGCAGCCCCCAACCGTCCTTACGCCTCAAGCATCCGCTGCATCCGAAGCTAATCGACCAAGACCCACATGACTTCCGGGATCTAGCGCATCAACCACTACACACGCCTCATCAGATGGTACCGCAAGTCATAATCCTCCGATACTCCATCCATACGTTGCCTCATTGAGGTCCCGCGAAAATATACGCACTCGTGGTCTAAAATACCTCAAACCGCTTCACCATACAAGTAAATGCGCCAAATCTTACAAGAAGACAACGGTCACAACCTGCATCATGGGTAATTTACTCACATTCTTTAGCTTCGAACCATAGTTACAACCCTCTCGAACCCGCATCAAGACATCCCAACCATTCCTAGAGGCATCATATAGTACACCGTGGTACCTCTCATTCCATTCCACCATCGAATAGGGAGATGAAGTAAGCTCTCTCTTTTTCAATTCCTGGAATGCCTTCTCACACAGGTCATCCCACTCAAACTTGACCCCCTTTCGGGTCAATCTAGTCATAGGTGCTGCTAGTCGGGAGAAATCCTCAATAAACCTCCTGTAATACCCTGCCAATCCCAAGAAACTGCGTATCTGTATCACCACTTCAGCCTCTCCTGTTCATAACAACCTCTACCTTCTCAAGGTCTACTGACACACCTGAAGTCGACACGACGTGTCCCAAGAATCTCTCAGTAAGCCAAAACTCGCACTTACTGAACTTAGCATAAACTGATAGTTCCTGAGTGCTTGGAGAACAATCCGTAAATGATCCTCATGCTCCTCCTTAGACTGGGAGTATATCAAGACGAATAAAAAGATTCACAACAACTAACTAAATAGGGCCGGAATAAATTTATACATGAGATCCATGAATCACTGAACATTCGTCAACCCGGGCGCACCACGCTGAACCCAAATGCCCATACCGCGCCCCAAACGCTAGGTCTTGGGCAGGTATCGGGCCCCATAACTTCTCAATCAACATGATAACTGGGTACAAGGTCTATCTCGAGTAGACACGCGTTTCTTTCATAATCACCATCAATATATCATCAAATCTCTGCATGATACCGACTGGACAACCCGTTCAACTGCTTCAGAATCTGCGCACGAAGGGTCTTGTCCTCTTCTTCGCAAATAAAAACCGGAGCACTCCATGGTTAAGTGCTCGGTCTAATAAAACCCTTGTCCAACAATTCCTCGCATTGACTCAATCTCAGAACTCAACCTGTCATCCTATGAGGAGTCATAGATATGGCGACGCTGCGTAACTGATGACAAAGTCCACATCCTCGTGCTGAGTAATCTCAGAGTCTCGCTCGAAAAACATCCCCTAAACACACAAACCACCCGAGTGTAATCTAAACCTGCCTCACCAGCCCTTCTAAATTAAGGCTCACAGCCAACCCATCAACTATCCACTCCACCCGGAGTTGCATCTGGCCTAGTGGTAAAGCATCATTCCCCTAAAAGTCACATCACGATCACCGGTGTTTCACCCAATGACCCTTTATCCAAAACAGCTTTTTGTTTTTAACCCATCGACATCCTTCGATAAACTAATTTTATTCAAAGCTATTGAACAATTCGATAAATGTACTTATTCAAAGCATTGGACAATCTCCGATAAACAACTTATCTAAAATGAGCAACATAAAACCGCTTTATTCAACAGCTTCTCATTATCCGCGACCAAAAGCATTGAAAGTCTCTGATAAACCGTTTATTCAAAAGTATCGTGACGCTTCGAAAACATCTTTATTCAAAGCTATGAAACGTGACCCTGGTGGAGACTTCGCGATCGAGTCCAGCAATCGAGCTCACCACCCACTCACCAAGAATGACAAATGATTATGACCATGCACACACACCCATTTAATGCGATGTCCCCGTGCATATGAAATGCAATTATGCCATTCCATGCCTATACCATGCCATATATATATGATGAGTGCTATATGTACATTTTAAACATTTATATTACCCATGCATCATTTACAATCATAATAATCTACACATACAATTTCCTAACTAAACCACATAACATGTCAAATACATTATACACGCACATATTGAAATCTACAAATCATCACCAATCAAGCAATGACTTACATATACCCAGCTTAATTGCACCATGTCCACAAATAAAATTTCTACATAATCCAATAATATGCAAACGGCCTTGTTCATACACAAACACATCACAAGACAAACCATTAGAACACAAAATTTGACTTCCACACACTTCAACCATATATCACCAATTACAATCATATACTACAATCATATACCAATTGTAAGGCAAAATCTAGATTACAAATCATTAAACAACCTATAGCCGTAGGTAGTCCCGTAAAATTAATCATAATCTTGAGTTATAGAGGTCCACTGATTGGGTGGATTCAAATCCCAACGATCAAGTTCTCAGATAGAGATACAATTCTTCTTTGATGGATCAGTCCAAATGTTCACTTTTTCCTCAACCAAAAATCGTAGTCCCAATAACTGATAGTAGGTTCGGCTTAAAACAGTGTGGTACCATAAGTACCCTTAAATGAATCATAACTTGAGTTATAGATGTCCAATTTGGGTGATTCAAAAGCCTAAACACTGTTTCTCATATAGATACAATTTCCTGGAACACATTAGTCCAAATTATCCCTTCTTATAACCAAAAATCACCTCAAAACTGACATCATAGGGTCAAAACAGGCACTCATTCCCACAACCCATTATTTGCCAAACAAATTTCCTTAGGCATTAAACTCAAATCAAATAGCCCTAGAATGGAAAATAACCAAAGGAGGAAGAATCCATACCTCTGAAGTGTAAACTAATTCGAGAAGTTCAACCCGACACTTCAACCCAAGCTTACCCTCGAACTTCTGGTCGTTAAACCCAGGCAAAACCTGAGTTTCTTGTATCCTATGAGCTCCCCATCGAGTAGATGAACTTTTGTTCTTTAGTCCACGAATTCCAATGTATGGAGCTCTGGGATCGAAGAGAGAAGTTTGAATTTCTTTTTTTTTTTTTTTTTTATCTCCTCTCTCACAACCAAATTAGCGTAAAATTGGATGTTCTCATCTTTTTTTTTTTTTTCCTTTATTTCACCTTTTAACATATCTTAGTTTAATTGCTAGTCCCCACGTTGCGCCATGTGCCACAACTACCTGCCTATTTTTGCCTCAAATCCATTTAAGTTCAAATTATTTTAAAATGAATTTACTTAAATTATTTCCCAACTTTGAAAATTTCGCAAAATCCCATTTTGGGGTCATTGGACGAAAACGTGAAAATCCCGACTGCCTTAATTCGATGAAAATTCTTTTCTAGGTAAATTAGATTTCACGAGACTAATCCAACTGGAAGTCCTGCTTATTATCCGAGATCTAGAAATTTATAGTTTCCCTTAACCATTTTTGCAATTTCATTATTTTGCCATTTTTTTGAAAAATTAAAATTTTCCCGGGTTTTACAAGAACTGTATATGTTTATTAACTATGAATTACATGCTATATTAAATGATCTAAATTGAAAATTTTTAGGATCCTGAAAATGAAGCTTAATTAGAATTGATGTCACAACTGAAATACTACTAAGGCCTAAATGCTGATATGATTTAAAAGATGATTTAATTGAAAAATGTCCTTAAAAATAGATTTTTATTGTTTAAGGACAAACAAATACCCTTTTCTTTGCTTGAGGACAAGCAAAACTTTAAGTTTGATGAGTTTGATTTAGTCTAAACTCATCTATTTTTAAGCCCATTTTTCAAGTATATTTCAGCCAAGTGCCATGTTTACAAAATTATAGTTTCTACCCGTGATTTATGTTTTGTGTAATGAACTTAACTAAAACATAAAATGGAGCGTAAATCAAAGATTATGCAAGAAAGGGCCAATGTCATGACAGAGATCGCATTTCAAAGGTCGCTAAATTATGTCGAGAAGTGTTCGACATTCATTGTAATGTTCTACATGGAAGTACACATCACGAAGAGGGAAGCAAGAAGATATGCTGAATGTCAGACGATCATTAATGACGATTGAGAAGAACGCTTACGTCGCTGATGGCATAACTCAATGTCGCGACATCGTAAAGGGAAATTTCAACAAATTAACTGGCAAGAACATCCACTGTTAGATATCACCTGATGATGGCTAATGATATTATCTAATGAGAAGAATCAAATGGGGTTTTTAAATGTCGCTGAAGATCGCTCTACAACATCGTATGGACGTAATTAAGCCCTGTCCGAAGGATCACCAACATCGCGATGATCAAAGAAATTCTGACATCGCCAAGGTCGAACATCAGATCTAAACATCTAATGTCGTGACATCGAATCAATGATACATCGCATCAAAGCAAACTGGGTGGTGAGATGTTCAATGTCGGATCTTAATAGATGTCACGATTCGATGTCACGATACTGCCATGACATTGCAGGAGCTTTAAACAACAAGATCTGTCGTCCCGACATCAACAAGTGAACTATAAGTAATGTCGCGACATCGGGGCAAGAATGTGAGAGCAAAGGGGATCATTGCTTGCGTCGCTGGCATCAACTCGCATCGCAACATCAATTGAACGTCACCACATCAAAATGTAGAACTGGCAACAATGTCTTAACATCAGACTTGGAGTATCCAAGTTGAAATTGATTGCCAGCAATTCGCCGCAACATCAATTCAATGTCGAATCCTTTAACTCAATGTCGAACATAGGAAAGATAAATGTCACGACATTGGAATTATTCCACACATTGATCCAATGTCGCGACATCATCAGACAATGATTATCATTGGAAATTGAGAATTGCCTAGTAGATTTCAATGTCATACATCATAATGACTCATGACATTGACAACTCGCGTCGCGCATCCCCACAACATCAGCAACCAGGTAGCATTTCTAGGCTTTCGGCGCGCGATTCTCACTCATTTTTATGACCCAAGATCAAGCTCTGCAATAGAATCCCTAGGAATAGTGCGTGGCCTCCAAAGGGCTTTCTTTCTCACTGAGTTCAGAAGTTTTATGTTTCCAAGTCCTTAATGTATATATTTTTCTTTTATTTTTTTATTTTTCATTTTCTACTTTTTTTTGTTTTGCTGTCTAGATTAAATTGCCTTTGGGCATTAGAGCAGATTCCAACTAGATTCTGAAATGGGATGAGTTCTGTATGCACTGCTTTTTAAATTTTGGCTTTAATTTCAATGGAATATGGGAATTTTTCTGGGATTCATTTTTTTTTTTTTCAGTTTTGATTACAATTTCAATGAATTTGTTTGATCAACTAGTCATTGTCATTTGTGATCCAGATTTGATAGGCTCAGCTCTCTTTAGGAAGAATCTGTTGGGATTAGTTTATTTAAAGGTTATAATATTGCTTAAAAAGAAAAGTTTGGAGTGATTTAATTGATATACTTACATTGAGTTGTCTAATATCGTTGAGTTTGGCACCTAGAAAGATTAAAACATTGTTCCATTTGCAGAATCTGAGGCATGAGTTGAGACTACCCAGAGAGCAAATGAGCGTAACTGGGGTGAATTACACTAATATTCAATCATATACTTTAGGATTACTTTGACACCACTATAAAGATCCAACCGCTGTTCCCCATAGGTGACAAAGAGGGATGCAGCCTGAGGTATGATCCACTTTAATGATCTAGAAATTTAATTATAGAGGTTTCCCACCTTGTACTGAGAGAATGAATCTCCAACTTTGTTAGCTTGAGATCTTCAATCTTCATGGGAGAAAGAATTCTTGTCTAATTGATGATTGAGATACCATTTATTTGAGAGGCCAGATTATCCCGCTTCCATAAAGGGAAGCAATTTATACCCAGAGATGGTTTCGAAGTACCGAGAAGGAAAAGGGGTCACATCTAAAAGAGGATAAATCCATAAGTAGCTCTTCACCCACTGTTTAGAGATGAAGGTGGTAAAGCAGAGAGTGAAACTAGAGTAAGCTTAGGAGAAATCCATTTCACACTAATCGCTTCTTGGACAATTCCAAGGACTCATGCCCAAGACTATATCTTCTCATTGAACTGCAAAGTTTATTATCACAACAATCGTTAATTCTAGTGTTATTTCAACTGAATTCTCTAATCATGATTTAGAATTTACTATTGCTTTGATTCATTTTACTTTAGAAGATAATCTATCCTGAAATTTGGAAGTTCAAATGCCAGTGAGGATCTTATAGAGGTAGTCGAATTCTTAAATTTTCTAATCAATCCTCATAGAACATATCCTGACTTAACATCCGCTTTATTACTTATATGACCTGTGCACTTGCAAAGATTTTTTACCAAAACTATCTAGAAATCGCGATTTATTACTTAAAAACAAAGTTATATTTTAATTATTTGATATGTCAAGTTTCTATCATGACTTTGTGATTTAATAAATTCGTAGTAGTGACGTGCTTCAGTACAATCACATGTAGATTTGGCAAAAAAATACGGGACAAACAAATATATCATAGAATATTATCTTTCACTATTAAATGATATCGCTGACATGCTAAATGAGGCTACCGAAATGTTCCCTTAGGTTCTAAGACATATTATAGTTTTGACTTTACACATGATACTCAAAATTATTATCAAAAGAAGTTTTAATATCTAAATACCTAAATGGTCTTTCTCCCTAAGTTTGCAGAAGAAGAATTTGTTCCATCATGCTCCATAAAATTAGATCTATCAAATGAGCTTTGTAATGGAACTAGAATGGTTTGTAAAGATTTTGAACCAAATGTTATGCATGCAGAAATTACAATGGGACAACATGTAGGAAAGCAAGTGTTGTTACCAAGAATACATCTTTCACCGGCAGAGAATGAAAGATATCCTTTCTATTTCAGACATGCTCAATTGCTGGTTCGCCTTAGTTTTGCCATGACTATAAACAAAGCACAAGGTTAAACAATATCATACATTGAAGTATATTTACCTCAAGATGTCTTCTCACATGGTCTTCTCACATGGTCATCTATATGTGAACAATACTCGTTGGACTTCAGAGTAAATAACAAATGTCCTTATCAAAGATGCCTAACCCTTGTTCCACTACACAATTCTACAAAATATTGTATAGAAAGAAGTTCTCATCCCATAAAGGTAATGAACCCATAATTTTGGTAAGGTTTCATTATTTTAATTATGTCTCTTATTTATGAGTTGCTAAGATAATTTACCAAATTAATTTTTCTTACACTTTTTACATATAGAGTTATGTCTTACACAAACATGGATACTGAGGTTATAAAAGTGTTTGTGCGTTCCATTGAGGATCAATGAGTTGTATAAAAAATTAAAATGACTTTGGGAAAATCTGGAAGTTAATACTAATTGAATGATGTAATGTTTTGTAAAACCCGAGAAAATTCAATTTTTTCGAAATGGTCAAATAGAATTTACACACACGCAGGAAAACCCGAAATTTTCTAGATCTCGTATGACAAAATGGATCACCGTTGAATTTGTATCACGAAATCTGAAGGTTACCTAATCGACTCTCATTTGATTCCAAGATGCTTGAATTTCATCGCCGAGGCACCAAAGGCTGGTTGATATATTGAGGTGCCATGACACCTGAGATGGACGATGGACATGATAGCCGTGGTGTAGCATAAATGAAACTTAGCGTTCATGTGTCCATGACATGATAATTTGATTTAGGTGATTGAAAAACACATGGCTCATCTTAGCCTATGCTGTCAACAAATGCATATTTTTGCAGAAACATTCAGAGAAGAGGGAAGACCAAATTGATAGAGAACCAATTCAGTGGAGGAGGAGGAGAAAAAAAAAGAAGAGAAAGTCAGTTTGTGGGAAACCAAAAGGAAAAAAAAAATAGTGCATGGTAGAGAAAAAGAAAAGATGCAGTGGAAAGTCAAGATTTTCTGTTCCCACTGTCTGAGTTTCTATAGCTTGATTAGTGCCTGTAAAAGGATATTTTGAACCCTATTTATTATAGGTTTTGAGTGCTTTTGTGTACTAATCATTTGACTTAACCCGGGACATTAAGGTCCCTATTATTCCATCGATCGTATTTGTGGCAAATTTTGCGCTTTTGTAAGCTATTTCGCACAATTTATATTATCGATCCAAGCACGAAGACCAGTCAAACTCAAAAGATTTG
Source organism: Tetrastigma voinierianum (assembly GCA_016808115.1). NCBI lineage: Eukaryota > Viridiplantae > Streptophyta > Magnoliopsida > Vitales > Vitaceae > Tetrastigma > Tetrastigma voinierianum. The sequence continues at coordinate 177,385 of JAEQBH010001948.1, read as the reverse complement.
CAGATCGAGACCAGAAGATAAGAAGAGCAGAAAATACAAGGAAATTAGAGCACCTGGAATGTCTTCTTCCCGCAAGACTGCTCGTCTCTAATCGTTTCATCATTTTCCACTCAAAGCCCATCCCCTGGGCTGACTGCTCTCGCTACACGTTGTAATTGCTTGCATTTTTTTATTCTTCCATTTTATCCCTTGTAATAGCTTTTGGTTTGGTTTTTTTGTAACTTCCCTTTGCCTGGAAAATATATAAGTCACCAAGCTCCTTAAAATCAACTTGGCAATTAATCGACAAATTGACTGAGAAGCTTTAAGCTCTCCCGCTTCACTCTCTCCCCTTTTCTCATTTTCGCACTTTCTGGGCAACCAAACACCCTCCGAGGATGACAACTTGGAGGATGAGCGGCTAAAACCCTTCCTCCTTGAAGCAAAAGGCCAGCCAGTGCGTGATCCGGAGGCTAGCCAGAGGTCCCCCTCGTTTTTCACGCAGATAGTCACCGCGTCTCGTGTTCCCTCTCAGAATCGGTTTAGAACCTCTAATCCCCTGAATTGCTATTATTTGGTAAGCTTTTAGGTCGTGGATGCCATTGCCAGATCCACCAGATTCATTAGTTACCCCATGGACTCCATTGAAAGGAGAGCTCAGGAGACTCATTCTTTCACCGTTTGACCACCGATGGCCAAGAGATGCCATTTTTCAAAAGAATAAACATTTTCAAATAGGTTTATAGTAATAAATGAAGATCCGTTCGAGATGACTATAGGTCATCCTCCTAACGCCGAGGAAACAACCTGAAACCCCGCTGCCCTAGGATCCTAAGCCCAAAGATCCCGATACTTCATGAGATTTCATTATTTTTCTTATTTTACTTCAATTTATTTCCAATTTTCATCATCAAAACCCTCACTGTTTTTAGCAAATCCTGAAATCTAAATTGAAATTCACCATTTTTTAAACCTCACTGTAAATCATTTGTACGAAGAAAACCCATCCCTATGTTCGACCCTAGAACCGCTATACTGCAGTAGCTTTGGCATTAGTGTGAGAATTAGGATATAAATATTGTCGATTCCCATCACTACCGTGGGCACTAATTAAATGGCGCTGCTATCGATAGTGCCTGGCAAATGATGATATACTAAACACTTGTAGATTCTCATCACAAGTAATCGTGAATTTTTATATTTCTGCACTATTTGTTTTAGTTTCATCACCGTGGTAAAAACAAAGGCCGCAGATTTTTTTGAAGTTGTCTTGTGTGCCATATTTATACACATATCGGCATGTCCGGGTTTAAATTTGTGAGCAAATGGAACCTCTACATGAAGAGCAATACAAGCCAAGAGAGAGAAACCCTAGGGCATATATGTCAATGAGGGATTATAGAAACCTTCCATGGCAGCAACCTGTGGAGAGAAATCCAAACCCATGTAGGTCCATGAGGGACTATAGAGACCAATGGATGAGTACACCCTCCTACAGTGTTACCCCAACTTATGCACCTCCTGCTTCTCCATATTATGCCCCCACTTCTCAGCAGCAACAACCACCAACCTCATCCCCTGTTGAACAAGCCATCTCGACCTGGCAAACTAAATGATAACTTCAGAGGAACGTATGGGCATGTCCAGCCAACGTGAAATTGACATAGTGGAGAGCTCCTTGAACAAGGAATTAGATGGGCTTCAAAGTGAATTGGATCATAAATTTGACAACCTGGTGGTACGATTTCAAAGCTTGCCAGGTTATGACATGCTCGTCGAAGGGAAAATCGGAAGGAGTATGAGGGTGCCCGACCGACACTACGGCGGAGGAGCAAAGGTCAACAGCTAGGGTTATCCGAATCCATATATTTGTGTCAGCTGCTTTGTCCATGGAGAAGAAAGAAGAAATCCTCCCCTCTGGCTGAAAGTAAGGAAGACAAATGGAGAGGAGCAAAGTGGGAAGAACACCAAGAGCATAATTTACACCTACCCTCTCGACCTGCACTCCAAAGCAGGAGCATCCCGCTCGCTAAAGACAACCAACCCCCTGAAGCACCCACCATAAAGGCCCACCCCATCACTGCCTATGCTGAAAACTCAAGAAATTAGTGGCCATTGTACGCACTTGCCACTACATCAAAACAATGGTACTGGCCACATCGCATGACACAAAGGATGGTTCGGGCAGTCGGTTCACATGGAGCACTGACCTTAGCATATCTAACAAGTTCGCTGATTAAGTGACCTCCGAAGGCTTGAGGAATTTGGGTTGGGAGCAGTCTCCCCACCTTTTATTTCATTTTATTTTATTTTATTTTATTTTGATTTCATAATTTTCTTCTTAGATTTTCTCTAATTTTTTGATTAATATTTGTTTTTAGATTAATTTCAATTTTAACGATTTTCTTAATTTTTGTGTTTATTTTTCGGGTCCGAGAAAATTTGAAATTTTGCAACTTCTTGAATTTTCGCGGTTGCGAGTACATCCATCATCTTTTATTTTTATGATATATATATATATATATATATATATATATATATATGCTATATGTATATAAAGTTTTGTCTCTCAAATATTTTAAAAAAAAAAAAAAATTCGCGATTTGCAATTTTAACGACTACATCACCTCCATTTGTTTAGCTCATGATTTTTTTCATCGAACTCAGTTTTAGGTGTTTTTGGTACCGTTGGAAATGACCCAGAGAGTGTAGAATCCAAAAATAGCCATAAATAACTTTTGAAATTATTTAGCAGAATAAGTTTCAATTCTCCCATTTGATCACTTTTTCCTCTCCTTACTTGTTTGTTTGAGCACAAGCAGGAGTGAATAAGGTGTCGATGGAAGCTTGAGTCTCTATCCAAAAATAGTACATCTCATCAAGGAGGTAGCACTTCCTTTACTAACTTTCCAATCCGAGCCCCATTGCGGACAATGTGACATTTGGTTGGGGGGAGAGTTAGAGAAGGAAGTGGCATGTATTTATGTTTTTGTTATTATTTGAGCAAGCCCATTTTGTGATGTTCAGTGGCTTGCTGGTTTTTCCTTTGTGAAGATGTTATACTATCACGACACTTTTTAGTGCATCCTTTTTGTGTTTACTTCGCTTTGTGGTTACGAAAAATTGAAACATTGTCGAAATTCTATTGATGTTAGATTGGTTCCATACTAATTAATTTGGATGATCAGTTGTGAATTCTCACTCATTTCTCAGCCCTTTTTTCTTCCACCATTATCTAGCCACGCACAGTGCTGATTTTCATCCATAGGTTGAAGAGCGCATCACAGTTCTTTTATAGTGGTATAGTTTCGTTGACCTGTAATGGGTTAAGGACCCATGAATGAAAGGCCAATGTGTCTTCCAAAATAAAAAGAAGAGAAAAAGGAAAAGAAAAATAAAGAAAGAAAAAATAAGAAAAATTGCAACTTTGCCTTGAAACGAGAGCACGGTCAGGGGTATATGGCGAAAGCCTTTAAAACGCCTGGTGCCCTAAGTAAGCGAAGTTTAGGAACCCGCGGAAAAAAGCAGTGCTCAAGCTACATGGGTGGATAGGTGGAGTTAGGCAAGTTGTAGGTGCTAGAGTCTCGAAATCATTCGAAGTCGGTGAAACACGAAGGTTTAGTGGTCGAAAGATCCTTATGACTCAGTGCTTGCAAAAGCCTTAATTGGTTGGGAGTCATGTTAGATCCCGTTACATGGACTTTGGGTGAGTCGATTCCACTCGGCGTGCACCTAACTACAAAGAGTTGTGGAATAAAGGTAGGTCCTGATCTATTTGGGTTGGTTATTGTCCTGAGTGTAGGCGACAGGCTTGGTTGGGAGAGTGCGTTTAGCGGTTTATTATTTGAGAATTGATCAAACAAACACTTAGGTTTTAGTGGGAGATCTATAGTTGATTATTGAGCTCTTTGATACTCAATTTTGTATGGCATTCATTCTCTTGAGATAGTTATTGGGCAAGGCTTTTGATGGTCTTACTTAGGGTTAGGCATTACTCATCCTGACCTTTTGAAATACCATTTTTGTGAACATTATTTTATTTATCTTTTTTGTATGCTCTCTCTTTCTTTTTTTCTTTCATTGCTAAAGGACTAGCAATGTAGGTTAAGAATTGATTAGTGCCTAAAATTTTCTTTGAACCCTATTATAGGTTTTGAGTGCTTTTTGTGTACTAATCATTCAATCTGAATTTACATTAAGGTCCCTGTTATTCTACAATTGCATTTTGCTTAAATTTTCGAGTTTTGCAAGCTATTTATGCGAAATTGTTGAGTTGATCCAAGCAGAAGAATTGAGTCAAACTCGGCATTACGGATCGGGGACAGAAGGAGAAGAGCGAGAAAATACAAAGGAAATTAGACACACAGGAAATTTCCTTCTGCGCGCCTTTGTTCACCATTTTCCACTTTATTCATCCTATTTGCCCATTCACCTTTTGACGTTGTGCTCTGTTTGCATTTTTTTTGGTTTCTTCCCATTTTATCCCTTGTAATAGTGATTAGTGCCCAAAAAGTGCTATTTTGATCCCTATTTTTAATAGGTTTTGAGCACTTTTTGTGTACTAGTGTATAATTAACTTGATTGACATGTTCGAGTCCCTATTGCACTAATGATTGCATTTGAGGCTGTTTTTGTAGTTTTGTGAATTGAAGCCAAATTATCATGTCAATCCAATCATAACAAAGCTCCAAGTTGATTTGTCACTTATAGCTTGTCTTCTATCAATTTCAGCAAGTCGAATGAAGAATTTCCCAAAGCATGAAGAAATGAATAGTGCAAAGGGGGAATAGTAGCGTTAGAGCCAATGGAACAAGAGTCGCTATGGGGATGGGAACAAGATTAATTATGGCATAGCAAAATTTTCGGGCAATCCCAAATAAATTTTCGCTATGCCATAGCCACCATGATAAATAAAATTGCCATCATAGCTTAGTTACGTGCATAGCTTAAAATTCAAATTTTGCTATGTCTTAATTTTCGCGTATGATACGAAATTCACTATGCATAGAGAAATTGGTCACTCTTTTGATTTTGATCCAAATCAATCCCGCTTTTGTGTAAATTCCCATTTCATTTCAATGTAATCATATATTATTTTGCTATTTTGGCATTTCACACATCTTTAAGGCTATATAAGCCACTTTATGACAAGTTGTAACCTCTAACTTTTCAATCTTTCAACCCACGCAGCCTTTCTCTTTAGGTTTGCTCTTCTCCTCTTTCTTTCATTTTTCGGCTACCAAACACCCTCTGCGATGACAACCCTAGAGGATGCCTGCTAGACCTCTTCCTCCTTGAAGAGGAGGGCCACTGGTGAATGTTTGAAGGTAAAAACATTGTCCTCATGTTTTTCACGCAGTTATTTATTCCCTTTTTTCTCGCTTCAGACCTTCACGTTTAGGGCTCAATCAATGCGGATGTACCCCGAAAGCGCCGCAGAATCGCAAGCTTTCAAGGTTCAACGGATGCCATCAAGTTAGATCCACTCGATGCCCAATTAGTTGTCATTTATGAGCACTCCGTGTGTTAGATCCAAGGATAGTTTTAATCGTTTTGAAACATTAAGGGTAATAAATGCTATACATTAGAAGAAATAATTTTAGGGTTTAGGTTTTAATGCCAAATGAAGAGCCGGTTCGGGAAATGACTATATGTTATCCTCCCCAACGCAAGGAAAAAGATCCGAGGACATGTTGAATGCCTTAGAACCCTAAACCAGTGGCTCGAGACTTCAAGGAGTTCTATTTTACATTTTTCTTCATTTTATTTTCAGCCAAACCACCTCAACCCTTTGAAAGCTTATCTCACCCAAACAACCAACCAATTCATCATTTTGTACTCACTAAATTATTTGAATTAAGAGAAACCCTTCAGGTTCGAATTTAGAGACCACTATATCGCAAGAGCTTGACTACGGCAAAGAGGAGTGAACTTAGGATAGTAAATTTTGTTGATTCCTGATCACCCCACGCGCACGAATCAAATAGCTTTTGGTTTTGGCTTTGCAACTTCCTTTCTAGCACTATATAAGCTCGCTTTAAGCTCTCAGAAATCAACCTGGGCACCAATCAATAAATTGACGGAGAAGCTTAAGCTCTCCGCCTTCTCTAATTTTCTCTCCCTTTTCTCTCATTTTCTTGGCACTTTCTGGGCAGCCAAACACCCTCCGAGAATGACAACTCGGAGGATGATCGGCTAAAACCCTTCCTCCTTAAAGCAGAAGGCTGCTGGGTGTAGGATTTGGAGGCTACTGGAGGTCCCCTATTTTTCACGCAGATAGTCACTGCCGTCTGTGTTCTCCTTTTAACTGGTTTAGATCCCTTCGAATCCCCTTGAATGGCTATTATTTGGTAAGCTTTTAGGGTCTGGATGCTTAGCTGGCTAGATCCACCTGAGATTCATTAGTTACCCTCTACGACTCCATTGGAAAGGAGAGTCTTAAGAGACTCATTCTTCACTGTTTGCGACCACCGTATGGCCAAGATGCCATTTTTCAAAGGATAAATATTTTGGGTTAGGTTTTATAAGCAATGAAGATCCGTCTGAGATGACTATAGTCATCCTCCCTAACGCGAGGAAATGAACTCGAAACTCTCGTCTCTAGATCCTAAGCCCAAAGATCCTGATAATTTCAAGGAGATTTTTCGATTATTTTTTCTTTTTTACTTCGCTTTATTTCCAATTTTCATCATCAAAACCCTCAATGCTTTTAGCAAACTCAAATCCAAATCAAATTCACCATTTTTTAAACCATCAGGAATCATTTGTACGAAGAAAACCCATCCCTGTGTTCAACCCTAGAACCGCTATACTGCAGTAGCTTTGCTACGACAGTAGGAGGAATTTAGGATATAAATATTGTTGATTCCGGATCACCCTACTGTGGCACGAATCAATAGTTTGAGAACTAAAGTTGGTCCATGTAACGAGAGATACACGTAGGTACCGAAATCCGAATTTTTCGTCGAAGCTCCAAGAGGTAGGGGTTTTCTCCTATACTAGTTCCTCCTATACTGAAGTTACACTGGTGATTAATATTTGGATATTGGGATTGGATAAAAAGAGTGGGTTTTGATTTTTTAAATTGTAACCAAAGTAAAGTAAAATATAGAAAGAATTTCCTTGAAGTGTGTTGTGCAATCAGCTCGTGGGTTCCTGTGGCAAATGAGGGGTTCGAGGTCTTTTCCTTGCATTGGGGAAAGTAACCTATAGTTACCTCCCGAATCGGATTTTGATCCCAATAACTATCGTTTGAAAATGGCATTCAATGTCCATTAATGTTCTCAATCAGTTAAAAACCATGTGTCCTTGAGTCACCTTCCAATGGCTCATAAATGATAACTAATGAACATCACTGGATCTAGCAATAAGCATCCAATGAGCCCTAAAGCTTACCATATACTTACCATTCAAGGTGAATCGAAGGGATTGAAACCAAAAGATGGAGGAAAGAACATCAATGAAAGAGAATACGTACGTTGAAAACATGGAGGGCCCCCTGCTTTACCAACGGTCCCGCCCAAAGGCCTTCTACTTCAAGGAAGGAGGGGGTTTATATCATCCTCCGAAAGTTATCATCCCCGAGGGTGTTTGCACAGTGAGAAAGTGAAGGAAAATGAAAGAAATTGCCAGAGAGAAAAAAGACTTATATTTCTTCAAGAAGCTTCTTCACTTTTCAATCAACTCATCATTACAAAGTCTTGTCTCTGGTGTATATGCCATACTGTAAATACATAATTTATAAAAAAGAGAATCACTATTACATAGTGGACAAATTTGAAGAGATAAACAAGAGTACAAAAGTCAAGAATAAACCAAATTCCGTGTTGTGGTTCCTATACTCTACGAAATTTGCAAAATTTCGCAACCCTTGCGAAATTGCCAAGGTTGCTTATTTTCTTCTCTACACTGCTTCTCTTCTTCTCTTCTTCCAATTTTTTATCTACAGCTCTGATTTTAACTTGAATTCTCCGTGATTGAGCTGACCGCTTATGACCGGCATAATCGGCTTGTGAAACTATGCAAATTTGCCATAAATATGATCAATAGCATAATTCAGGTCCTTAACATGCCAACCAAAAGTTAATTAGGTTGATTACTACGCAAAGTGCTCAAACCTCGTAGTGTTAAGGGTATGAAACAACACTATTTGGGTAGTAATCACTGAATTTATAGCCGTTAATGATAGTCTTGAAAGTTGACAAAAATAAATAAATAAAATAGAACAAAAGCTAAAATTTCTAGATTGAGTCCAGATTATTTCCAAGGCCGAGTATGGCTGGATTTATGGCCTAGAATGGCTAGTTTGTGTGGACTGTTTTTTTGAGTGTTACTATTGGAAATTAAATAACATGTTGAATGTGTTGTAAATATGTTAATATATGTGTGTTATATATATTAGCATGAATGGATGTAAATGATATGTTTTCAATATAATTATCCATGGTACTTGGCAAGAAGTACGGTTTATAAATTGTTCCATGTAGTGTTCATTTTAGATATAACATGAGATGCATGCATTGGCATTTTGCATTGCATATGCACGGGGACATTGCATTGTGTTGGGTGTGTGTGCGTGGTTATGATCATTCATCATTCTTGGTGAATGAGTGACGAGCTTGGTAATGGGACAAAGTCCAAAATGAGTCTCATGGTTGCATAGCATGAAAAATACGTGTGTTTGGGTATAGTAAAGAAGTGATAGATACCTCACTCCGGGTGAAAAATCGGATCGTTCAAACGCATTCGATCAAGTGAAAGTCCAAAAGCGTTGAAAGCAGATGCGCGTCTTGCGGTGAGAACCCAAAATTCGTGCGGGCCAATAAATGCATAAACACACGGATTTGATTAAATCAACTATCAGAGGGCATTCAATGGGTTTTGTTTTTATAAAACAAAATATTTTGTTAGAAAAGGCTCACGGGAAACACCAATGACGAGATTTCACATTTGGCATATGCATGTGTGAGGGAGTCGGTGAGGACTTGGGACATGGGCATGATGAGTCACATCTCATTCATAGCATGTAGAATTTCAGGTATAGACTTGCATGTTTTACTTGGAATGTGTGTATTATTGTGTGAACACTAAGATTCATGTGCACTTAGGTGAGGAGTAACCCTTGTAGGAGTTTACTCTATTAGGCTTTGCTCACCCAGTCATGGGACTCCCTTTCAAGTTGTGCAGGTAGCTGACCCTCATCCGGGACCGCATGATTAAAGGAAATCGGTTGTGGCTTTGGTTATATTTTGTATTTTATTTTGAGCACACTTATGACATGTATATATTTTTGTATAAAAGAGTTGTAATCAAACTCGTATAGACTGTTTGTGAGATAATCTAATGTATTTTATATGAAAATGATTGCCTATGCCTGGAAGGGTATACGGGTTAATATAGGTCTGCTAAGGTTACAATCCTAAGAAATGGGATGTAGTGATGTGACATCAGGTTACCCGGTGTTCACAAGGTATTCCGCAGGTTGACGGGTTGTCAACGGGGACTCCCGGGTTTTGGGGTGTCACAGTTTAACCAAAATTTACTTATAATAGAACTTTTCCCCTCTCTACATTTAATCGCATGTGATTTTTAAATATTTCTTTCATTCACTTTTTGCATTATCCAAGTTGTGATAAAAAATATTTCTTTCTCCTCTTATAGGACGCACAAATGCAAGTTATTTTATTCAATGATGTGGTTGATATGTTCGAGAACGATTTTATCAAAAGAATAACATATTTCATCTCAAATGGATTAGCAAAGCAAGTGATCCATAACTTTCTAAATGTGCATAACTCCCTTGAGTTGATGTTATATGTCCATAGTTGAGTAAAGGAGGCTCCAACCAACATTGACATATCATATTATTTATATAATTTCATCGAGCTTAAGGGCCTTCGACATTATTTGGAGGCTAATAATCTTGTTGGTAAGTGTGTGTGTGTAGTAGTAGTAGTAATAAAAATAATAATAACAACAACAACAATAATAATGAATATATTTTTATTTTTTTAGATTCTAACAATTTTAAATTATCATATGACCTTGTAGATATATTAGCCACTATTATGAAAATTGAAGCTCTTGTTTCAATAAAGAAAACTGGAGCTCTTGGTGCACCCAATGTTTTAAAAACCGGACTAGTAATTGAGCAAAAAAAATTACCGTTCATGGTCTAATAGTTCAATCAAGATTTAACTGTATATATATATATATATATATATATATATATATATATATATATATATATATATATATATATATATATATATATATATATGTAATATTACAAATAAATTTTGTTTTTTTATATTATTAAGCTTAAACGCAAATATAAATATATTGATATTTGAATTTTTATCAAAATATATCCTATATTTAAATTTAAATATATTCAAAACAAAAAAAGAAAGTTAATTTATCTAATTCTTAACTACTTTTATATATATATATATATAAATAACTTCTTTTTATAATTTGTAAATACTCTATCATTTTATTTAATATTTATAAATATTTTTGAGAAATATATATATATTTATTTTGAAATCAATATTATATATATATCAATACTTATTTTTTTGTTTTTTATATTATTAATTTATTAAAATTAAAATATAAATATAAATATAATGATATTTGAAGTTCAAATTGAAAGAGAATAAAATAGCAGGCAAGTAACAACAAGTAGTGAGTTAAAATTGAATTTTCAGTAAGAGGAAAATAGTTGTCCCACATGGGTCGTGAATAAAAGGAATAAATTCCTTTTATTGCATATTCCTACCTGATAGGGTTTGAAAAATAAGGCTCACAGGCCCACTCACCAGTCCAAGAGCCTAGGCCCAACTAAAAAACACGCTGCACTCCACTCAAGCAAACCCCAAAGGATGTTAAAGATAGTGCCCAGAAAGCATGAATTTGAATTTATGTTTTATGAAATTAATAAAAGTGTCGTATTATTACATTTAGCTATTTCAGGCATAATGTATGAATGAAACGCCGAAAATCCTGCATTTATTAATGTAACCATAGCCTCAAAGGTATACGCTTATACACGAGAGGATCGAGGTTATGGATTATAAATCATATCAGTCTGTAATAAATTAATTGAAGCTCGGGGATCTTCAAATTGGGCCATTACCGGGCTATCCATTATCATTGAAAATGAAGTGACCTTAACCCGGTCACTAATGTATTTATTAAAGTGGAGGCACCTATATATAATAAGATTATAGGATGTGACCAAGGCGCAGCTTTCTAATTATTTTAAATATCGCTTATCTCAAGAATTCAAACAAATATTATATGATCATACGCAGACGCCTCAATCCCGAGTAGTCATGTAATTCTCGTTTATGTCAACCGGGCCTTTTGAGTCATGGGTTAAAGCCCGTTATGAAATGGGCCCAATACTTGTGTCTTAGAGGCCCATTGATGTATGCAGCTGGGAATGTGAACTATGGACATGGAATCCAACCCTTCCTATGGAAGTTGGACAGTTGGTTCCCTTACGTGTTGGTTCTGGAACTGAACAGTTTGAGCGCTCTAATTTATAACAAGTTTATAAATTAATTGTTCACTAGTGGATTAATGGAACTTAAGGATCAAGATATAATTAGAGGGGCAAAACGGTAATTTCACCCGACTCTAGTTATGAACTACTTCTTGGAGGATAGAACTGCATGTAATGATTAAATCAATGGACACTCTGAATTTCGAGTAAAATCGATACTGTAAGGACAAGAGTTCAATTTCAAGTTTTAGTGGAATAACTCTGAAATTAATAAATTAAAATAATTGATTAAAGAGTTTAATTAATTATCAATTTACTGGAGCTTTCTGAAATTACAGTCCATGGGTCCTAATTCCACCTCCTATATTACTATAATGAACGATTCATGATTTGGAATAAATTGCACTTTCTGTAGTAATTTAAAATGATGAGATTATTTTAAATTACAAATAACAATTAGTTGTTATTTAAATTCGAATTTAATTCGTTTGCTCATTGAATAAGGAAATAATCTGCAGCGGTACACATTTGAATTGTTATTATATAATTAATTATTTCCTTATCCGATAAGGATTTGAATTAAATTTTAAATATTATTAATTCATTTTTATTTGATAAGGATTTGAATTTAAGAATATTAAATATAATTAATTCGTTTCCTTATCTAATAAGGATTTGAAACGTCTATAAAAACCCGAGCAGAGATATATTTCCGTGGTGGTCGTCTTTGAGAGAAGAGAAACAAAAGAAAAAGAAAAAAAAGGAGGTTTTTCAAAACCCTGAGCTCCTAGAGAGTCTCTTCCCTTCAGAGATCCCTTGCCTCATGTGTTGAGTACGCAAGGTAGATCTAGGCAGAAAAAACTAGAGTGTATTGTTCTGGGTCTGAATCGTTGGTGCCCACACACCTCAAGTAAGGAGGGCGGAATTGAAGACCAAAGTGTGGAGTTGTTTCAACCTACCAGCCAAATTCCTATAACAAAGAACAGTATAGATATGATCTTCACCTTTTGATATTAATATGTGTTTGCATGGGTTCCCGAAAATAAGATTTTTGAAAAATTTAAAACCTAATTCACAAGGCTTTGACTTTATTCAACAACCTGCATCGAGCTACCCATGTAAATGCATATTAATATATTTTTTTATTGTGTTTAAGAAAATTGTTTTCTTGATTCATGCATGAGGCATTCTTGTATTTTAATGTGATTATTTGTGTTTCAGGTATGGATGGATGAGGGTCAGCACTGCATGGGTGTTTTTGGGTTAGGTTTACTTATTTTCCCTAGATCTTGTGTAAGCCATTAATGGCATAGGATTTTTTTTTTGTATTCTTGGTGGACCGGAAATTACACAACGGGCTTTGACATGAAGATGGAGCAGCTTTGGGAATTATGTAATTGTAAGAAGCCCATTATGTAATTTAAATATTTTTTCCATTAATTTTTCAAAGGTTGTAATTATTAGAAATACCCAAAACACCCGGCCTACTTTTATTTATTTATTTACTTTATGTTATCAAATGTGTGAGATGCAATTCGGATAACATGCCCATGCATATAACATGTCATACATGAATGTCCACCATATTGTATCATGCATACCATCCTTTAGAAACATGTTCTACTAGGAATGTTTGTTATTCGTCAATAATAAATTAAATAATGGATATAGTTTAATAGTTAAACTTGGTAATTTCCAATTTAATTTAATTTGGGCTTGCGTGGTTAATAGTTAGGCCCGTGTAACCTAGATTATTCAATTTTAATAAAATGATTGATTTTGTTAAAAAGATGGTAAATAAACAATAGGCCCAAATATGTTTGAACTTAAAGTTAGTTAATTAGGCCCTTGCACTATAGAGCCATAGGTTTACTCTTAAACTCGGTTAAAGCCCAATTAGATCGGATTAGTTTTAACAATAAACCTAGGTCCAATTAGATTGAACTCTATACTCCTATTTAATTTAATAGAATTAGATTCTTATAAGTAGTACTAATTATATAGATATAATAATTCTGTTGTGATTATAGAACATATGATGTTTATAACCAGAAAACACATAAGTTTAAAATATTGAGTGGAGAAGGGCATGTGACAATGTGCCCCCACGGTCTCCATCGTTAGTCCAACACCGAGGTTTTGCAGGCTCTAGTGACGCCTTGATTACGCCTCCTACCGAGGGTGTCCACCGATAATATCATCGCTGCACTTCCTCGCGATGTGGTTTGATGATGTATTCCAAGATCGACCACCTCACTGCTAAAGAATTCAGTTGCTGTTAGAACCCGAAACGATGGGTCACATTCTAAGAAGATACAATAAACGGTTAATTGTATCTTGACAGAATAAAGGTAGTTAATAAATGAGGGAAAATATGAGATATTTTCAAAGTCTCACTTATTAATTCGAGATAGTCTCAAATTAAATTTATAATTAAGATGACCTACCCTTACTAGGCATATTAATTCTGTAGGTTAACTTACCTCGATTAGTATTTTTGTTTTATGTGTTTTAATTTATGCATTCATGCATCACGCTTACTATTCCAAAATATATTTGATGTTTCTTTCTCGCTGTTGAATAAATACGCGCTTTCTGTTGACTAATTTCAAGAATAATGTCCGCTCAAACCCCATAATTGCTTTACTCGAGAATGAATCCTTAACCGGCGATAATTTTGTAAAGTGGAAAAGTAATGTTAATATCGTGCTGGTCTGCGAGAACAATATATTTGTTCTCATTGAGGAATGTCCTGTAGAACCTGCAGCCAATGCCGCTCGTAGTGTACGAGAACCATATGAACGTTGGATTCAAGCCAATAACAAAGCCCGGCGATATGCTAGCCAAGATGTCAAAACGTAAGCTTAGGCTAAAACATGAGGATGGAAACTATTATCGAGATTATGGATTCAAACATGTTCGGGAAACAATTCGAACAATAGCTGGCCATGAAGCTACTAGAAAGTACATGAACGCGAAGATGAGTAAAGGCACTCCTGTTCTTGACCATGTTCTGAACATGGCTAATCATATAAATGAGGCAGAGCTGCACGGGGCCATAATAGATGAGCGCATCCAAGTGAGTATAATACTGGATTCACTCACTCCTGATTTCCTTCAATTCACCAAAGAACTATAAAGAGGAACAAGTCGACTACAATGTAACCCAGCTGCTAAATGAATTGCAAACCTTCGAGGCCATCTCAAAGACAAGGACTCAAAAGGCTGAAGCAAATGTTGCTGAAACCAAGGCCTCATCCTCTTCTAACAATAAGAAGAAGAGAAAAAACAATAAGGGTGCCTCTGTAGGAAGACCAAAGAAGAAGCAGGCTGCTCCCAAAGCAAGCGATAAGAAGAAGGACTCCAAAGAAAAGAAACCCAAAGGAAAATGTTTCCACTGTGGAGTTTCGATGGGCATTGAAGAGAAATCAGAATAAGTATCTCTTCGAATCAAGGAGAAAAGAAAGGTAAATTTGATTTACTCGGTTTTGTGAAGCAATTTAGTGGCTGATAGTCAACTCGGATAATTGATCTCAGGTCCACTAACCATATTTGTTCTTCTTTGAAGATGCTTATTCTTCTTAGGGAGCTGGTCGATGGGGAGGCTCGATGGTAGTCGAAATGGGGCCGACGGTCGGCAAGCTAAAAGGGGAGCTGTCTGCTTAGAATTGTGGAATAAATTTTGTTTTCAACAATGCTTATTGCATTCCTCGGATTCGTGTGGAGAAATTTGATTTCGCTTCTAAGTTGTATGAACAATTGCTTCATCGCTTCATTTTATAATAATCGATTGTTATTTTAAATGGTTTAAACATTTGTCATGCAACAATGAATATGGGCTTTAGCATTTTAAGGCCAAACAAACGAACGCCTCCTTAACACTCGAACTATTTAGAGTAGAACATCCTAAGCCTAAGAAGCAAAAGATTCTGATAATGATGACACGTACCTATGGAACCCGAGGTTAGGACATATAAGTCCGATGATTAACCAGACCGGTAAAGGACGGTCCTTAAAAGAGCTAAAAGTCAAGTAAATCTTCCAGTCTCGTGAATTGATTCGCGCTACGCAGCTGAGCTAAAATCAACAATATTTATATACCTAAGTTTCTACAACCAGCCGTAGTCAAGCTACCGTGTGCGATAGTGGTCTAAAAATGAACACGGATGGGTTTTCTTCATAGAAATGGTCAGATAGGGGCAATGGCTGTGCGCTTTCTATTCGAATTTTCTGGGAATTCATTCAAAATAAAGGGGAATGGTTTGAAAACAGAAATTGTAAAACTCGAAAGTTAAAACTCGGAATTAACAATGAAGAAATTTACTTTGAAGATTTAGGTCACTAACTGTGTTAGGGCAAAACACATGTCCTCAGGTTTATCCTCCTATGTGAGTCAACACAGGATGCAGTTATGGCCCCTTTGTTTAAAACCCTAACATTCTTTTATCATTTTTAGAGGCTCAAAGACATCTAAAGAATCACAGTGCATCTCTCACCCGAGCACTGAACCCTAAAGCATGGAGAGTATTGACCTAGGCTAGTAAAGACCATCTAAAGAATCACAGTGCATCTCTCACCCGAGCACTGAACCCTAAAGCATGGAGAGTATTGGCCAAAACAATAAAAGCAAATGTTATTTAACCCTAATTTGAAGAACCCTAACATGTGAATATTACCTCATAGGCAAGTAAGGACCATCTAAAGAGCCATGCAATTTGTCACTAAGCACTGGATCTAAAGCATGGAGAGTATTGGCCAAGACAATAACATCCTATGTTATGCAACTGAGTTTTGAAGATAAGGGCCATAAATACACTACCCATAACTTTTATTACATGAGGACAACATGCTTAACCCTATCGTTGCTAGCTCCTTCCTTCAAAGGAAGGAGGCTTAGCTGCATCTCGAGTCATTCATCCCCGCAGGTGTCTGGCAAACTGTGAAAGCGAAAGAAAGAGAGAAAGAAGAGAGAGAAGAGAGAAAGAAATAAAGCAAAACCTAAAATAAAATAAACTTATTTACAAAAGCAGTAAATGAAAACTTACAAATCACCAAAAACTTGTCTTTCTTCCTCTCCTCCTCTCCTCCTCTCCTCTTTACAAAACATGAGGGGTATTTATAAGCCTCCCCAAAGCATGAAACTACCAAAAACCCTAATAACTAGGCTAAGTTATTGGACAATTGGGTAATAAACCAAGTTTGAAGGCGGTTGCATTAATTACAGAGGATGACAAGGCCTGCAAATTTCGCTAGGAGAATTTCAATTAGCAAATTCTGGGCAAATTGCCAGCGACCTGGGCAATGGTAAATAATTTGGCAAGGGTCTAGCGAATTGGCAGGCCAGTGAATTTCCGCTAGCTAGCAATTTCGCAGCCAGCTTAAATTGTCGTTGAGAAGCTTAATTTCGCAATGGCACTCGCGAACGGCACGCTGCGCTTTGCTGGGGCGATTTCCTCGCGAATGTGCCGAGACGCGAATCAAGCTTGCGTAATCAGCTTGCGAAATTCGCAAGGGTCATAATCGCTGCCACCAAAGCTATAAATTGCCTCGCTTTGTCGCTCGCATTCCTCTCGCCCCGTTTTCAACCGCATCTCATTTCTTCCACTTTCCTTTGTTTTTCCATTGATTTTCGGGCTCATTGAGACGGCCGAGACTAAAATTCCAACCTCGCGTATCGATCATTTGCATCGAGGTTGAAGTTCAAATGTGTGATAAAAGTCTACAAAACAACCAAAAACACCCTCAAATTGGCATGGGTGTTACTAAGATGACATGAGCACTTCAATTGGTTTATATGATGATTAATGATCAAAAGTACTAAAACCATCTAATATGTGGTTCAAAATTGCACTTTTTGAAAGCACTAATTCATGAATCCCGTCCCTGAAGGCAAAACCACTAAGAGATCTTTTCTCAAAGAAAGGGCTTTAAGGCAAAGGAACTACTTGGTAACTTGTACATTCAGATGTCCAGGACCTCGAATGTCCAAGCTAGGGGCTAAGCATTTAATACTTCGTCACTTCTTATTGACGATCATTCTAGGCACGATTATGTTTACCCACGCAAAGGAAATCAAACTCTTTGGAAAGTTTAAAGAATTCCTAATGGTCGTAAAGACAAATAGGTAAATCATTATTGTGCCTTCGACGGTGATCGAGGAGGTGAATACCTTTGATACGCAGTTCAAGGATCACCTAATTGAGCATGGTACTGTATCCCGTACCATAGCACCCGAACTCCACAAATGCAATCCACAAGTGGGCGTAAAGAAGAAATCGAACAAGGCTTGACATGGTTAGGTCTATGATGAGCTACTCCTCATTGCCACTATCATTCTGGGGATATGCGCTGCAAACTGCAGTCTACATTTTGAATGTAGTTCCCTCTAAGTCTATCCAACACACACCCTTAGAGTTATGGAGTGGTCGTGAAACCCGCCACGCCATATCCGTAGATATAGTGTGTAAGAACACACGGCCGAAAGGGAAAGACTGGAAGCTGTAACTCCATAACGGCACTGGAGGTACCATATTACCCCAAAGGCACGAGGGGAGGTTTGTTCTACCCTCAAGATAAGAAAAAGTATTTGTATCGATGAATGCCACCTTCTTGGAAATGACTACATGGCAAACTTCAAACCTCGGGCAAATGGTTGTACCAGAGGAATTACAATCCGACCGTGATCGCATCTACGACTAAGAATCAAGTATCGGGAACAGAATAAAGAGACTGGCGCATCCTATACAGATGTCATTGCACCTCGATCGTAGTTGGGAGGGTTTCTAAACAACCAATTCGCTACACGTATCGTGAAGCAAATGTTGTCAGAATCGATACTAGTGCAGGATGACGATCCATTGTCATACAAGCATGCGATGGATGATCCCCTCATAAGGACAAATGGCTAACAAACAGACCCAAGAAATGGAATCTATGTATTCCACTCGCCTGGGAACTTGTGATCTTCCCGAAGCCGGGCCCCCGCCATTGGGTGCAAATGGATCTATAAGAAAAAAAAGAAGTGTGGATGGGAAAGTGGAGACTTTCAAAGCACGGCTAGTAGCCAAAGGCTATACACAAAAGGAGGGAGTCGATTATGAAGAGACTTTCTCCCCTGTAGCTATGCTTGAATCCATTCGCATCCTTCTTTCCATCACGCTTCCTCGATTATGAGATATGGCAAATGGACGCCAAGATGCCTTTTTGAATGGTTATCTTGATGAAAGTATTTATATGATGCAACCGTGAGGGTTCATAGTTGAAGGCCAAGAGCGTAGTGTTCATAGTGCCGCCAGCCCATTTACGGGCTTAAGCAAGCTTCAAGGTCTTCGGGAACCTAAGGCTTCGATGAGACGATCAAAACTTTGCCGAAAGCAAAATGTCGATGAACCTCGTGTCTACAAGTACATCAAGGAAACCAAAGTAGTCTTTTTGGTGTCAGACAGATGATATCCTACTCATTGGGAATGATATAGGATTATTGTCTGACGTAAAGAAATGGCTAGTCGAAAAGTTTCAAATGAAAGATTTCGTACAAGCGAAGTTATGTACTTGGGATTCAAATCATAAGGGATCGCAAGAACAGACTCCTGGCACTGTCTCAAGCATCTTATATTGATAAGGTGTTGGCTCGGTTTTCGATGCAGAATTCCAAGAAGGGTCAACTACCGACCCGACATGGAATTGTCCTCTCTATGATAAAGGTCTTACGACACCTCGTGAAGAAGAGGACATGAGATGGTTCCTTTACACCTCAGCAAGCAAGTAGCTCGCGGTATGCCATGTCAGGCACAAGACCACATCTGCGCTTATGCGATAGGAACTCGTCATACTGCTACTAATCCAACCCCGGGGGTCATGCATGACTGATTTGCGCAGAAAGCACATTCTCAAGTACCTTAGAGAACGAGAAACTATATGTTGATTTATTCGTGTGCTGACCAATCCCATAGATATACCGATTCTCACTTCATGTCGACAAGGACAAATGGAAGTCGACTTCAAGAGTATTCACCTTGGTGGTGGAGCTATGGTATAGAGAAGGTCAAACAATCCAGCTATCGCATTCTACCAGAAGTTTAATATATAATGCACAGGAAGCAATTTAAAGAAGCGGTCTTCGCTTTCAAGAAGTTCATTACGTATCCAGAAGTCGTCAAATATGGATAAACCCATAGTACTTATCGTGACAAACAAGGAGCCGCGCAACCCAAAGAACCAAGGAGTCACAAGAGAGGGAAACATATGTAGAGAGGAAGTGCATCATTTTGATTGTAGAGATCAGGCACCTGGGTGACGCCGGGTCATGCAGGAAATATTAGCATCACAAGACAACCTCATGGATCCGTCATCAAGACGCGCTACATGCAAAATTGTTTGAGGGTCACTTATTGGATCTGCGCCACTCGTGGTGAGCGTGAATCAACAAAATTTGTTTTCCTGTTCTCTACCGCCGTGAGTCAAGCTACCGCAAAGATAATAAGTTCAGTGGTCGAACACTTCCGGGATGGGTTTTCATCCCACTTAATGATTAGCATCAAGTATTTGAAAATGGTGAGGCTTTTGTTTGGATTTTTGGATTTTTGTTAAAAATGTGGGGTCAGGATGTTCACCTAATTAACCGGTAATGGTTTAAAGTGAAATGTGAAATGGTAACTTTGGAAGGCGAGTCACCACTTGATAACAATGTGTATTAAGGTGTCCTCTGTTATTTCCCCCGGCATTGGGCAAATGACCTATAGTCAAAGCCAAACCGGATCTTTGTTTAACTATAAAACCTAACCCTAGAACCACTCCTATTTGAGTCAAACCAAGCATTTAAGCATTCAAAGTCCTGCCTGCTTTAAAACCCTAGCATTTAACCTCATTTCAATGGCTCGTGAATGGTATCTATAAAGAATATCGCATCTAGCATTACATGCACGAACCCTCAAAGCATGGCAAGTATTGGCCACAAAAGGAACAACATTAAATGGCATGCAACCCTAGTTTGGAAGGCTGGGTATGGAACCATAAATGCGTGACTGCATTTCATTTATACAAGATGAGGACAACCCGCAACAACCCCAAAAACTGGGCTAGCTTACCCTCCCTTCACAAAGCTATGAGGCTTAGTTCAAGCATCCCTTGAGTTGTCATCCTCAAGGGGTGTGTTTGGCAGCCTAGAAAATGAAAGAAAGAGGAGAGAGAAGAGAGCAAATGAAACCCTAAAATGAAAGATGCGGGAAACTTTATAAAATGAAAAGTTTCTTAAAAGTTGCTTCCAAGTTTGCTTAGGGTTACAAGTTTGTGGGGGTTTATATAGTACAACCCAAAGTGTGAAACTACCAAAATACCTAAAATATGAGATTACATAAGGGCTAAAATGGTAATACATCAAAACGTGGCCATTTAGGATCAAATATACAAAAATCACAGGGGTAGGAATTTCGCTATGCAGGGGGATTTAACTAGTATAGCGAAAATTTCGCTAGCCTAGAGAAATTTCGCTACCATTTAAATTCTGGGCTGAGATATGAATTGAGAAATTTCGCTAGTCATCAAAGAATTTCGCTACAGCGAAATTATCGTGAGATAGCTTAAATTTCAAATTTTCGCTTATACGCAAGAAATTTCAAGAAGGCGAAATTCGCTAGCCTAGTTAAATTAATTCTTCCTCGCTAGAGTTGCGAAATTTTCGCTATGATTGCGAAATTTTCGCAATCCCAGCGAAATTTTCGTAATCATAGCAAAAATCCTGGGATCGCTTGTTTTGCTCACTGCATCTCACTGCATCTACTACCTTCAAAATCCACTTCAAAATTCCTTTATTTTTTATGGTTGAAAACACCGTGATTCCTTAGCATTCGGCGCATATCTTGTCATCAAACTTAAACATAAAGGGTCGACTCCACGCGAAAGACCTCGCAAAATCACCCAAAACAAGCTCAAAACGGCATTATTGGAACTATTAAGTGGACTCCGCACACATCAATTCATGACTGACATGATTAGTGCATAAAGCACTAAACCTATCTTGACAATCAAAATAGCACTTTTTGGGCACTAATCACTTATATGGGATGGGTTTAAAAGACATGTCTCACATGCTTTAGAGCAAGTGGGAGATTGTCAGGGATAATGCCCTATAAAGCATGAATTTGAATTAATGTTTTATGAAATTAATAAAAGTGTCGTATTTATTACATTTAGCTATTTTTGTGCATAATGTATGAATGAAACGTCAGAAAATCCCAGATTTATTAATGTAACCATAACCTTTGTATAACAGCTATAATACCTAGAGGATCGAGGTTATGGTTTATAAATCATATCAGTCTCGTAATAAATTAATTGAAGCCTGGGGATCTTCAAATTAAATATTACCTGGGGCGGTCCGCTATCATTGAGAATGAAGTGACCTTAATCCGGGTCACTAATGTGGCGACATTAAAGTGGAGGCACCATATATAATAAGATTATATAGGACAAGACCAAGGCGTAATTTTCGAATTATTTTAAATACCGTTTGTCTCAAGAATTCAAACAGCACCGCTAGATGATCATATGCATCGCCTCAATCCCGAGTAGTCATGACTGCTTATGTCAACTCGGGCCTTTGAGTCATGGGTTAAAGTCATATGAAATGGGCCCAACACTTGTGTCTTCGAGGCCCATTGATGCAACTGGAATGTGAACTATAGACATGGAATCCAACCTTCCTATGGAAGCCGGATGCTGGTTCCCCTTAAGTGTTAATTCCGGAACTGAACAGTTTAAGCGCTCTAATTTATAACAAGTTTATAAATTAACCTGCTCACTAGTGGATTAATGAACTTAAGGATCGGCGATAGGTAACAGAGGGGCAAACGTACTTCTCACCCGACTCTAGTTATGAACCACTTCTCGGAGGATAGAACCAGCATGTAATGATTAAATCAATGGACACTCTAAATTTCCGAGTAAAATCGATAATCGTGTATGACAAAGAGTTCAATTTCAAGTTTTAAAGTGAATAACTTCAAATTAATAAATTAAAATAATTGATTAAAGAGTTTAATTAATTATTGAATTTATTAGAGCTTGAAATTACAGGTCCATGGGTCCCAATTCCACCTCCTATATTACTACAATGAACGATTCATGATTTGGAATAAATTGCACTCTCTAAAGTAATTTAAAATGATGAGATTATTTTAAAATTTCAGCAACAATAATTAGTTGTTATTTAAATTCGAATTTAATTCGCTTGCTCATTGAATAAGGAAATAATTCAAAGTGGTACAATATTTTGAATTGTTATTATATAATTAATTGCTTCCTTATCTGATAAGGATTTGAATTAAATTTTAAATATTATTAATTCATTTCTTATCTCATAAGGATTTGAATTTTAAGAATATTAATATTATTAATTGCTTTCCTTATCTCGTAAGGAAAGGGATTTGAAACGTCTATAAAAACCCGAGCAAAGATATATTTCCGTGGTGGAAGTCTTTGAGAGAAGAGAAACAAAAGAAAAAGAAAAAAAAAAAGAGGTTTTTCAAAACCCTGAGCTCTGAGTCTCTCGCCTTCAGATCCCTGCCCCATGTGTGTTGAGCACGTTAAGGTAGATCTAGGCAGTAAAAACTAGAGTGCAAAATGCCTCGGGTCTAAATCGCTGCGCCCACACACCTCAAGTAAGAGGTCGGACTGAAGACCCCCGGTGTGGGAGTCGCTTCAACCCTACTACCAAAACAAATTCCTATAACAAGAATGTGCATAGATCCGATTCACCTTTGATATTAATATGTGTTTAAAATGTTCCCATGAAAATAAGATTTTTTGGAAAATTTTAAACCTAATTCCGCCGCGTTTTGATTTTATTTCCAACAAAGGAGAGGCAGTCTATCAGTTATCTTTACTCTTACGACAAAGATTCAAGCTTTTCGTACCAACTCGCACGAAGATCCAACTGCTCGCCCAAAGGCCGACATGGGAAGTCTCCAAAGATAAGGGAAATAGAATATATTATCCTCGCAAATCCAACCAAATCTCATCAATAAGGAAAAGAAAGATAAATACCGCTTCATCATCAAACCGTATCTCCACTAAGGAAAGAAGATTATCCCAAATAAACTGCTCTTTCTATATCCTTTACCAAATCCGATATAGATAATAACAAAAAATATCCCATCCAATGGGAACGAATCCTAGTCACCATCCAACTAGTTGAACATCTACTATAAATACAAGGCCACCCCATCGGTGAAAGGTAAGCATATTCATACGCAAACATACGCAACACATTCGCCCTCTAAGCAATCTCTCTTTTCTCTCAGAAAGAAACTGACTTAGGCATCGGAGCGGCACGGGCGGCTTTCTCCCCGTCGACCCCTTTCTTTCTCATTTTACAGAGAGTGCTACGCCCCAAAGCCCGTATCAAGACTGTAATGCATCCTACTACCAGACGATCCCGGCTTCCCGCAGCCTCAAATCTGGCCGCCAGCCAGATCGACCCAACGACGCCCACACTCTCCGCCCGCCCGATTGAAAGCATCATCACGCGGCCGTCTGCGGGAACGATAGTTCCGATAAATATAACCATTTCGCCATCGATGGTACCACTCGAACACAAGCAGAGCAACGCTTAATCCTCCAAGGATGCGTGACTAACCGTGCAACGACAACCGACCCACGTGATAGAAGCAATGCGTGCCAACACGACGTATAAGGAGGCACTTCACTCACCAATCAACGTCCAACGGAAGAGTTGGAACAACTCACTGCATGCATTTAACACCCACTGGTAGCGACAGATAGCCGTGAAGGTCACAAATGATTCCTCTCGTGAGGCAACGCAACCA
Source organism: Tetrastigma voinierianum (assembly GCA_016808115.1). NCBI lineage: Eukaryota > Viridiplantae > Streptophyta > Magnoliopsida > Vitales > Vitaceae > Tetrastigma > Tetrastigma voinierianum. The sequence goes on along the minus strand of JAEQBH010001948.1, from coordinate 153,070 downwards.
CGACATATCCCCGAGGTCAAACGTAGCGCAGTCCAAACCGAGCCCGGGGCATGGACCACATCTAGCCCCCCGGAGGGAGGGCAACGGCAACACCTGCAGAGCATGCCCGAACGAAGAACTACATCACCCTCAGCAAGGGGCAGGAGAGCAATCATGGGAACAGAGGTTCAAGCGCCTCCAACAAGAGCTCAGCCGTGTGAAGGAGGTAATAAGAGGACGCGCTCCTGACACTATGGATACCTTGGTACAACAAACTGAATCACCCTTCACAGCCGAGGTACTCCACTTCCCCCTTCCAGCCAAGTTCAGAATGCCACAAGTGGAAGCGTTCGATGGTACCAGAGACCCCGTCGATCATCTCAACACTTACAAAAACCAAATGGAACTGCATGGGTATCAAGATCCGATGCGATGCAGAGCTTTCGCTATCACCCTAAAAGGCCCAGCCTTGTCATGGTTTAATAAGCTTCCACCGTCGCCGTAATCTCCCCATTCGTGAGCCGTCCATTACATCTCGCTCTCACTTCATGGGGCCAGACGTATGTAGCCAAGCTACCATCTCGTCGACCATCAAGCAGAGCTCGCAAGAAAGCCTGAGGTCTTATGTCTAAAGATTTAATGCCGAGTCGCTAAAGGTAGACATACCAGACGAGAAGTTCGCGATCACTGCATTCATTGCTGGCTTAGGGGTGCAGTTGAGAGACTTGATGTTTTCCATCTCCAAAAATCCCTAAGCAAGCATGGCTGAGGTGCTCGCAAAAGCAAAGAAGTATATTAACGGTGAAAAAGCCCTCATATCCAAGAAAGAGAGCTCTTCCACTCATAAAGAAAAAGCGGACGTACAAACGACGAGGACGGCCCCCAAAAGACAAGGCGACTAGGAAGAATCTCCAAAGAAAAATGGAGAACGATCCCCAAAAAGTGCTGGAACCTGCAGATCGCCCCGCCCCACCGCAATCCGAAAAGACGACGACGTTATTCTCCCCTCACCAAGCCACCCCTTTAACAACTTCGCATCACAGTCCCGCGCCGGCACGAAACTAGCTTTGAGAGGTGGCCAACTCAAATGAAATCAGACCAGAACAAGAGACAACCTGGGCATTGCGAGTTCCATGGGACTCACTTCGGACACCGCGACTAACGACCGTGATACAACTCAAAAGAGAAATAGACTACTTAATACGGCGCGGATACCTCCGACTCTACATCCCCGAAATCCGTGCTCAATCAACTCGTGAACCGTGACTCATTCTAGCAACCACCATCTCGACAGACGACGACTCAGCACCAACAACCCTTAGGTGAAATCCAGGTAATCTCAAGGGGATTCACAGGAGGAGGGGAATCCAGCTCAGCTCGGAAGGCCCATCTACGCAAAGATCGTGTCGACAGAGATACTGAAATTCAGCAAGGTCTAAAACTACCGCGGCCCGACACATCCATCACATTCTCTCGACTAGATCCGGAGGATGCCAAAGATCCTCATGACGACCCATTGGTAGTTGGGCCAAGTAGCCAGGGCTTAACAAAACAAGCTAATCGGTTCTAACTGACAACGGAGTTCAACGGATATCATCTTCGAGTCGCCTTCGATAAAATGGGCATCTGAAGGGCGGAAACCGAGCCCGCCAACACTCATCTCGCGGGTTTCTCTGGGAAAAGGTATTACCTTTAGGCTCAATACACCGGGTACTCAATTCCTCGGGAGATTCCCATGCCAGCGACGACTACAGATTCCTCGTCACGCCTCGCCCCGCTTACAACATGCTTGTCGGGCGCACTCTCTCTCAATGCAATAAAAGCCATCCTTCCGCATACCACATGATGATCAAATTCCCACCGTAAACGGGTGTGAATGGTTCGAGGAGATCAACGAGTGGCTAGTGGAATGCTACTCAAGATCCATGAAACAAAACGGCCGACAACATATATTTAGATCGAGCTCGATGCGTGATCTTTGCGTACTCTCACTGACCCGAGCCCCGTAGGAATCAAATGGAACCGGTATCGCCGATTCACGACCCCGAACATCTCGCCTATATTTGCCCAAGCTTAAGACCTCAAAACCTCCTCTATCCATTTTTAAGACGTAACAAAAGACGCCTTCGCATGGAAGCAAAGTGCACATGGGAGGAATCGATCCTACTGTAATCACCCACAGCCGAATGGCCCGTCCTTCAAGCCAATCAACAAACAAAAGAGGAGGAGCTTCGCGCCGTAGCATAAAAAGGCATCAACGAGGAAGTCAAGAACTCCTACAGTGTGAGCGACGTGGAGGTAGACACCAATGGCTAGCCAACGCCGATTCGCTGGGCGAAAGCAACCGCAAGTGGCGACTCTGCATCGACTTCACTGACATCAACAAAGCATGCCCAAAGGACAATTTCCCCTCCGCTCGCTAATCGACCTGATCAGATGCCACTCCGCGGCCACTCGAACTCCCGCCTTTATGGATGCTTTTCCCAGCTTACAACCATATCGCACGGACCCAGTGACTAAGAGAAAACCTCGCTCACACGGCCAGTGGAACCTGGCTGTTATCGTAGGATGTCGTCACTCAAGAACGTAAGAGCTACGTATCGAGGTTATGAATCTGATGTTCTAGAAGATAGGCACAACCATGGAAGTGTACATAGATGACATGCTGGTAAAGTCCACCACAGATGAGCTCCACATAGCTCATCTATCCGAGGTGTTCCAGATCTTGAGAAACTACAACATGAAACTGAATCCAGTCAAGTGTGCCTTCGGGGTATCAGCCGGAAAATTCTTAGGTTTCATAGTCAACCACCAAGGAATTGAGGCAAATCCAGATAAAATAAAGGTCGTGCTCGACATGCCATCGCCATCGCATAGAGTGAAGTTCACGCCCGATCGAAGGATAGCGCTTTAAGCCGCGAGGTCCGGCAAGCGGATAAGTGCCAGCCTTTCTTCCAAGTCCCGGTTAGGCCTTTCGTGGAATACGGCGTGAAGAGGTACTCTTTGAAACGTGACCGAGCTCTCCTCCCATTCTAGTAAGTCCTGTTGAAGGGGAGCTCCTTACTCTATACTTAGTCGTATCAGACTTCTCAACCAGCGTTGTCCTCATCAGAAACAAAGGACGAGTGCAACAAATCTGGGGCCATTATTACATCCGGGCTTGAGAGAAGCGAGAGAGGTACCCAAGGATGGAGAAACTAATTTTGCCTTGGTAACCGCAAATGGAATCTCGCCCTACTTCCAGCTCATACCATAGAAGTTCTAACAGAATACCCGATGAAGCAAGTGTTACATAAACTAGAGACCTCCGGAAGGCTGATGAAGTGGGCCATAGAGCTAAGTGAGTTCGACATCAGATACAAGCCAAAAACTGCAATAAAAGGGCAGGTCTTAGCCGACTTCATCATGGAATTCACCTCAGCGGAATCTACTGAGAACGCTCAAACAATTAATGACCTCCCCATCTGGAAACTCTCACGATGGAGCCTCTCAAATGCAGCAAGGGAGCCGAGCGTGTCTAACTCGACCTCTCTAGAAGCGAATAGATATCAAGACGACTGCCCGTGATTAAGCCTCTAACAACGAGGCCGAGTATGAGGCCGTCATACAGCCTCAACTCGCCATTCATCGGAAGCTGACCAACTGTAGGTCCAGCTCGACTCCCCCACCGGTAGTGAGACAAATGGCGACACCCACGAGGCCAAAAAGTGGAAGGATGATCCTATATCTCCAAAAGGTACGAGATTTATTGAAAAAGTTCGTGGCCGGGTTCAGTCGACATGTCCCCGCAGCGAACTCCCGAGCCGATGCTCGTGCAAAGCTAGCAACACCCACAGAAGACTCCGCCAGGTCGACACTGCCGAGTATCTAATGGAGCTCCCCATCGATCTCTCATGACGTGGAGGTTGCCCGTGCTCTGATCCTCGAGTCGAGTTGGATGGACCCCCATTTGAGATTATATTATAGACTCCGACGCCTACCCGACGATCCGAAAGCGCCTAAAATATGACGGTGTCCCCGCTGCCCACTAATCATAAGGGAAGTCTGCATAAAGCGAGGTTTCCTTCACACTCTATCCTTAAGTGCATCATGAAAAAGACATTGAATACGTAAGCAAGAGAAGTACGAGGTATAAGTGCGAAAAATCATATCGGAAGCCTCGAAAGAATCGCGTGAGCAATCTCAGACAAAGGATACTACCGGGCTCATGTAATACTAAAGACGTTAACCGACCGTCAAGAAATGCAAGATCTACCAAACAGCACGCAAGATCTCACGCCTCCCATCGAGCCCCCGACGTCTGGGTCATGCCTCGACCCTTCCAACAATGGGGTTTGGACATATTAATTCGCTCGAAGCGGCTAATGTAAATTCATCATCGTCGCAGTAGATTACTTCACCAAGTGGGCTGAGGCCGAGCCTTTAGCTACAATCACAGAACATAAGATACGCAATTTTGTGTGGCGAGCCATCATATGCAGGTTTGGTATCCCAAGAGCCCTGGTATCGGACAACGGAAAACAATTTGACAACGCCAAATTCAGAGATTTCTGTGCCGAGCTCGGAATTAAGAATTATTAATCGTCTCCAAAGACATCCACGCCCAACTGATAGGCCAAAGTCACCATCGAACCCTATGCCTGCTGAAGACCAAATTGGAAGATTCAAAGGAAAATGGGTAGAATACCTCCCTTAGGTGCATGGGCTTCCACAGACAACAAGTCAAAGTCCAAGCAAACTCTCCCAAATTCCCCAGCCTCCAAGACAAGCAAGTAGCTCAAGCCGAGGTCGACAAAAGTCCCCAAGGATCGAATTAGCAACAATGGAGCATAATGACGCAGGCTCGTCTAAATTGATCTCTTAGATGAAAACGGTCCTAAGGCTGCACGTAAGACTACCAAAGGAAGACGACAAGGTACTACAACCAAAAAGTCAAACCTAGGAGCTACATGCCAGGCGATTTGGTCTTAAAAAAGCTTCTGCTAGCAAGGAAGAATCCCGCACATGGGAAACTGGGCCCCAACTGGGAAGGCCCCTACATCATATCTCGAGTCGCCGCATCACAGTACTACGAGCTCTAAACAGAGGAGGGGAAAATTCTTTTACAAAGATGCCTGAACGCGAACATCTTTAAACGCTTTTATCAAGCATCTTTGGTTTGCAATCTTAAATGAGATTTATCGATTCTCGCTAATCCATTTGACCATTTTCTAGTTATTTTGTTAAGAGGTCATAAGCAACTCATACATATGATGATCAGAAAAATTACATGCAATAGAATGAGAAAGCTCATAGCCATAAAAGAAAAAATCTCTCTTTATTCCAATCAGATTACATTCAGTTACAATCAATAGTGTCATCGGTTACATCTTGGAAGCACACAATACAAGCCCTCTTAAAAAAAAAAAAAAAAAAAAAAAAAAAAAACTTCAGAAGAGTTATAAAAGAAAACGAGGATGAAAATAACCGAGTTAATGCCGAAGGTGGAGGAAAAGAAGAAATAAAAAAAGTGGGAGAAATGAGGGATGGAAAAAATATGAGAAGAAAAGGAAAGAGGTGAAAAAAAGGAAAAGAAGAAAAAAGGGATGGAAAGAGTTTGTGCGGAAGGAAGGGAAGAGGAAGAATGAGATGTGGAAGAAAAGATGAAAAAGAAGGAGAAGGAGAAGAAAAAGAGGAAGAAAAACAAAAATCAGGAAAACAGAGAGCAAAGACAAGAGATGCACCGCCTCTCCGGGACGATCCCTGCAACAAGTGAAGCTAGGAATAACATGACCCCATAAGGGGGAGACTAGGAAACACAACTCCCACGCGTAAGTCCAACAAAACCGAACCGTATCTCTGTGGATCCCTGGGCCGAAGACGATCGACTCGACGCTCATCTCGCATGTATTTCCGCCACGCACTGCACAGAGGCGCATTATTCAAAGTATAAACTCCATAGCAATGAAGCCTCCATTTATAAGAAGGCCAAAGCACTCAAAAATTCGCACAAACGTTTCAAATTCTCCATAAATCAGCATTAAAGACGCTCGCACCTTTCCAAGAAAATAAGAAGTCGAATGGCCGCATGTAATCTACCACTTTGACGTAGTTCGCCTACTCCTCGCACAGTCAATGCTGAACCTAAGGAGTCGTGATCACAGCTATATCGCCCACTGGCCCTCGGGCCGCCGAGCCCGGGGCAAGAAATTTCACTTTGACGAGTTCGGCCTCACTCAGATAGTCACGCAACCCAAGGAGTCGATCACCAGTTATATCGCCATTCCTGGCCACCGGAGTCTGAACAGGCCACTTCGACGAGTCTGGCTCACTGCACAGTCACACAACCTAAGGAGTCGATCAGTCAGCATCATCGCCACTTACCGCCTGAGCCCGCAAGAGGCTCACTGACCGACCGCTCACTCTACACGTGCCACGCTACCTGGGGGAGTCATATCACCAAAGCTATATTGCCACTGGCCAAATGGGCCTGAACACCCCAAGAAATAATTTCGACGAGTTCGGGTTTACTCACGAGACAAAGTCACACAACCTAAGGAGTCGATCACCAAAGATATCTCCACCAAGGCCTCAACGCCCGGAGCCTAGTAGCTCACATTGATAAGCTCAACCATTTTACATAGGCCATGCGTACTCAGAAATCGCCTCGACTCAGCAAATCAAGCCGACTGAGCCCAAAGCAGAATTCGCCTCTCAACAAACTCAACTACTTTGCATTGTGTCATGCAGCCTAAGATGCACTCAGTCGGCTTGTTCACTCAACCCTTACTGGCCGTGATAAGAGGCTCACTCACCCCAACTGTGACGGAGCACATCAGAGTCATGGAGCCCACCCCACTTTAACCCAACAGCCCCAGCTACTGACTTGTTTCCATCAAGCCCGCACAGCTACGCAACCTAAGAGTCGACGCCTTAGGCTACTCAGCCCATTGGGCCTCAACGCCCGAGTCTAACAACAAATTTCGCCAACAGTCGCGCGTACCCACAGAGCCAGTAGCTCAGAGCCTAGCAACACCAAATGTGCCATGCACTTAGTGAACCGGGCCTGACTGTGCAAATCACCGAAGGAGCCCAACAGAAAGTGACCAAAAGACATACACCATTTATGACATCATTACTCACAGACTATTATCTAATCCCCAAGAACGACGCCAAAACTTGAGCGAGACCAAATGATGGTATATGTGAAAATACGGGCCAAGGGAGTGAATGTGGTAAATACTCAAAACCGATTTGAAACAAAAGTAAGTATACTCAAAAAACTAAAATGAAAAGCGGTTACCAACACTCAACCCTTCTCCGCAAGTGCACTGGGTCATACAGTAATAAAGGGACTCTAGGAGTCCTGGATATCGACCCACGAGGATCGAGGTTCTCTCTTACTTGAATTTGATCACCCCGACATGCGGCTCCTCACTATTTAGGCGACTCAAGTAGACGTGGAATAAAATCAATTTAATTTGAAACAAAAACCGATTTAAAACTAATCCTAAAATCTACCAAATAAAACAACTACTTAATTCTCTAAAGGTATGAAGAGAGTCTAGGGATGTGTGGATATTTACAAAAATGCTTTTGCATTTCCTTGGTGCACATTTGTGAGTTGAATGCTAGATTTGGTCTAAGAGCAATGTAGTATAGCTTGATTTCTCCATGCACCATACATTTCACTATCTAACACACCATATTCCTTTTGAGGACAAATGGCCCAAATAGCTACTTGTAAAATTTGGCACTCTTTAAGATTTGATTGTTTTTCTTTTCAATACTCACAACCATTTCTCAGATCAAGAATTTCGCCTATGTACAGGATAATGCAAGCCTTCCAATGTAATTGGTATCTCTGCCCTTCAAATCTAATAAAATTTTCTATCTCCTTGATTAGATCTTTGCTAACACGGATCAAGATCCTTTCATCGAAGAAGGGAGAAACCTCTTATCAACTAAATTGATACATCATCTAATTAATCCTCACACCATGAGTAAATTAGTGATCTATCGAAGTAATTTTTCGTAGTTCATTAGTTCCAAGATATTTAGTCTAATATACTCCCTAAGTTACCGCTTCTCTTACTCTCGTGTGAATCTCCATCTCTCGTGTCACCTGTAGGGCCTCCCGGAAATCGTGAGCAAAGATACAAATTTTTCGGGTATAAGCTACTAATATTCGAACACCATTATATGAACAAGACCAATTATATAAATCTTATTCAAACCCACAAAATAACTCGAAAAATCGCAAATCAATGTTCAACAATTAAACCCCAACCCTAGAGGGTGCGACTGAAAACCCATTACTGGATTCCAATCATCACTAATCAAACAAAAAGTAAGAAAATGAAGAAAGATATCAAGAGAAAGAAGAGAAAAACCCTGATTTGAGCTTAAATCTTCGCCTCACCAGTAAATAAATTGAATATCTTAGTACAACACCGAAATCTCTTCAATAAGAATAAAATCGCTTCTAAAACTACTCTAAGATCTATTAAAAATAAAAATCAAGAAGAAAAACTAAGAAAATGGGCGCGTAGAGAGAGAAACCCACGAGAGAGAGAAAATCCGCATTTTTAGCTTCCTTTTCAATCTTTGTCTCGAACCTTAGTGAAATCAATCTCTATTATACAAAGACCGAAATCTTTCAATAGAAATAAAATCGCTAAAAAATTACCTCAGATTCAAAAAGAATCAAAATCAGAGAAAATCGGAAAAATGGGCGCCTAGAGAGAGAAACCCCATGAGAGAGGCTCTCCAATCTTCCCGCTTGCCTTTTATCTAAAAAAACGAGTATATATGGGTCCTAGGTGAAATGGGCTTCAAATTAGGTCAAAACTCAATTTTCGGCCTTTTAGATTCTACAGCATTCGTCGCGGACAATAAAGTTTTCACGCTGGCCACGTGCCTTTCGGTCGCGACACCATTTTCTCGCCAAGGGACACCATTTCTCGTCGCGACACCATTTCCTCGTCGCGACAAATTTTCCTGACAAAGAACTCCGGTTTTTCTTCTCTAATCCTGTCTGGGCCATAACTTCTTCGCTTTAACTCCTGAGTCGGGCATGTGAGTACTGCTGGAAAGATCTTTGAATGTAGAATGCAGCCATGAGGGAATTTGAACCATTTTTTGTTCCATATGGTACAGAAAATTCATCTCTTTCCAGTAGCGCGACTCTTGACTCTTCTTTGGAAATATATTGCTCATTTCTTGCTAAATCACTTGCTTTTCATCAATAATCCTACAAAACCAAGTTTAGAGGAAATTTTATGAGTTTTACATGAATATGGATATTAAATGCACAAAATAGCATGTTAAATGAACCCAAAACATAGATGAGTTTTGCACTTATCACCAGCAGCTCACACTGACGAGCTCAACTACTCTGCATATGCCATGCAGCCTATGAAGTCGGATCAGCTCAGGATTATCAGCACCTAGGAGCCCAACAACACAATTTGAAAAGCTCAACTGCTCACCTCAGGCCATGTAGCCCAAAGATCAATTCAAATTTCAGCATCTCGGCCATAAGGTCTCGTGAGCCCAGGAGCCTCACGACCGCTTTGAAGAGCTCAACATCTCAACTCAGGCGCTTAATTCAGACCATGCAGATAAAAAGTCAATTGAAATCAAGAAGAACAGCGCGAAAAGCATAAGTAGAGGCGAGATAAACAAGGTGGAAAAATGAGTATTCATTAAGGAAAAGGCTACGTACGCCTCGGGGTCCCGTGCCTAACAAAAAAAAATTTATATATATATATATATATATATATATATATATATATATATATATATATATATAAAAGAAATAAAAAAATAAAAGTATAAAAGTCGACATCAAGGTGCGAAGACGTGCACGGAGATTAGGCATCGTATGATGGAGCGCAGACAGCAAGCATGGAGTCACGCCTCAGCAGGGTGCTCACCGTAATCGCCAGAGAAGGTCCCCCATCCTCCTCACACCGGAAGGTCAAAGTTGAAATCCAGTTTAATAGGCATTAACAAATCTTCTTCCGAAAGGCAAGCCACCTAAAATCCATTGAGTACAAGCTCGACCTAATCTTCCAATAACTTCGGGTCCCGGGCTGAGCCACCAAAGCATATTTGTCGATGAAGGTCCCCACGCAGCCGCGCACTCCGCCGCATTCCCCTACGAGCCGGCGCCTCGCAATTTCGCGATGAGCCTCGTCCAACAGCGTCATCTTATCACGCAGATCGTCTTTGATTGCACGCAGTTCTTCCTTAGACTCACGAAGCCTCGCCCCCCTCTCCCCCTCGATATGAGAAGCTCATCCCTAACCATCCAAGTTCATATCAAGTGTGACCGCAAATTCGTCCCTAGCCCCATCGTCAAGATAATAACACTCAACCATCCCGAACCTCCGGCTCACCTTCAACCGCTCTCGTCGCTCCGGCCTCGTTTTCCTACCCTGCCCGAAAGCACTGGTCGACGCGGGTATGCTTCAAATCGGATTTGAGCTTCACCGCTCCGCTATAAGCTGCACCCGAGCCCGTAGTTCAGCTCAAGCCGTATGTGAGGGAAGCCACTCGCCTTGTAAGCTCCGGTCGCTTGATGTGACTGACTTTCATTTAGCTCTCGGGCTGCCAAACCTTTAAATGAGTAGCCACCTGCACACCCAGCATAGAGTCAGCATCCAATGCAAGTTCGAAGCTCAAAATAGAATCAGATATGGCAAAGTACGGAAACTTACGGAAGCGACCCCCTGAAGAGATAGGGCTAAAGCCTCATCAATGGGCAACGCACCCGACCTCTTGAGATCAGAATCCTTAGGAATGGACGATCGCGCCACAGAGCTTACTGAGAAGCAAAGAGTCCCCGTCTCCGCCACTTTCGGATCCCAGATCTTTCCTTCTCGACTCTTCCGCCCTTCGAGAAGGTGACCTAACCCTCTTCGTTGGCGGGTTCTAGACTGTAATGGGCGTGACCGCCAAAGGCTGCTCAACGGCCCCACCCGAGGGACCTTCTTCGCTCCGCAGCGTAATCTCGTAACGGGACCGCGAACCTCAAGACTATGTGAGCCTTAGTCCGTAGGCGACGCACTGCCCGCTTATGGACATGAGCAGACGGAGAAGATGAAGATGCCCCCAACTTCGGAACTTTGACCAAAGCCGGTAGATCTTTCCCAACGGAGTCCGAGGTTTTTTGCTTCACGCTCCGGGGCTTCCGAGACAACCTCTCTAACTGAGCCAATAGTTCCCCCCTAGTGGGTTTGGCGGCGGAAGGCCCAATGGGAGGAACTTTCATGGTGGGAGAAGGCGAAGGCCTCAGAGCAGCAGAGCTAGCAGACCTCGAGCTTAAAGGGCCGGGAACATCCTACTTGATCAGCTCCATGTAAGGACGAGGAGGACACTCAGCCAACGCCAGCGCTATGGCGTTGTCTTCAGCGCTGAGAAGCATGTAGACAGTGTAGAGTCAGGAATACCCAATGACCACACACAAAGTCATAACCAAAAACAGAACGAACACTCACGGAGATTCTTGGGGGTGGTCCAAGCCACCGGAACGCCTTGGGTATCGTCCTTGTCTAGAGGGTCATACTCCCACCACGACCGCTAACGGTATAACATTCCTTCCACACCGCGGGAGTGGCGGAAGATCTAAATCACGCAGGAGCTCGTAACGCCTAGAAAAATAAAGAAAAGCCCTCGATGGCCCCTCGGCTAAAAGGTAAAAGGAGAAGGCTAAGGCCGGGACACCGAGTCCCTTGTCCCTAAAGAAAACCAATAGACCAACCAAGATACCCCAACCATTGGGCGCGAGTTGAGAAAGACAACATTGGAAGTGGCCGCAAACCCCTTTATGAAAGGGTGCAGGAGCCAGACCATTATCGAAGGCCACTTCAAAGAAACACACCATCTTAGGCAATGTAGACCACATAGAGGGTCAAACGGCTTGGGACCACACCCGAACGCCTCGAAGGAGGTCAGTAACGTCAAGTGCTGTGGCCCGCATGTGGACCGACCAGACCCACTAAAGCATGTCGAATGGCGCATCTTGTATATTCGACCCCCAGGATATTTAATTAGGTTTACTTTCCTCTTCCCCTTTTCCAAGGGAAGAGGAGGCACCTCTGAGGCATCTCGGTTCAACTCCCGGGTCGAGCTGGGCCGGAGACACCGCCTAATTGCCTAGAACCGCACAGCCGAAGAGTCACCATCGATGCGCAGAGAAGAAGAACGGCCCGGACCCATAATGAAAACAAATAATGAAAACAAAGCTTGGCTAATTCGACTTAGCGCCCTCGTCAGTATACCCTGAAAAGAAACCAAGGAGATAAAGACGCAAATGCAATCAGAATACAACAAAAGGCTATCCTAAGAAAAGACGCCAGAGAAAACTCCTACACAAAAAGTGTCAAAATGTAAGATGTAGAGAGGGAAAGTCCAAACTCGCAAAGGCAAAGGAAAAGATATCGTGTGGTCGAGGCACACAAGACAAAGATGTCTCATGAAAGAGAAACGAAGGAAACCGGAAGGAATGGGAGAAATGAGCCGAAGATCCCAAGAGTCATCATTATCATAATATCAATGGACGCCACCAAGCCTTAACTAATCCGTACCAGCGCACATCGCGGGAAATTAAGCACTGGCGAGGAACGCTATACTTCTTGCCCACGTACACCGCATTACTGGGCAGCCGGGGGTAACCGACAGAGTTTGAAAAATAAAGCTCACAGGCCCACTCACCAAGTCTAAGAAAGAGCCTAGCCCAACGAAACATGCAGGCCCACTCGCTAAACCCCAAAGGAGAGGTAGGCCCATTGAAGCATTCGGCCCTTTTTATGACATCATTCAAGCTGGGTACCAACCCAATTAGTTGTCCACCAGCTTCTACCCAAAGGCCGATTATGGGAAGTCTCCCCAAAGATAAGGGAAATAATATATTATCCTCAGAATCCAACCAAATCTCATCAATAAGGAAAGAAAGATAATACCGCTCATCATCAAAACTGCATCCCACTAAGGAAAGAAGATTATCCCAAATAAACTGCTCTTTCTATATCCTTTACCAAATCCGATATAGATAATAACAAAAAATATCCCATCTAATGGGAACGAATCCTAGTCACCATCTAACTGGTTGAACATCTACTATAAATACAAGGCCACCCCATCGGTGAAAGGTACGCATATTCATACGCAAACATACACAACACATTCGCCCTCTAAGTAGTCTCTTTCCCGAAAGAACCGACTTAGAGACGGAGCGTTCACCTAAGCCCTCGCCGACCCCCCTTCTTTCTCGTTTTTGCAGAGGAGTGCTACGTCCAAAGCCTGCAGACCAACATTGCAACGATCCCATTTCTTAGCCCGTATCGATCCCAAAGCCTGCAGAGTCTCCTATCTCACAACAGTCCATCCGTCTAAAGACGCCTACATATAACGCTCCAAATTTCACTCCCGCTGAAAAGCATCATCACTACCTAATTAAAAAGTGCGCATGCGAAAGGTGACTTGTATGCCTAAAGAGAGAATTTTTAGTAATAAGTTAGACTCGTGGAAGACCGATAGGCAATTTTTAATATGGATTTTGAGACAAAAATATAGAAGTGATTGAATTGCTCGGTTAAAGCAAAACCGGAAGCTTCGAACAGTTGAAGGACGGTTTAACATAGTTCCGGTTCAATAGACACAATCGGATAAAAAAAGTGATTGCTTAACGGTTTGATCGGTCGAATTGGTCGATCCGGTCCGATTTTTAAAACATTGGTGACACCTATATGCATAATGTTGTACTCATGAATTCATTGTATTCATTTTCTCTCTTTGAAAATATTTTTTCTTTAAAATAATTTATTTTATTTATTGCAATATAATAATTTTATCCATACAACTCTTTTTTTTACTCATTCTGTTTATAGTCATGATACAATTTCATTGATATTGTGGGGAGACCTTTGATGAGTATATTTCATATCATGATTATCATCCTATTTTCTATGCATTTTAAGGATTTTGATGATGATTATTAGTGTTTAGATTTTTAAATGCCTCATTTTGGTGATTAGGTCAACTTTGGAAAAAAAAAAAAAAGAACAAAAAAGAGCTTAAATTGAACAAAAAAAGACCAAGAAGCTACCACACTCAAAAAATATATGATGTTTTTATTTTTATTTTCTATGCTAATGGCTGCATCAAATGGCTCTGTTCTTCCCAACAATTTGTTCTACACTTATCAAGTTTTCCAACAAGTATAAAATCACCCAATTTGGAGTTCAAATGAAAAAGATATAGCCTTGTAAAGTCAAAGAGAGGATTTTCAAAAACACCACAAGCATTACCCCTCAAATTTTGTAAATTTTTACTCTACCTAATGGCCTTTAATGACTCCAAGCATGATATTGATGTATTCTACTCTCTCTTAGCTTTCCATAAAGACTAAAATCATAGCACTTAGAGGTTGAATGAGAGGGTTATGATCGTTTGAAGTTAGGAAGTTGAAGTAGGATCCCATGTCTCGGCATGATGTCACGACATGAAAGGCCATGTCATGATGTCATGACTTGGCTTAAAACGCAACAAAACTGCTGAAATCTCTCATGCAGACATGTCGTGACATCATGTCATGACATGGTGACGTTAGGGGCCTAAAAATGAGTTTTTATTTTTATTTTTATTTTTTATCATTTTTCAACCCTTTTTGAGGGCCATTTCCTAAGACACTATAAGTACATGTTTTTAGATGTTTTTAGGGTAAGTTTTGAGGGAGGAGAACACCCTCCTTACGGTTTCTCACCTCTCATTCTTAGAACAACTTAGGGTTACGATTTTTTCTTATATTTGAAGACATTTTTGAAGAATCAACCAGTTAGAGGATCTCTTGCAGCTAGAATCAAGTTTTGGGAGTTCTCCATCATAGATTTCGTTTTGTATCCCTAACTTTGACTCATCTTGTGAAACCCCGGAAAAATCCAGATTTTTGAGGAAGGGTAGAATGGTAAAATTCGGTCAAAATCCAGAATTTTTCTAGATCTCGGATGACGAAACAGACTTCACCGTTGGAATCATCTCGCGAAATCTAGCAACCATGTCGACTTTGGTCACCCAGGACAATGACTTTTTCGCCTTTTCTGAGGCACCCAGAGGTAATGGGGACACTCATGACAGAGTGGCTCAAGATAAGACACGGTCAAGCCGTGAGTAAGTCAAACAATGAGCTCAAGTACGGGCTATAGCGACATGTGGCATCATGTCATCGAGGGAAATTCAATGATGATGGATGAGAGGATAAGGAAAATCTTAAGAGTAAATGTGAAAATTAGATACGTGGCAAGTGAGAGAGATGCTTCCGCCCATCTCTTCGACCAAACTGGATCGGGAAAAAATAAAAGAGCAAGTAAAAGAAAGAGGAAGAAAAGAGAGTTTAGAGAGAGAGACTCCACCTTATCTCTAAATCTCCCGACGATCGTAGACAGCGGTTTCTCGAAGTGAGCAAGAGGAAGAGTTCATCCTCACTGCAAAGTGGCTTCGCATAGAGATCAAGTCGGGAGTTTTCGACAAACCCAAGAGGTAGTTTCCTACTTGGTTTAACTGCTTAAGGGCCATTCAAATGGCTTGGGTTGTGTGAGAGGTCGCGGAGTGGCCGCAGAACCGCTCCAAGACTTCGTGGGACAAGCAGGCTGAGATTCCTGATTCGTTTACTAAAGTCCACTGATTTAGGACTAAGTAATGTCCCTTGTGTGCCATTTTTACGTGTTAGAGTTAAAATAAATGAAGGTGGGGTTGTCTTGCCCATGAATGTTTGGTTATGTTTTGAACCATGGAAGTCGCCATAATGGTAGTACACACTAACCGGACTTTAGAACTGGTTTTGGGTAGGAAATAAAGGGAATTTTAGTGAGTCTTCAGTAAATTGTAATAAGTCATCGAACTTGAATTTGAAGCCAATTTCTCAAATCAGACTCGAGTACGTTATGGTCCGTTTATCACAATGTACTTCCAAGTCAGGGGCTGTCCGTCAAGTTAGCCGGGCCCCGATGGGTTCGCCACCCACCCGGATGGGTTCACCCTGCACGGTTCAACAAATTCGGATGGGTTCAATTCCTGACACCCCGTCCCCGCTAGGATCATGCATGACCTCCAACTTCGAAAGGTCATAACTTTCTTGTCCGAACTCCGATTTGGGTGTTCTTTGACTCTATGGAAAGCCCATTGAGTCAAGTTTCCAGCCAAATGACTTTGGAAGGCAGTGGGTGCTGGATCTGTCCGGGAAGGGGCATTCGGGTAGGTAAGGTTGGCTAGCCGGGTAAGGCTGCCTAGTCATGTGTGACCTCCAACTTTGAAAGGTCATAACTTCTTCGTCTGAATTCTAATTTAGGTGTTCTTGGACTCTATGGAAAGCCTATTGAGTCAAGATTCAAGCTGTACACTTATGGAGGGCAATGGGTATTGAGTTATTTCGAGAGGGCTCCCCAAGCGCAAGGTAGGTTGTCCTAGGACTCCGCTTCTAGTCATGGGAATTTCCAAACTCTAGTCGTAACCTCGCCTAACCCGTTTGGTGTTCTTGGACTCTATGGAAAGCCCATTGAGTCAATATTGCAGCCATGTTCATGTGGAGGACATTGGCCAATTAGGCAGGTTAGTGCTGGCCAGTTAGGTTGTGTGTTATGCTTGTGTGAATAACATGTAGTGTGAATAAGACATGTTAATGTATGTTGTATGATGTATTAACATGGGTTGTGCATGGAGGAGAATTATATGTATAAATTATAATTATCCATGGTATGTTGATGTTGCTCGTTAATATATTATGCATGCTTGATATATTAACATGTATGATGATTGTGGATAAATTTATATATATGCATGATTAATATATTAACATGAATTGTTGTGGAAATGGCATATTGCATTTCATATACACCGGGGAACCTAGAGTAATAAGTGTGAGTGCATGACATGAAAGAAAAAGGAAAATGGTTGTGAAAGGAATTTCAAGGGAAGATTTTCTCCAAGAATTGCTCGAGAGTGGTCCAACAGCTTCATCTCGTGAGTACGACCCATGACTGACTGCTTTTTAAATCGATTCAGTTACCCGCCTGAGGGTAGTCCAATATATTTACCGAACTCCGGTAAGACGCCGAGAACAAAACCTTTTGTTTTGGAAAACGATGTTTTTCTCGCATTTGGCTTAAGGCATGCTTGAGGGAGTTAGTGAGGGCTCGAGAAGTGGGAAAGGGTGAGTCGCATTTTCATCCATATCACGTAGACATCCAAGTAGGATCATGTATCTTCTTGAATGTGGTTATGTTGAATCATTGCATGTGCACTTAGGTGGGGAGTAACTCATGTAAGAGATTATCACTACTGGGCTTTGCTCATCCCGTCGTGGGACCACCCTTTCAGTACACGAAGACGCCGTCTCAGGCCGTGAGTATGAAGAAGGCTCTGCCAGGCCTTGAGAAACGTTTTTTTTGTAAAATATACGTAACAACATAGTTTTTGTATTTTGGTATGTAAAAGAGTTGTACATTAAACTCTTGTATGAAAAAAAAAAAAATGACCCCCGAAAATTTGGGCGACACACATCTTACATGATTTTGATAGATTTGAGTGTTGTAACAAGTAGTTAAACTATTCTCTAGGGTTGTTGATTGTTAAGATTGATGTTTGATTTAGATCATTTTTAGAATGGTTTTGTGAATGTGTGGCTCTGTTGATGTTGGTTAGTGTAGAACATGGATTATTACGATTTCTTGCAATTAATGTGTTGGGAAATGTGTATGAGACTTGGATTTTGAGAGATTCACTTAGGGATTCCATAGTGACAATCAGAAATTATCCCTTAAGTCATAACCATTTAATGCCAATGTGTTTTATTGAAGAAATCAACTTAACCTAATTAACGAGATTGAGGAAACTAGAAATGTCTAGTATTGAATGAATTTCATTAGGGTGAGACACCAATTCAGCATTGTGTGAGGATTGTAAGAACCTAGCAGTGATCAGTTCAAGCATAGTTTAGGTAGTCTTATTTTAAGAACCTAGCAGAGACTAATAGGACACTAAAGAAAGACTTACCTTAGAAAAATATCACATTCAATGACCTAGAAGGACCTAGCGGTGAATAGAAAGTTTTTGTGCGAAATTGAGCGGAGACATGAGAGTGTAAACCTCATACCCTGTTCCTTGAACCGACATAAGTACATGCTCACTTAACCCGTGCTTAATATATATGAATCAAAATACATCACTTGAGACATTCAACCCAAGTATCTTTAAAAATTGAGTTCATTCTTCGATTTTGATTTTTCCTTACAATTGAGGATTAATTGTTCCCCTGTTTTTAGTTTGTTTTTATTTTTTAAAAATCTCATTTTTCAAATCATTTTATTAGCTTAAATAGCGAGAAGTTCAATTAGTTAAGGTACTTAGTTATTCAATCACTACAGTCCATTCCCTATGTGATTGATATTCGGACATTCAAGTCCACTTTATTACTTGTACAACTCATGCTCTTGCAGAGAGAATAAGAGTGTTGAGGCGCTTTTCCATCTATGTTTTTTAGTGTTTCCAATTATTCGTTTTCCCTAACCTATAGAAAAGGTCAAATAACAACCTTGCAAGAAATGAAGAGTAGTTATTAGAAGAACGACTCCTTTCTAAACCCGTAATTTCTTTATCAAGAGAAAAAGTCACAACCTATGCAGGTATATATTACAAATAATTTATTTTTTATTTAAAAAAAATACTTTGTTTATATCAACTATTCAAACATTTTATTGCTAATTAGGGAATTTGTGTTGTTCTACACTTTTGATTACCACCATTTACATCAACCCAAACCTTGAAGAAGCTAAAAAATACAAAGAATTGTATTCTTGAAAAAAATTACTATCCCATTCTCTTTCTTAATAACTACCAAAATTAATGGTGCAACAAATTGATTTTTTAGGTCAATACCTTCTTTAAGTGTAAGTGTACCAAGTGCTTCTAGTTCATCAAAATTTATTGACTCAGAACATACAAAACTTGTTGATTTGATGGAATGACCATTATTTAAATTTCAGGTTTGTGATATTACAAAAATGTTATACCTATGTATACTTATGTGACATTTCAGCTTTATACCTATGTTTCATTCATTACAATAGTTAAATTGGCATGGATGTTATGTATGTTCATGTGTAGAAAATGTATCGTTCTTTTAAAGCCACAATAGTCTATATTCATAATATGGGTGAGTTGTGGTATAATGCTTGTAGAAAATGCAATAAGAAAGTGTTGTTAAAGAATGAATGGGAAAAATGTACAAAATGTTGCATCACTACCACAGATTATTGCCCGAGGCAATATTATTTTACATCTATTAATTAATGGCTTCAATAATGATATTTATTAGTTTAAATGTTCCTTATTAGCTTAAATATTAATGTAGGTATATACTTAGACTTACAATAGGTGATGGAACCAACCAAACTACTTTGACTTTATTCAATATTACTGAAAAATTGATTGGTTGTCCTGTCCCTAACTTTATCAAATAAAAAACAGGTACAATGTCTTGGTTTTAAGAAAGTAAGAAGGTAAAAGAATATTGCTATCTAATTTGGGCAATTTCATGTATCAGGAAGACATGAACAATATGTTCTATAATGGATTGATTCATTGTTTTGTACTTTACAAAGATTAACAAATTCAATGACTATGCTCGGTTGTCAGCAAGATTCATTGCAGACGAAATATACTTAGAAGAAGACAAGCACCGAGTAGTGATAACAACTTATCTATAAAGAAGAAACTCAAGATTGAAAACTGATAGCTTCTTTATGCTTTTAATTGTTGGGACAAGTTTGAATTGTGTTTTGTGTTTATTAGAATGTAGCTAAGGAGTTTGTGGATTCTAGGAATTTTTTTATTATTGTTTAAATATAGTTTATGGCATCATTATCTTTTTGCATTATTCATTTGTTAAAAAAAAAACCTTTATGTTTTGCATTATTCATTTCTTAGAAAAAAAAACCCTATATATTGATCAATAGAAATTGATGTCCAAAGGACCTTTAGAAGTTATCAGATGACCAGTGAAACTCAATCTGATTTGAAAATGATTTTATATAAGGTTACAATTACTTGAGTGAGAAGAATTTCTTTGTTAACCTATATCAGAATTTTCCTCTTGTGCAGGTAATTACTCGATCTTCACTAATGGACAATCATATCCTTGTGAAACACTTGAGAACTGGATTGGAAGAAGTTGTTGCAATGATTGGGGATGGTACAAATGACAATCTTGCACTTCATGAAGTAGACATTGGTTTTGTAATGGGCATCGTTGGAATAGAGGTGATATATAAATGTTGTTCCTTTAATCTAGCATGAGAAAAGCTTCACTAAGATGCGGTTGATTTACTAGCTAATGAAATCTTTGTACTTATTTTCTCAATTTGGAATTATTCAAAAAATATATATTTATATGAGAATAATTCTTTTATTCACTTTTATTCTTTTGAGTTCTTACAGTCTTGATCTCCTTTTATTATTGTGTGTATAAGTAGTTTGATTAGTGGTTCATAAAATGATGTAGAGTCGGTATACTTTCACCAAGATTATTTGGCCTGAGATTGATCAAGAGACATGATTATGGGAAATGTATGGGTGTGAAGTGTGATCACTCATCCATGTCATTGGATTGTGAAATAAGGGTTATTGGTGAGTAGAGTAGACATTTCATGGATCCAAACTGGATTTTAATTTTGTTTACACTCTGATATTTGGAAACTTAAATTGATTGCAAATCCACATTCATATAGTCAGAGAGATTCTATTTTTTTGGAAAACTATGAAGATTATTATGTTGGATTATTTTTGTTGTAAATTGGTACTGATTAGAATGCTCTACTTTGATGTTTGGAAACTCAAATTGATTGCGGATTCACTTTCATATTATCAGAGAGATTCTGAAAAAATATGAAGATTACAATGTTGGATTATTTTTGTTGTAAGTTGGTACTGATTAGAATGCTCTATTTTGATATTTGGAAACTCAAATTGATTGCGGATCCACATTCATATTGTTAGAGAGATTCTATTTTTTTTAAAGCTATGAAATTGCTATGTTGGAATATTTATGTTGTAAGCTGGCATAATATAGAAGCTCAACGTTGGATGGTTGCCACAAGGTATCACGATGATTGTTTTTATTTTTCTACATACATTTCTGCAATCTTTCAGTATAAACTTTGGGATTTTTTGGGTTTGAGCTTTGCAACTTGAGGCATCTGCTTCGGTCATTGGGACATCTTTATACCCAACATGACATCTGTGTCTTTTGAAACCTTCAAACTTTTTTTATTGCTTATCAATGTAAAATATAAATAATTTTAAAATGTAAGAAATCATTTTCTATATATTTTTTAATATGACCTTGAGTAGTGTCATTCATCGAAAACGTGTTAATCACAGTAGTATGAATTATCATTTGTGTTAATCACGTGTTCTCTTGCTGAATCAAACATTAGAAAATGATCCTAGTCTCTATTAACAAATTTGGAGCAATGACAAGTATAAGAGCGTTGAGTAAAGAGCTATGACAAATAAGAAAAGGATTATATTTCCATCACTCTCACTATGAAAGTTTACTTTGAAGGAAAATAAATAATAAAAAAAGGTGTGGTCCCAGAGGTTCTCCAAATATGCATGTCATGAATTATATTATATTATCATCAAGTGAAGAATACTTGACCTGATATGTTATATAACAAGTGTTTAATTGTTATATTTTCCTCAATTGGCGTTGTGGACAAAACAAGCAACATAAGACTGAATCATTTGATATGGATAATTACTTTTAATAATTAATCACGCAAACTATAAAACCCCGAAAAATTTTAATTTTTCTGAAAAACAGTAAAAATAGTAAAATTGTCAAAATGGTTCAGGGAAGTCGAAATTTTTTTCTAGATCTCGGATGACGAAACAGACTTCATTGTTGGATTCATCTCACGAAATCTAGTCACACATATGAATTTCGTTGAATTCTCGACATGTACCGATTTTCACGATTTTTGGCATC
This sequence comes from Tetrastigma voinierianum, assembly GCA_016808115.1. Lineage (NCBI taxonomy): Eukaryota > Viridiplantae > Streptophyta > Magnoliopsida > Vitales > Vitaceae > Tetrastigma > Tetrastigma voinierianum. The sequence continues at coordinate 131,064 of JAEQBH010001948.1, read as the reverse complement.
GAAGTTCCTGTAGACCCCAAAACTAATTTTGAGAAAAATTGAAAATGAAAAAAGAAATTGGCAGTTTATTTAAAATAAATTGAACTTGAATCGGGACGAAAAAAATGCTTCGGAGCAGAAATGGGCACGAATGAGTAATGGACACATGGCGCAATGTGGGCCATGTCTCAAAACTTAAGAATTAAGTTAGACAAAAGGTTAAAATCAGATTTGAGGGGGAAAAAGGGAGATTTCTGCTGGAAAAAAAAACAAATAGAGAGAGGGTAGAGAGAGAAGCTCCAACTTCTCTCTACAATCTATGGAGTTCGGTTACTCGATTTTCATCGGGCCAAGAACGAAAGTTCATCTACTCGATGAGGGCTACGCGTGGTACCGCAAAAAATGCAGATTTGGATCCAAGTGAGGAGTTCGGGAAATCAGTTAGCTTGGTTTGGGAAGTGTCAACCTGAATTTCCTAGAGATTCTTCTATGCTCCAAGAGGATTCTTCCTACTTTGGTTTATTTTTCATCCCCAAGGGTCAAGAAGGAGTTTTAATGCCATATAGTTGTTTATTGCTTTGCCCTCTAAGGGCCGTTTGGCAAAATAATGGGTTATGGAAATAGTGCCCAGTTTTGACCCTTTATGATGTCCATTTGTTTGGGCTGATTTTCGGTTAGAAAAAGGGAGAATTTGGACTAGCATTCTTCATGGAAATTGTAGCTGCATCAGTGAACTTGATGTTAGGATTTTGAATCCTCCAAATTGGACCTCTATAACCTAAATTATGGTTTGTTTTCCTGTGATCATCATAAAGCTGCCCTGCTTTTGGCCGAACCTACTCATTCGCATTTTTTGATTGATTTCATGGGAAAGTGAGAATTTGGGCTAGTATCATTTTAGGAAATTGTAGCTCTATCTGAGAACTTGATGTTAGGCTTTTGAATCGCCCAAATCGGACCTCTATAACTCGCTATGGACCGTTCGGATTACACGACTTAGGTCGCTTAATGATTTGTGTCTAGATTTTTGCCACACCGTATATGATTTAGTATATGATTGCTTGAATTGAGGATATACTTGGTTGAAATTGTGGAAGTCAAATTGTGTGTGTTCTAATGGTTTAGCTTGTGATGTGTTTGTGTATGAACAAGGCCATCGCATGACTTGCTGTAGGCTATTCAGGACATGGTGTCACAATTAAACCTATATACTATAACTCATTGCTCGATTTGCGGATGACTTGTAGATGTCAATATATAAAAAGTAATATGTTTGACATGTATTATGTGGTTATTTGAAATTGTATGTTAATTGATATGATCGTCCAAATGATGCATGAGTATTATGTATGGTTTAAAATGTCCATATAGCACTCATCAAGAGCATGGCATGAATGCACATAATTGCATTTCATATGCAATGACATTGCACAATGGGTGTGTGTACATGGTCATAATCATTCATCATTCTTGAAGAGGGTGGTGAGTTTCTAAGATTTATCAGTCCAATAGTCTCACGTGCATTTTTATAGCTTTGAATAAAGCTCTTATCTGAGACTATCCAATGATTGAATGCAAAGGTGATTTATCTGAGATTGTCCAATGCTTGACAAAGCGCGATTTGAGACTGCCCAATGCTTCTATCAAAGCGTTTATCTATAGCTTCGATTAAAGGTTTCATCGGAGATCATCCACGCTTTTAAATAAAGTCACAGACAAGACTCAATGCTTTGAATAAAGTTGTTTCATCGAGATTGTCCAAATGGCTGAATAAGGCAAGCATCTTTAGGAGATGTCCAAGGAGTTTTAAAACAAAAGCTTTTGTTTTGTGATAAAGGGTCAGAAACAATTAATACAAAAGTTTACACTTCTAGCATAAGTATGTGTGAGGGAGTCATGGAGACTCGTGTTAAAGGTACGGCGAGTGACACTTCATTCATGGCATGTAGGCAGTAGAGCGCATTTCACTTGAATGTTTGATTGTATGAATATGACATTGCATGTGCACTTAAGTGGGGTAGCCCATGTAGGAGTTTACCTATTGGGTGTGCTCACCCGATGCGGGACCACTCGGTGGGAGTATCACAGAGTGGATGAAGCTCACTCGAGAGCCGTAGTTATGAAAGAATTTGGAGTTGTAGCTTATAATTATTTTTGTAAAGCTGGACCAAACTAGTTCGTTGTATTTTTATGTAAAAATAATTACTTAAAAATACTTTAGAACAACCTTATTCACAATTGTAATATTTGTAAGAGTATTGTAATTAAACTCTTGAGGACTATAGTAATTAGTCTGTATGTTAATAATTAATGAATGAGTGGGCCAGGGTTCGACACTTCCTCATAATTGGACAGGGGAGGTCATTATCATTATATTGGGCCATGTTGTCATGTTTTTTTATCTGAGTTTTATTTTTTGGTGAAACTCACTTAAAATGAATCTGTTCTGTCAGATTTCGTTAAATCACTTAGGTTCGAAAAAAAGGGACATGAGTGGTATGATGCTCCAGGGTTATCAACATCCCACGAGTTTTCTGCAGGTTAACGGATTGTCAATGAACCCCCGGGTTTTGGGACGTCATAGGAACTCACTTGTTCATATGCATACCTACTAATGAGAAGTCCACCTATAAAAATCTAACACGCTAAAATCATCCATTAATCATCAAATTTCAACCTATTGGATTTTTAAGGCTTTAATTATTTGTAGACTACTACTTTCAAGTTATCTTGCATTAAATATTATATTGTTTATTCTGATACATATTTGTTTCTTAAATCTTCTCTATTAAGATTATATGCACTCCATTATTAAATTGTAACTATATGTACCAAAATTATTTTATTTTGATTTCAAATATTTATAATATCATAAAACACTTTTATATTAATTCACGAATTCGTTCAATTTCATAGAAAAACAATTTTTTAGAAAAAAACTTGAAACAACCACAATATAAAAGCTCACGTGCATTGCATGTAGGCACTTACTAATAATATTAAAGGAAAAGAAAAAAAAAAAACCCAACATATGAACTAAGAAAATATCAGTACCATATTTAAATTGATGGTTTGGGCTCGAAAGGTGCTATAATTAGTCATGGCTAAACCCATAAGGTAGAAGAAAATGGGCTTTGACTCGCTACCATGTCAAAGACATTTGAGAGAATGGATCGAAAAAACCGAACCTCATTGTAAACCTTGAATAAAATCAAGTGGGCAGGTACGATATATGGTAAATTTCCATACTGGCTTTGTTTATCTTTTTTTTTTTTAAATATATATATTTTAATTTTTTAATTACATTAAAAATAATATATTTTTTAAATAGTTAAAAAATTATAATTATTATTATATTTTAAAAATAGAAAATCAAATCAAATTAATTAATTTCTAAAATTATTTTTATATTCAATAGGGAAGCCAAGGCGAAATTAAAGAAGGGATAATGGATTAAAAGGGACAAAATAAAAAAAATTATTTGTAAAGAATAACATATTTTCTTAAAATACAAAAAAAAAAAGGTAAAAAATGATACTATTTCAAACAAAAATGTTGGGAATATAGTTATAATGTGAATATGAGATAAAATGCTCATGGGAATGTTGTTTTTTTTGTGGTGATTTATCTTTATACTTTCAAGGGCAATTGTGTCTGAAAGAGTAACATTTTCAAGGCTACTTTTGAAAGGAATCATTGTAAATATTTTTGGGATATATCCATTTTAATCCAATTTTTCATTAAAGAACATCTAAACTCTTTTTTTATTTTTTTATTTTTTTACATATATTCAATTTGTATATTACATTGTAGTGTTGTATTCTTACAAGGATTTGGATCGCCCATAACCCATTCTCACTCCTATACCCTTAGGAATTGTTCAGCCTCAGTATCTAGTCATAAACACATCTTGGATTTGAAAAAAAAAAACTCAGTTCTCATCCATTGAATTTAAATCAAACTTGCAAACTCATCCCATTAAGTACTAATTGGGGTTGGGTTGATAAAATTTAAAAAAAAAAAAAAATCCCATTTCCATCTCTAAATGAATCAAATTAAAATAACATATGAAAAGATATGTGGGTCACCGAAAGCCTCCTTTGTTTCCCAAGAGCAAAGTGGCGTCGTATAAGCGTAGAATTCAATCTTCTTTCTCACTGACACTTAAACCTGACAAAATAATTAGTAATAAGGACTTGAATAAATTATATCCATGGCAATAAGATTTACGTGAAGAACCAAATCTTCTAAATCTCATTTTAACATTAAATAACTAAAGAGGTAATCGTTAAATTTGGATAAATCTTTTACTTGTTCTTATTGGAGATATAAACATGATATGTGAATCATAATATTTTACTTTTGACAGAACTAAGTGTGTGTTCTTGAACATGGATTCTAATGTTGGGACTTTGTTCACCTTCGAACGTTGTGCGATGCATTCGAACTCTCTTGTGGGACGCTGTGTGTTTTGAGCATATATAAGGTATATGCAATAAAGTAAAGGCACACAATCTTTTTACATGGTTTAGCAACGATCTACGTCTAAGCAGCTGTGCCCAAATGCAAGGACTTCAATTGATATGATTCAATGTTTACAATTAGTCTTATAAGGTACGAGACTCCCTCTCTACCCACAACCCTTCTTGAGACCTAATCACTCTTAGTGGAATTCAAAATGAACTCCCTCAATTCCCCTCTCAACAACATCACACACCAATACCCATATTACATCTATATAAGATGACGAAAATAAAGAACATCATCTTTCACCAAAGGTAGAAAGCTTTTAACGTGCAATGCCTCAACTGAGCATCTGTACTCCACACACCTTAAACATGTTTGGATTTCACTTGTTTTTCTTTAAGCTCTATCCTGAAATCTGTGATTAGAACTTCCAAACCCCTGAATTTATAGCCTTTGATATTTGGTCTTGGAAGTCATGATAGGGCTGGATCATTATCCTAATATGACTCTAAATCCTACCCTCTATTTCTATACTTGCCTTTAAGCTATCACAACAGAAATAGGAAACTTATTGATCAAGTATCCTCTTAAGAATTGAATCCTGATTTGTTTCTAATTCTGGTTTGATAGCTTAGAAGTCTGAATCCTCTTGATTTGATCGTTATCCACTTGCCAAAAATCATTTCAAGCCCGTAAATTCCATACATATGGTTCCTTGGCTTCCAAGCTAGCGGGATTGCCTTAGTCCCACATCACCTACTGCTCTTAGTCAAGCCCCCAGTTTTGTGTCCTACACCACAGAATTGCATAGTCGAACTCTTCTTGGTCTCCTGGGAACTAATTAGTTAACAAATTTTTATTTTGAACCACTGTTTATTTAAGATTTTGAGCACTTTTGTGTACTAATCGGCATAATTAACCTAATTTGCACATTAAGGTCCACTAACTATTCACGATCGCATTTTGTGGCTAATTTTACTAGTTTCACCTTCTTTTGTAAAATTATCTAGATTAATTCAAACCACGAAGAACACGAGTTAAACTCATGGAATTACAGTCCAGGATCTGAGAAGGAAAGAAAGAGCAAAAAGTGAAGAAAAATGGACCCGCTGGGGCTACATTCCTGAAACCTTTGATTCATGCCTCCAGCCCGGCACTATTCATCCACATAGCCATGATACCTTTTTAGCGCTTTGATGTTTTTGTTTCTTCCCATTTGTCCTATAATAGTTAACTACTTTTGTTTATTTTTGGTAATTTGTATTGTTTAGGGGCAGTGGCCCCAATCCCAAGCAAACATTGTAAGGAGACTTGACTTTTGGCAATAGAGATACAGTGGGCGAGAGTTTTCCCGCTGCTTCCCCCTTCCTTCATTTTCTTTCATTTTCTTTCCACTTTCTCACTAGCCAAACACTCTTCGAGGATGACAACTCGGAGGATGAGCGGCTAAAACCCTTTTTCCTTGGAGTGGAAGGTTCTTTGGTGAGTTGAAGGCAAGCGGGGTTTTCCATGTTTTAATGGGGTATTCTCTACGTTTATGGTTTCGATTAAACGTGAGCTTTAATCCCTTCGGAATACTTTGAATGATCAATATTTGATAAGCTTTTGGGTTCATTGGATGTATTGTAGATCCATTGACATCCGTTAGTTATCATCTATGGGTTATTGGCGATTTAAGGATATTTTATTTTCTCCAAATTTTAGGTTTGATCCCACTTTGGTTATTGTAAATGGCGAGTCTTAGTAAGGCTTTTAAGGGTTCGTTGTATGCTTAATGTTGAACTCTGATGAAACATTCATCCAGATTTGCTCATTTATTAGTTGTTGGAAAGTGAGTCAAGGTGATGTTATTCACTGTTCGAGACCATCAATGGGAGGCAAATACCAATTTGTCAAAGATAATTATTTGGGGTCAGTTTTTACAGTTAAATGAAGAACCGGTTTGGGATATGACTATAGGTCATCCTCCCCAGCATGAGTATTACAAGGAGGAACCTGTATTTGCCCCGAGACCCTAGCCCAATGACCCTAACATATAGGAATTCTATTACAATTTTTGTTTGCATTTATTTTCAATTTTGCAAATCACCAACTCCCACATTTTGCAAACCAAAATCAAATTGAATTCACCATTTTGGCCTTCATTGTAAATCGTAGTATGCGAAAGAAACCATCCACTATTGATTCAAACCTAAAACACTATCATGCATTAGTAATGCTAATGGTAGGAGGAATTTAGGGTTTCATAAATATGTTGATTCGACACCCTCTTTGTGGCAAGAATCAGGACTTCATGATAAAAATTCATCAAATATGATCTGGAAGTAATCATCTTGCCTGTGAGCACTAGGGAGCGAAAGTTAGAGGTTCAACCTAGCATTCCCAACTGGTTATGTCTTCGAAAAAAAACACCTCTTGATGAATTAAACGAGAAGATCCATTCTTGCTCCCCTTATTTCTCTCCCTATTTTTTTGTTGAAGGAAAAGACATATGCCTTAATGATCCGGATTGTCGATGAGACAAATCAGGCAATTGGTGGGGACCTCATCTACTTACGTGATGCATAACCCTAGGGATGATCAAAGAGATTCATATTTGGAAGCATCTAGACCTTTGGTGAAGATGTTGGCCAATTGATTGGCATTAGATATAGTAATGATTTTGTCCTCAACCAGACTTCGAATGTAGTGATGCCTTATATCAATGTGCTTGAATTCCATAAGATACTTCGAGGAACTAAGATTCATTTTTAGGGAATCTGTTGGAAATTAACCAAGTGAAGTTGTCACAATAGAGTGTCAAGACCTCTCTAGAGACGCCTTATTCTTTAAGCATATTCTTCATCCAAATAAGTTATGTGTTAGATAAGTTCTCTAAAGGCAATCACTTTTAGCACTTATTGTACGTCTTATATTTATTTATAATAAACACATCACTGTTTAGCATATTAATTTATGTAGATTGATGGCGATCTTAAATCAAATTAATGAAGTCCTTGAGAAATTACATTGCATAGCATAAAAGGAAATCATGATTGTGATGTGATATTGAGATTCCTATTATGTGTAATTATGTATTATCTAAACTATCTGATCATAGGATCAACAAGATTGGACAAGTGTTGATCCGGATGAACTAACACATGTTATACTCTTGATATGATCAAACAAAATGATCTCATAAGCGGAATCATCATGATGATTCGAGTAGACATGTGGATGCTTGCCTAAAGTAGTTAAGTTGTGGAGGCCCTACATGAGACAATTGTATGGTTATCTATTTAGAAGCATCGATCTCATCATAGCAATGGTGCAAGTAGTCATAGACTTGAGGTGCTCAATGGTATCTGGATACTAATTCTATACTTTGACTTGATCCTTGTTGCCTCGAGGCTTGGGTTCCACTAGTAAATTGATAATTGGGTATAGCTTGAGGTGTCTGGAAGTAGGTGGGTAGCTTGATAGGGATTGCACATCTGATAGAGAGGGTGTACCTAGGCCATCTTGTAGAGATCTTTACTCGGAATCTCTGGCTAGAGTAATCATGTCTTGAAGAAGAGTCTTCAGTGACATGCTTTGTGAGTAATGGATCTCGGAGACAAGATAAATACACTTGGGTTAGTTCATCTAGTGGAAGCAGATACATAGTCCATGCTCTGAACTAAGTCGGGTATAATATGGAGTGAAAGGATAGCATTGCACAATATATTGAATATGGAAAGGTTCGCAGTTAAACTGTGACGGCTTGTGCTGCCATACCTGATCGACTTAGAGGTCGAACCAGATCCGGGATGCGGTCCTCTTTTCGAATCCAATTCCTTTTTCTTTTGTTAGTAGAACACATTTCCAATGCTCATTTTGTAAAGGATATTTATCTTTATGAAAATATATTTGTATATACTAATTCAACCCAAAGGGAGCCTATCATTTTGTTTCAATACACATTTTCCATTAAATATGGCATTACACCTATTTGGTCCATTACCACCCAACGCCACATTCACGACATTATAAATCATTTCCAATACAAGAATATTTACTAAACAAAATCAGGATTTGTACAAAAGTGTCAAATATATTTCATGAATGGGGTCGGGCGCTTTACTTCAACTGCAGCCAGGGCCTTGGCGTTGACTACGAATCATTGCCAGTCTTTTCCTTCATACCTGTTCAGTTGGTACTTGCACGATGATAAAACAATGCGCTAAGCATTTTCATGCATTTTTCTGAATCGATGCCTTTGTATAATTTTTTTCAATGATCAATGTTGTACAATACATATATGTATATTTTCATTTCGTATACATTCAAATTACAATTCATCGGTCATTTCAATCATGCAGTTTCATATGCAATAAATCATTCAAACACAAAATCTAGCCATTTCACAATTTTTCAACATTTTTTTCCCTTAAGCGAATTTAACCTAGCTTTGGTTTTACAGATATGAATCTGACATAGATTAAAAACAGTTGCCGGCCGGTATAAAAAAGGTTTTATAACACGGTCACGGTCTGCGAGCTATTGACTGATTATTAAAATCATTTCGTAGACACTATCCGATACTATCCCGTTGAAATTCTGGATCAGTGACAAATCATTATGTTCGGTAGCGTGTGCTCATTTGACCTTTATTGGTATACCAATCTATCCTTAACTTGAATTTATTGGTTAACATTCTATTAAGGGCGCTCAAATCATTCATAGAAATTTACAATAGTGTATGTACATTTATATCCAAATACTTAGTTTCCAATACTCATGCAATTTTTCATGTGCAATTCATTTCACATTCACTTGTAATAGAATCAATTTAAAACAAATCAAATAATGAATTTTAATTTGCAATTCATTTCAATAAATCCACTTATATCATAATCAACTAGGCATTTTAGAAATAGAGAAAGTGGAGAACAAACCAATTCATTTAGAAAACGAATGTTTGCCATATTCATATAAACCTTTTAGATTTATTTTGTCAAACAAAACACAAATCGAAACAGGAAGAAAGTGAAGAACAAACCCCAAAGGAGTTGTCGCTCTTTGATTCCTATTCTAGGAATCCCACGTTCTGTGGAGTTTGAGGTAGAATGTAATCAGTTGGAACATAATCTGGATAGATTTAAAAAAATGTTGTCATAACCTTAAGGGATCACATAGTTTCATAAGGCCGAAGGAAGGAATTAAGCAAAACTTACCTCTTGTAGATCAGTTAGTCAAGCCTTCCAAAGTCTAGATCTTGGTTTGTGGATCTTAGAAGGTCTTTGCCTTTAGAAAACGACCGCCTCTACAAGTATCCACACACAGACAAATAGACAATCTTGTTGAATGCTAGTTTGGGTTCGTCTTCTCAAAAGCGAATTAGAGGTTTTCTTTCTTTCTACTTGTTTGGTTGTTCTCTTTTTTTTAGTAAAAACGACTACTACAAAATAACATATGTCTTACACTTCTATATATAAATACATGAGGTTTATGTGTAACAGAATTTTACATTATTATATATTTAAAACTCTTTTAAAATAATAACAATTTAATTCACATGAAAACTATCTTTCACATTCAAGACATATGTTCCATGAATTTAAATTCGAATTTAAATAACAATTTAAATTCACAAAACATAACCGTTCAAGACATAACCATTTCACGAATTTGATATATAACGGGTCTGTCCAATAATTGTTCTCAACAAATAGATATAAATTAGATTTGTATCTCATACACATATTCATCCCATGATCAAACTTTATACTAATCTTAATTCATTGTTATTCCCATAACAATAACCGATTAGGGACATTTAGAATAATTAATAATATTATTCAACAGGACATTATATATAATAAACATGCAAATCATCATAATAATTAGATGTAATGGTCAAAATACCATGTACTACAATGAGCCTAGAGCACTATTAACAATCTCCCACATGCGTGAGCCCGTTTCATCAATGTATCTAATACCTATGAACCTAGCATGACGATCATGCTTTGCTTGTGGTAGAGGCTTAGTCAATGGATCAACAACATTATCATCTGTTGGAACTCTGCATACTGAACCGTTTCAGTACTTTGTCTATGTAAGCACTTTGACTTAGACCAATCAGCCTCTTAGATCTATCTCTATAGATCTTTATCCCTAGGATATAGGCATCTTCGCCTAAGTCTTTCATTGAGAAACACTTCCCTAACCAAGACTTGACATTCTGCAAGGTAGGGATATCATTCCCAATGAGTAAAATGTCATCAACATATAAGACCAAAAATACAATTGCACTCCCACTAATTTTCTTATAAACACAAGGCTCATCTTCATTTTTGACAAATCCAAACCCCTTTGATGATTCATCAAAGCGAAGATTCAACTCCGAAACTGCTTCAAACCATAAATGGATCTTTAGGCTTTGCATACTTTACAGAATTCTTAGGTTGTACAAAACCCTCAGGTTGTGTCATGTACACATCTCAAGTAAGTTTCAAATATGAAGCGAGTTTTAAGCATCATTTATAAATCTCATAATCATGATGTCCCAATGTTAAGCAATAAAATTACGATAGACTTAAGCATGGCTACGGTGAAAAAGTTTCATCATAGTCTATACCGCTGGTTTGTTTGAAACCTTTTACGCAGCCTTCTTGCTGTAAGTATACACTTTGCCATCCTATGTCGGTTTCTTTTTAAAAACCCATTTGCACCCAATGGTCTTTTGTACCTTCAGGTGGGTCAATCAGTCCATACTGATTATTATCATACAAGGATTGAATACTCCGGACTTCATGGCCTCCCAACCATTTCTCAGTGCGGATCCAACATAGCCTCACGAAGTGAGTAAGTGGGTTCATTTTGATCCACTAACAATACATCATAGTTATCGAGTCACAAAATCCATATCTCTCGGGCTCATGACATATCCTATCAGATTCTAATGAAATTTTGTACTATAGGAGATTATTGTCGACAATAGTTTGTTGACTATGAGTATCCTATGCGGTTCAATGTTATCTTATGGTTCTCGAACTTCTTGAGTTGTATACTCCACTGGTTCCTTTGAAAATAAATTCCTTTACAGAAAGACACCATTAGAACAGCTAAACACTTTGTTCTCTAAGTTATAAAGTAAGTATCTGATCTTTTCTGGATGCACAAAAGACATTTATGGACAGGCTCGGCTTATTTGAAGCGACATTTTACTAGCCTCACAACCACAAATCTTGCAAGAAAAGACAAAGCTGGGCCTTTGCGGTCACATCTCATATAGTGTCTCTGCTAGCTTTGGATTGGAACTCAGTTTTAGTGTGAGCCTTGTTTGTTTCAAGTGCATAACCCCAAAGGTAAATGGAAGATCTATTGGACTCATCATAGATCGAACCATATATAATAAAGTTCGATTCCTCCTCTCAGACACACCATTCCATTGTGGTGTTCCAGGGGAAGTTAATTGTAGAAATGATTCCTAAGTTCTAAGAATGAAGTGCATAAATTCTTGGCTCAAATGTGCCCACCTCAATGGATGAAGTGCCTTGATTGTCTTGCAAAGTTAGTTTGTACTTCATTTTGAAAAGATTTGAACATTTCAAATGATTCAGATTTATGTCATAATCCAGTAGACATAACCATATCTTGCTAAAGTCGCAAGTACTTGTAACCTCACTCTAGCATTTGAACTTAATGGGTCCACATACATCTGTATGTACTTCGAGATCAATAATTCATTGGCCCTTTCACTTGTAATCGATAAAGGGATCCCTATTTGTCATCTTACCCAATAGACAAGATTTTATATGTATCATATTGATTCAAAATCAAATGAATTCAAAAGTCAGACTTGATGGGTTTTGAGATGCGTTCTCATTTATATAGCTAAAGCGACAATGCCAAGACAGTTGAATTTAAATCATTGGTTAAATTTCTTAGTAGTTATGTTATAGACATGAGAATTGTTGGATTTTGAAGGTTCATAACATAAGACCATCCACCTTAAAGTAGCCATTTGCATAGAACATGTCTTTATGAAAAATGGAGCAATTATTATTCTTAATAATAAAAGAAAAACCATCATTATCCAAACAAGAAATTGAAATAATATTCCTACACATTGTAGGAACATAATAGCAATTGTCAAAAACTAACAAAAGCCCAGGCAAAGTAATTTCATAACTTCCTCGACCAATGACAACTTTGCTCATTGCTACTCGTAGATTAACCGCCCTTCTTGTTGTCTACTCCTTTTGAGTCCTGCACATTTTGTACAAATATGAGATCCACATCCGATATCTAATACCGGGAACTAGAAGGAGGAAAATTAATCGTATAACATAAATACGAAGAACTAGTCTCACGGTGCTTCTTCTTCTTCTTTAGATCCTCTACAAATAAAACACACGATTTCTCTTTGATGGCCCAGGTTGCATTGCAAAACAAACACCCTCCTTTGGGGCTTTAGCCTTGGGTTCATGTTTGGGTTTGGGTTGAGCATTGGACTTTCCTTTGCCCTTGCCCTTGCCCTTGCCCTTTTTCTTGAAGCCCTTTCTATTTTGAACCATCAGAACATGGCGAGCTTGGGTTTATCGTCTTTACGTGGTTTTAAGCATCGTATCATTTCAGAGATAGATTTGTCCATTTCATTCTTATAGTTCATGACAAATTGGCCATAACTTCATCGGGTGGTCGGGATCAAATCAGGTTGCCAACTCTTGGCTCAATGGAAATCTAAACTCATCGAGGTGATCGACCTTTTATTTTAGAACATGAGCCTTAAGCTGAAGCACCCTCGGCCATCTGCAAGAATGCGATTGCCTTGGTAGTCTCATACCTTTCTTGCCTTGCTTGTTCTTTGGAACATTTCCTTCAAGATTGAAGATCATATTAAAGCTTCCTGTACCGAGATCCTTGAGTTTCATAACTCATGAAGTAGCTAACCCCGAGCATGCAACATCGATAGAGTCATTATGAGTACTTCTCATAAGCATTCTTTTCAACTCTAGGGCATTATCGACTGGTTCTTGAGAAGTTCATCGAGGACATAAAGCTTCCTTTCTTGTTTGAGAACAATTCTCAAATTTGAAGCAGTCAGGAAGTTAGTCCCGATAAGTTTATCCTTCTCAAGGACTGATCGCGTGGCAATTAGAATTGTTGTTGTTATTGTTGGCCATCTACGACTAAGATACCAAGTTAGATAAATATTTTGATTATGAAAATTCTCACTAAATTAACAACCCTCAAGAATAATCATATTAATCTGAGTGAGCTAAGATCCATATTTCCTTTCAGCTTTAAGTCGACTTGCTAATGACACTTAAAATTAAGTTGGGTAGGTAGCCATGAATTACATCTCATGCAACTCTTAGATATTTTATGGGATTTTGACATCTATGTCCCGGCATGAACTTGAAATCCCATCTAATGCTAAATAGGCCCAAATGGATTTGATAACCTAATAAAGTTAAACCATTTTTAAACATATGGGTAGCATAGTACTCATCTTATCGCAATGTAACCTAATGTACTTCTACTTTGGTAGAACCCACATTAAGGTGATAAAGGTTTGACAAGTGTTTAAATATGGATATGTGCTAACTTTAATTTTATGTGAAGGATCTTTAAAATTGATTTTAATTTTCAATTAATAGATCTCATCATACATCTAGTATCACATACTCATGTAACATCGTACATAGCATCTCATACATGCATATAATAAGCAGCGTCACAGTATGGCCTTAATCGATTAGTCTCCATAAGCCAATATAGAGATCAGCAGTTCATTCCTAGAGTAATGTAGCGGCTCCGTGATGTCGTTTGACCCGCAACTAGCATAGACACTAGCTCCTCTAGGCGACCAAACAAATGACATTGATCTCCATCAATTCATTTAGTCTGATATCACATTCTCGGTCTCAAGATTGTTAAGGGGACCCATTATCTCTCTTATAATAAGAGGACAAATTCCATCTTAAATCAAGCTCATATCTCACTACATAATTCTTATTAGGTTCAAGTATAACCTTTATAGTCATCTAGATTAAAGACAACGTTTGATTATATCAAACACAATATTCCTTATATTTGAAAACTATAAGCGATCTCAGGTCAAAGTTTAATGACACAACTATTGAAGTTAACTTATGACTTTGATCCATGTATTAATCTCCCAGTGAGATACATCAGTATTTGTTCTCAGCAAATAGATATAAATTTGATTTTGTATCCTCACACACTATTCATCCATGAATATGATCCAAACTTTATACTAATCTTAATTCATTGTTATTCCCATAACAATAACTTAGATTAGGGACATTTAGAATAATTAAGCAATATTATTCAAGGACATTATATATAATAAACATGCAAATCATCATAATAATTAATTCTCATAAATAGTCAAAATACCATGTCCATACAATAGGCCTAGAGCACTATTACTAACATGTTCTTGGGTCAAGCTTCCTTGTCACCAACACCTAATCCATCACAAATATATCACTATCAAATAACAACCCAAGAAAAAAAAAAGTTGTGCATTCTAGGATTTTTGGTTAGGGTTGATGTCTACCCAATACACCTTCACTTGAAAAATTTTCTAGGGACACATGAAACATAGCCACTCTGCGTAACCTTCAAAAAATGATATCTATATGAGTCTATTTTCAGTAGAATTGGAATCATCTCATTTGGATCTGAACTCAAGTTCACGGCATTTAATGCCAAAACGTCGTATGCCCAACTCACTTTCGATTACCTACTATTATTCACCAGTTTAAGAGGTCTTAACTCTAGTATTAATATTTCCTTATACTCATTTGAAGCTATGTTTCTAATGTTTATTCTTCAATTTCGATGACCAAAACTCAAGTTATTGCATTTTACATCCAGACTACTCTAATTTGCAAAGCAAAATCCTATTGTTCTTGCACATAGCTCCACTTTGACGGATTTATGGGCACTTTGGGGATACAAATTGCATGCACTTCCTCAAGTAAATTATTCCCATAGAAGTTTAGTTTACCCAAAATTTTGAATCACTCAATTTGGATGAGTGAAACTCAACTTACGGCTAAAACACCACAACTACACCCAAAACAGAGCATACCCATTAGCTACTTGAAACTCACCTTTAAGCCCATATTCGGGAGCCTTAGAGCTACAATTTGCCCCTGGTCCCTTCTATACACTTGTAGCTCTAGCTCTTATGGCTCTTTACCAATTGAAATCACATAATGTGGATGATCATAACTTAACCTATAGACGAAACAAAAATAGGGGTTTTGAAAATTTTTTGACAGTAACTCCTTTGAAACTTCCTCATTTCCTTTATACAAAAATTCCTCAAAACCAATCCTAACCCAAAAGAACTTTGAAACTTAACCCAAAAAAACTCTAAAATTGATCTACAACAAATCAAAATCACCTTTACATAAGGTTAGGGTTTTTCTCCAAATCCAAAATCATCAAAGAGGGAGTTAGGGTTAGTTTTCTTACCTTAACTCTCTTCAAATCTTCTATTCCTTCTTGCTTGAACAAAGATAGACCAAAGGCCAGGGAGAAACACTAAAATGCCTTATTCTCCCAGGAACCCAGCTCCTTCTCCCTTTCTCTCTCAAAAACATGAATGCCTAAATGGGCATTCCATAGATCTTTTGGTCTTTATTCTCATGTATGTGTAATCACCATGTTTAGCTAGCACATTAATTGACTTTTTCCCGTTTCTCTGTTTTAAATCCTCATTTCACTTTCATTTCCACTTCATTTCATTTTTCATTTTATACTTTGGCACTTACATTACTCATTTATGACCCTTAGGTCCCTCATTGTATTTACCACAAATTATTTGGCTCAGAGGGCAAAGTTTTTATCACTTTTCGTTTTAGCCATTAGCGCCAAAAAAAATATAATTTAATTTATTTTACACCCTGAACATGTTATAAAACTGTTAAGGTATTTTCAGGGCATTACAACTCTCCTCTCCTTAAAAGAATTTCGTCCTCGAAATTACCTTCATCGAAACAATTAAGGGGTATTGTTGCGCTTACTTCTTCGCTTTCCCGCATTAGCTAACAGAACTTGAAGTTTCTCCACAAAACTTGCAGTTGAATTAAGCTTTCCGCAACTCTTTCATTTACGATCCAAGATCTCTTGGCTCCCTCTTCATCACAGTGAATCCGGTCTAAGCAATCGTCTCGAAGAGACTACATAAGTGGATTATGACCTAATAACTCCTCAAACATTGACACATGGAAGCAGTATGAATCTTTTCCAACTGCGGAATTAGCTAATCTTTATGCCACTACACCCACTTTCTCTATCATCTCATATGGCCTAATGAACCTAGGGCTCAACTTGCCCTTTTTCCCAAACCTTATTACCTTCTTCCAAGGCGATACTTTCAAAAACACTTTTTCCCTGATCTCATATCGAATATCCTTTCTTCTCAAGATGAGGAGGATCAGAAGGAGTAGCCACCTCAAGAGACTATACCCCATGATGAGGGTACATCATCCTCTAGCCTCCATGATCAGTTCCATGAGCTCACTATGAGGGTGGATTCCTTTTAAGATGAGCACCAAGAGTTTCAAGTCAATGTTAATCAACAATTGGAGGAGATTAGAACCTAAAATGCCACCAATTTGAGCAATCAAAACATCATCAAAGAATAGTTAGCTTAGCTCCTCTCCCTCTATGCCCTATCACCACATGGAGATTAGTGAGATGATCACATTTGATCATAAAGGGAGTCCTCTTATCTCTTAACTCTTATTATTTCATTGAGGACAATGTATTACTTGAGTTTGGAGGTGAGGGTTGTGGTTTGGTTGAAAATGAGCATGCTTAGATAGCCTTCCTTTGTGATCTTTTAGTTGTTTTAGGTCTCAATTGTGTTTTGTGTTTGTTTGTGTGTTGGCATGCTTGCTTGTTTGTGTATAATTTTGCTAGTTTAGTTAGGTTTGTTGGTTTAATCAGATTGTTTGTTTTCTAGTGTCGTGCATGTGTTTAGTAATTGTCTTAGGTTATGTTTTGATTGTGAGTATGCTTGTGACCTTTATCTTTAGTTTTTAGTGTGTTTTAATCCATTGAGCTGAGTTTGGTACCATGCTTGAATTGAATTGAACACATGAATTTTGAAATTCAAGGGTTTAAGGCCAATTGTGGGATACATGAGTGTTTGTTTGATATAGGACAATGTGTATACTTTGTGGTGGATGACTTGTTTAGTCTTCTCCCTCATTTGTCAAAACCTTGGCACTGACTTTCACACCTGAGACACTAGATTTCTCTTATACACCTTGTTTTTGGCCTCCCAAAGTAAAAATTGAATTCACCATGATAGTTGTTAAATTGTTGAGTGATGAGACACCTTTTCAAAATAGGATTTCCAATGTGCCCCAACCAAAAAGAAAAGAAAAAAAAAGCAAAAAGAAAAAGAAAAGCAAGAAAATGAGATAAAGAAAGAAAAAGATAAAAGTGAGAAATAAGTGAGCTGACTTAATCAGAATCCTGAGTACAGTCTAAGATGCCTTTTAAAGCCTTATGCCTTGAGCCAATTGACTGGAAGTCATTAACTTCACTACCTGCTACTTGGGACAAAAGATAGGTTATCTCACAAAGTAGATGTTTCAGTGTTTAGTTGAGTGTTTAGGAGAAGTTTGAGGAGAACTAAATGCTCTATACCCTTAACCAACTAGTGGGGAGTGACAAATGGATTCCCGTTATAGGGACAATTCTCTATACACTCTTAGAAATGCTTCCTACTTCTTAATTCTTATGTTTTGAATAAGTAAGGTGTGTTCCTGTGGACCTTACCCGATCCACGGGCCGGCGCGACTCACTATTAATAGAAAAAAAAGAGTTGATTTTCTAACTTTGGAAAATCCGTCCCTAGTGAGGAATGGTTTTGTTTGGAGTCATCACTTAATTTTTATTATTATTTTTTAAAATGGGGAAAATGAAATAAGAACAAAAGCCCTCATTAACTCAGGTTAGGAAGCGGTCCCACGAAAACTAAGATTTTAGGTCGAGTTAGGAGTTGCGATTGGGAAGGGCAACTTATGCGAGGTAGCACCCTTCTATGCCCGAAAATCGGTCTCTATTAATGAATTGGGTACATAGGAGCATATGGGTCAAAGATCGATTAACCTTAGGCTATGTAGATGACCCGAAACACATGGCCAAACTGTTATCTAACATCATGACACTCGACCAAACGAAACAATGGGTGATCTTTGTGGTCCACGCCAGCTATTTGCATAAAGAGGATAGTTAACAAGCTCAAATGCACCTGACATCAAGTCAAACACCATGTATGCATATAAACCACCATCTGCAAAGCCCCGAGCATTGCACACATTGGTCCTATGCATGCGCTGTAGATGGTTAGTTAATAAGCCTGGCCATGGCTTGTACATCAGCGGTCAGTAACCCAAAGTTAGCGTTTGAAATGGAAGTGAATGAAATAGATTCAAATGTTTTCTTTCAGCACCACACTCCCAAATGACAAATTCACTAACCATAATCACTAATTCACAAATCAAACTGAGGACAGTGTACTATCAAGCGAATCCTCTAATTCAAGTTCGGCCCAGCTGAATACAAAATATGGCCACAAATGCAATAGTGCAAGCGGGCTTGAGCCTCGAGTTCGAGGGCTTGAAAGTGCTAAAATAGAGGCGCCCATAAGGCGTCTTCAGCCAGTTGAACCGGTTCCCAACTGGTTCAGCTGATTGAGAAAATTCTGAAACTCTGTCAAAAAATTTCTCATAGAGTAAGGAATCTAACAAAAAAAACGGTGATTAATTCCGAGCCTGGTTGAGTAAGAACCAACTGAAACAATCCATTGTGTTTCTAAAACCGGGGCTTCCCAGCAAAACCCGTTGAACTGGTTGATCCGATTCCCCAACCGGTCGAGCTGGTTGAGAACAGTTCTCAAAATTTTTCAAAACATTCCTTATAGAGTAAGGAATCCAAAAAAAACAAAAGGTGTACAATTCCGACTCCAAATGATGAGGCCGGCGGCTGATGCCTAGTGCCCTAGAAAGCTGAAGCTGCCGAGCATCAAGCGAGCGGCGCAAAAAATGGGAGAAACACAATGTTCATACTTGTAAGTTCACGACTCTCCCCTTTGTCTTCCTTCTTTTCTTCCTCCCGAAACCAAGGTATCCACTCCCTCAGCTTTAGAAATCCCCCGCTACAAAATGAGAGACCCTCCCACCCGGATCTAAAGAATCTCTCATCTTTTTTTTTCCTCATTTTTCTCCTCCTCCATTTCTTTTTTCATCTCCTCTCTCCCCTTCCTTTTTCACATTTTTTTGCTTGTCTTTCTCCTTCATAAACATCTAAGCTCACTCCATTTTTCACTCCTTCAGTCTTGACAACTCCTCCAATCAGTCTTGGACTTCCTCATCTCCATAAACACTCTTCTATTCACGAGGTTAGGAGTACATCATTATTTCTTTCTTAACCACTAAAATCCAAATGGACTCAAGGTGGGTTCGCAAACAACCATAAAAATAGCCAATAGTGGACACAAACTATTCCTAGGACTGATTTGGAGCTTACTTCAGGCTGAGACCAAGTAGGATTTGGGCTCCAAAACACCAAATCAATGCTCCATAAGTGACTCGATGAGGCAGGGTTGAACTAGATGCCAATAGAGTCAGACATTGAGAAAATTTTGAAATTGTGGAATGTTTCTTGAAGAATAAGGAATCCAAAAAAGAAAAAGAAAAAGAAAAAGGAGCATGATTCCAAGTTTAGATGAGGGAGATATGACCAAAACAAGCTCGAGTGCTTCGAATTTGAACTTGCTCCAATAATGAACTTTAATTGAAATCTGTTGAACCGGTTGAGCTGGTTCCAAAATAGTTGATCCTATTGATAAAAACTCTCAAATTTTGTCAGATAATTCCTTAATGAGTTAGCAATCCAACAAAAGAAACGGGGCATGATTTCAAGTTTAGATGAGGCAGATATGATCGAAACAAGCTCAAGTGCTCCAAATTCAGACATGTTTCAATGAATTCTTCCTAAACTGAAACTTTGAGGACCGGTTGAGCCGGTTGAAATTTTAGGAACACATTAAGATATTCTTGGAAACAAGGAGTCCATAAGCGGTACATGGTCAGTTCGGATAAAGGAGATCTCAGTCGAAACAACCCCAATACTCCGCATTAAACGCCTCCAATAAACTCCGATTTAGTTAAAACCTTGGGGGGCCCACTTGCTTCCTATGGCAAGATGCCATGTACATATACACTCGATAACTACACATCTGAGCCCACAGAGAGGCTCGATGATTGACTAAGCCTAAAAGGACCTAATGTGGTGCCATATAGGAAACGATCAAATTAGGTGTGACACCCACATAGGATAAAATACGAGTGTTGAGGTAAAATTAGAGAGGTCTACAAATATGCCCCTCTTTAGTAGAGTGAATGAATGAGTGAATCGTGGGTGCGAAGTACAAGTGATGTAAGAGTGAAATGACTATAGTGAAGAACCTAGATTACCAACAATTTTGTCCCTTTACGCAGTACCGAAGGCTATTGGAACTGAGTCGCAACAACTAAAGGACTAAGAGAAACCCAAGCACAATGCCTGGGAAGATGAGTGATCTGGACATGATGTCGGTGAAGATAGGGAAATCTTGACGCGATGTCAAAGATAATAGAGAAATCGACGCAAATCTAGAAAGATGAGAATCCATACGTGTCGATGAAGATAGGAAATTCGAGACACGATGCGGAGGGCAAAACAAAATGAAGGGATTGAATCCGAGCACGATGCCTAAGAACTCGAAACAAAATGAAGGGATCGAATCCGAGCGAGATGTTGGAGAACCCGAAACAAAACGAAGGGATCGAATCCAGGCATGATGTCAGAGAAGATGAAACAAATGAAGATGCAGGAGCGAAAAAAAAAAGGAAGCGATCGAATCAGGGCACGATGCCAGAGAACCCAAAAGAAAATGAAGGGATCAAATCCGGAAGCGATGTCGGAGAACCTGAAACAAAACAAAGGGATCAAATCCGGTAGCGATCAGGAGAACTGAAAGCAAAGAAACAAAGGGGATCAAATCGGGGCACGATCTTCCAGGAACACCGAAACAAAATGAAGGGGTCGAATCCGGTGTGATCTTTGAAGACTTCGAAACAAGGAAGGATTGAATCCGGGCACAATGCCGGAGAACTCGAAACAAAATGAAGAGATCGAATTCGAGCGCAATTCCAAAGAACCTGAAACAAAAAAAGGGATTCGAATTTGAGCGCGATGCCAGAGAACCCAAAACAAAATGAAGGGATCAAATCTGGGCATGATGCCAAAGAACTTGAAACAAAAGAAGGGTTCGAACGTGTCCAAAGGTGCAAAGAAGGGGCTATGCCCCAGTCTAAGGCATCAATATCATGTTAGAAACCCACCACTGCACATAAAGTCAAAGTCACAAAGCTTGAAATATTACAAACATTCACTCCTGAGGAAAAGCCCTCCTCACTAATCCATATCATCCAATATCCACCAACAAATGATAGGGGGTATGCCCTTGTATGTACATTTGAAACTCAAATATCTCGATGAAAACCTTGAAATACGTCCTTTGAAAACGATAAATGCGCACGACGAACGGGACCGATGAATAGGGAATACCTGAGTATGCACATCCACCTAAGGTCGTGGAATACAATGAATCTAATCCCGATCAACTCTCGAGCGCTCTATTGTATGGAAGAAGCCAAGTTGAGATATAGAGGCTTACTCAGAGCTCTGATGCCCAGCGTCTTTAGGAAAAGCGAATTTGCTTGTGTACGTAGTGGCAGAACCAAGCCGACATGCAAGAGGGATGAGGGTAGTACCCGGTGTGAAGCGATGTCAAAGCAGCATCAAAATTTGAAATATCAGCGATTGACTCTCTGTATCATCTGCATCTGATCATGGACATGGAGCCGTAATTGAATGGAAGGCAATATGCTGACCCTCGTCTTCCCGGGAATAGAGAGCTGTCGACATTCCGTATAATCGATGAATGGAACGTCCATATAAAATGTGTCGAAGCGAGCCTTACGAGGATCCTTGGCCTCGAGTGGTGCTGAGCTTGCACTATAATGTAGGCCAGGGGTGAAAGGTAAATGAAATGATGGGAAATAAAGGCTCAAATACCCAATAGATAATGCAGACCCATATTTGCAATCTGCAGATGCTAGAGAGAACCATGTGAGCAGAAAGCGTCTCATTAAACATAAGTAAACAATGCGAGCAACGAGGTGATGTACACAAAAAGACACGTCGTTCATAGGCGAGATGATGATTGAAGTGAGGATAGAAAATGAAAGGGATAGAAAGTAGAGAGCAAAGATTGGGATACAAGTAAACATTGCAGTGGTAGTGTGAACCACTCATCCGAGTATTCGTGAAACAAGTCAATAATAAGATGGGAATGGTGATGGATACTTGATTCAGTTGACCTAGTTAGGGGAAACCCAAACCTCCTCCCCAAAGTGTCTCCTGATCCATGGAGAAAGGATCATACAATGCTCTCACATACTGAAGAAAAATAGTCCTCAATCAAATGACCTCGATGATCGAAGCCATAATACGTCGAAAATCCGCTAATCGAATACCAGTAAGTGAATATCGAATGAGCGTAACTCTTTCTTTTCTTTTTATTTTCTTCATTCTTTTTCTTTTTCCTCTTTTTCCTCTTTTTTTTATTTTTTTTTGTTTTTTTGTTTTTCGCGGACAACCAACAAAGAAGATGAATCACCACACTAGCATAAATCTAACCGAACCCATCAATCCCAAACCCAATGGTCCTGAAACTAAGACTCCTGGATCAAACCTTAAGGGTGGAATGAAGGGTGTGACCAGCCTAACCTATAGCTTCGGGACATGAGCATGTCATCATCACGAGAAAATAAAGTGAAAATAAACTAGATGATGACAAACTCAAAAGCGAAACAAAGTGAAGATGCAAAATGGAGAAGAAAAGAAGCGGTAATGATGCAAGAAAGAATAAACGAAGAATGACCCAATGCTCACAGATCCAATTAATAAATACAAAGCGCATAGGGTGTAACGCCCCAAAAATACCCTAGAATTTTTATAATAATTTTATTATATATTCCGAGTATGAATTGAGCCAAACTTGGGTTTTTCCGGGAAAATTGATAAATTGTGAAATGTGAAATGAATATGAGCATATGATTAAATGTTATATGCTAAAATGAGAAATTGATTGAACCCGGAAATAAACCCAAGTGTAAAAAGGACAAATTTGGAATTAGTAAAATGAGGATCTAAGAATTGAAATAGAGAATAGCTTAAATGCAGAAGTGAATTAAATGATAAATGAAAGTGAAATGAAGACCAAAAAGGAGAAAAATGAGATGGAATTTGTGTGCAAGTCAAACATGGCCTTACACTTAAAATGAGAAATAAGACCAAATGTGGTCTTAGAAGAGCACATTCGTGCATTGGACAAAAATGTATTTGAGAGGGAGAGTGAGAAGAGAGCTGGTTTGAGGAAAACCAAGGGTTTTATGGGAGATCTTCCTACGTCACAGTTCCCAGTGATCAAGATTGGAAGAAGGAAGTTAGGGCAAAGAGTTCCAAGTGATTTGAGGTATGAACACAAACCCTAACTTCATCTTTTTGTAATTTTGATTTTGGGGAAAAGCCCTAACTTGGGAAAATTTGGTTTTTATTGATTATAACCCATTTTTGAGTGGTTTGGGTAGAATTCCATGGTGGATTATGAGATACATGAGTTTGGATGAAGTTATTTGAGTTTTTGTGGGTGAGAAATGGAAAAATCACTACCTGTTTGGCGAGGCCACACATTGGTACGGTGCCCATTGGACAAAGGCAAAGTGAATGCAGAATGCAAATAAAAATGAAATAAACACCCATTCACCCGATGAAAGGACAATCAGGTACCATACAAAAATATTACCCGGTACGAAGCTTCCGACAACTTTAGTTTGTACCCCTTGCATTGTTCGAGTCTCATATTAAGTACAGGTTGTTTAGGACCCTAATAAAGGTTTAATGGGGGGTTCATATAAGAGTATGAAGAAGCGCACCGTGCGATGTCGTTTAGTATGATTATTTGTTTAACCACTAAGAATGGAGAATTTTTATTTGACTATGTACGGGTGAAGACGACAACCTGACCTAGGACTGGTATCGAAAGAGACAAGTGATCGATAATTTGGTTTGTTCACTGAACCTCTATCCTCACTTCAAGTGTATTGATAGTTTACTATGTAAATGAGAAAGGTGTTAGGGATAGTGCCCTGTAAAGCATGAATTTGAATTTATGTTTTATGAAATTAATAAAAGTGTCGTATTTATTACATTTAGCTATTTTTGTGCATAATGTATGAATGAAACGTCAGAAAATCCCAGATTTATTAATGTAACCATAACCTCAGTGTATACTTGAGTTATACGAGAGGATCGAGTTATGGATTATAAATCATATTGTCGTAATAAATTAATTGAAGTTTGGGGATCTTTAAATTAAATGTGCGGCGGTCCACTATCATTGAGAATCGAGTGACCTTAATCCGAGACCACTAATGTGTGGCGACATTAAAGTGGAGGCTCCATATATAATAAGATTAGATAGGACAGGACCAAGGCGCAATTTTCGAATTCTTTTAAATACCGTTTGTCTCAAGAATTCAAACAGCGCCGCTAGATGATCATATGTAGATCAGTCTCAATCCACAGTGATATGAACTCCCTATTTATGTCAACTAAGCCTTTTAGTCATGGGTTAAAGCAGATTATGAAATAGGCCAATCACTATGTCTTGGGGCCATTGATGTATCACATTGGGAATGTAAACTATAGACATGGAATCCAACCATTCCCTATGGAAAATTTGGACGATTAGTTTCCATAAAGTGTTAGTTTACAGGCCGAGCCGGTTTAGCTCTAATTTATAACAAGTTTATAGAACCAGCATTCACTAGTGGATTAATGGAACTTAAGGATCAAGATATAATTAGAGGGGCAAAACGGTAATTTCACCTGACTCTAGTTATGAACCACTTCTTAACAGGATGATAGGCGCATGTAATGATTAAATCAATGGACACTCTAAATTTCAATTAAAATCGATCTTTGTAAGAATGAGTTTAATTTGAGTTTTTAGTGGAATAACTGAAATTAATTGATTAAAAAGTTTATTAATTATTCAATTTATTGGAGCTTGAAATTCTGGTCATAGATTTAATTCACCTCCTATATTACTATAATGAAGCGATTCATGATTTGGAATAAATTGCACTCTACGTAGTAATTAAAATGATAGAGATTATTTTAAATTACAAATAGCAATTTAGTTGTTATTTAAATTGAATTTAGATGGTTGCCCATTGAATAAGGAAATAATACGTAAGGGTAATAATATTTTAATTGTTATTATATAATTAATTAGTTTCCTTATCGATAAAGTTCGAATTAAATTTTAAATGTCTATTAATTCTTTTCCTTATCGATAAGTTTGAATTTAAGAATATTAAATATAATTAATTCGTTTCCTTATCGATAAGGATTTGAAACGTCTATAAAAACGACGAATATATTTTCGTGGTATTCGTCTTTGAGAAGAGAAAAAAAAGAAAAAGAAAAAGGAGGTTTTTCAAGCCACGGGTCTCCCTAGAGAGTCTCTTCCCTTGAGATATCCCTTGCCTCATGTTGAATCACGCAAGGTGAATCTAAGCGAGAAAAAACTAAGAATGTATTGTTCTAGGTCTGAATGGTTGGTGCCCACACACCTCAGTAAGGAGGGGCGGGTGAGACCACGGTCAGGAGTTATTTCAACCCTATATGTAATCTCTTATATGATGTGAGGTATAAGTCAGTCTTCACATTTTGATATTAATATGTGTTTGCATGGGTTCCTGCCAATAAGGATTACTAAGAAAATTTTAAAACCTAATTCCGCTGCGTTTTGATTTTATTTCAACAATTGGTATCAGAGCGGCCCATGTAAATGCATATTAATATATATTTTTTATTGTGTTTAAGAAAATTGTTTTCTTGATTCATTCATGAGTGGGCATTCTTGCATATTTACAATGTGATTATTTGTGTTTAATCACTTATAGATGGATGGGAGTGTGATTAATTATAGCAGTGTTTGACTGGATTTCTTATTTTCCTAGATCTTTAAGCCATTAATGGCATAGGATTTTTGTAATTTTTTTGTATTCTTGGTGGATAGGAATTACTAGCAGACTTTGGACATGAAGATGGAACAGCTTTTAGAATTATATCCAGTGATAAGCCCATTATGTAATTTAAATATTTTTTCATTATTTTCCGAGGTTGTATTAATGAAGCCCAAAACACCGGTACGCTTTTATTTATTTATTTACTTTATGTTTATCAAATGTATGGGATACGAATTAGGATAACATGCCCATGCATATAACATGTCATACATGAATGCCCACCATATTGTATCATACGCCATCCGCCCCAGAAACATATTCTACTAAGGGAATGTTTGTTTATTTGCGCTGAATAATAAATTAAATAATTGAAATACTAAGTTTAATAGTTAAACAAAATGTTTCAATTTAATTTGTAATTTGGGCTTCTAAGTGGTTAATAGTTGGCAGAGTGTAGCCTAGATTATTCAATTTTAATAAAATGATTGATTTTGTTAAAAGATGGTAAATAAACAATAGTCCCAAATAATATTTAGACTTAAAGTTGAATTAATTAGGCCCTTTGCACTATAGAGTTAGGTTTACCTAACTGGTTAGGCCAATTAGACAGGTTAGTTTTAACTAATAAACCTAGGTCCAATTAGATTGAACTCTATACGCCCTGGCCAATTTATAGAATTAGATTCTTACCAACCTAGTAATTGAGTATATAGGATATAATAATTTGCTAGGATTATAAAACATATGATGTTTATAACTAGAAAACACATAAGTTTAAAATATTGGTGGGAGAAGGGCGTGTGACAACCTTCCTACGGTCTCATCAGTAAGTCCCGACCGTGAGGTTTAGGTGAAACACAGTGACGCCTTGATTTAAAATCCTCCCTACGGAGGTGTGTCCACACAGGCTAATATCATCGTTGCACTTCCTTTGCGATAGGGTTTTTTGGATGATGTATTCCAAGATTGACTTTACCTACGGCAATCTTGGGTTAAGTTGTTGAACCATAAACGATGGGTCACACTTAAGAAGATACAATTAAGCAGATTAAACTCCTCCTCTTGTGCAAATAAGAGTAGTTAATAAATGAGGAAAATATATGAGATATTTTGAGTCTCATTTATTAATTTTGAGATAGTCTCAAATTTAATTTATAATTAGTATGACCTACCTACGGTGGCATATTAATTGTAGGTTAACACCTTAGATTAGTATTTTGTTTATGTGTTTTTTAATTTCCTATGCATTCCATGCATCACGTTTACTATTCAAAATATATTTGATGTTTCTTCTCTTTGCTTGTAATAAATCGTTTTATTTAATTAATTTCAGCAATAATGTCTGCCTTAGTTAGTCTTGAGAAAAGCTGTACTGTTTTTATTCATGATAGGTTTTGGGTGCTTTTTGCATACTAATCATATCAATTAACTTCAATTGATGTGTGCGGGTCCACCAGTTCACTAATCCCATTTCGAGTTTGTTTTTGGTAATTTCACTTAGGCTTTAAATTGCCTCTGACCAATTAGTTCAAGTTTGATGTCAAGATATTTCTTTGAATGCTGAAAGGATTCTGATCATTTTAAACCATCAAAGATGAAGAAATGTAGAAGTGGATGTGAAGAAAGAGGTTGCGAAGGATCATTAACCGTCAGGCCACGAGTTTTTCGCTATGATTGCGAAAATTTATTTGAAGTTCACGAAAAATTTAAGCAATCATAGTGAAAGACCCGCAATCTAAGCGAAATTTTCGCTATGTTAAAATTTAGCTAGGCTAAGCGGGGAATTTCGCTATCTAAGCGAAAATTTCTTGTTCTGGCGAAATTACCTAGGATTCCCTTCTCTCACAAATTTATTTAGGCTGTGAAATTTAAGCTAAAATAGCGAAATTCAGCATTCTAAATTTCTGTTTTATTATCTCTAATAATTTAACTAGGCTAGAAATTTAGCTAGACTAACGAAATTTTCGCTATGCTAGCAAAATTTCTGTGAATCAGCCCTGTGTTTTGATATTCTTGATGCCCGACTTGACCACGTTTTGATATATTACCATTTGTCCCATATGTAATTTCATATTTTAGGCATTTTGTATTTTCACACTTTGGGGTTGACCCCTCTAAACCCCTCGAACTTTATAACCTAAGCTGACTTTTCATTTATAAGTTTTATGACTTTCATTTTAGGTCTCTTTGCTCTCATTCTCTCTCTCCTCTTTACGTCATTTTCTTGGGCGCAAACACACCCCTTGGGGATGACAACTCAGGGATGTGGCTAAGCCTCAGCCTTGAAGGAGGGTTGCTAACCCCAGTTTTGGGGTTCTTTGCGGGTTGTCCTCATGCTTTGATTATTACAGATATTGCATTTATGGTTCCCAACTTTCCAAACTAGGGTTTAATGCCATTTAATGTCTTTCTTTTGGTCAATACTTGCCATGCTTTAGGGTTCAGTGCATTCTTAATGGTAGATGCACTGACATTCTTTAGATGTCATTTACGAGCCATGGGAATGAGGTTAAATGCTAGGGTTTCAAACTGAATGGGACTTTGAATGCTTAGTACTTGGGTTGACTCAAATAGGAGTGGTTTTTAGGGTTAGGTTTTATAGCTAAACAAAGATCAGGTTTTGGCTTTGACTATATGTCAATTGGCCTGTGCGAAATAACAAGGACAACACAATACCCCATGTTATCAAGCTAATGTTGACCTTCAAGGTTACCATTTCACACTTCACTTTAAACCATTACGGTTAATTAGGTGAGCAAAACAACCTCCATTGTTTTTAACAAAATCCACAAATCTAAACAAAAGCCTCACCATTTTCCAAACACTGATGCAAATCATTCATTGGGATAAACCGGCTCCCCGTAATTTGACCTAGACACTATCTGCGGTAGCTTGACTACGGCATTAGAGAGAACATAGGAAACAAATATTGTTGATTCAAGCTCACCCTACATTAATAAGAATCCAAATGGCGCCGTTCGCAGGATGGTGCCAAACTACGTATGATGAGTTAAATATGTACTTGTAATCCACATTACAAGTGTAGGTGACCTTCTGTCCTTTTGAATTAAATTATTATGTGGAGGCCACCAGTTTTCTTCACTTAGCGGGTTACTACAGGTTCTTATTTTACGATCGATTTTGTTCTATTAACACGGCCTTTGTCGACTTTGTTTTGTGTTCTTTGTGGTGTCTCATTTTGTGTAACGAGGTGTTTATACGGCGTAGGTCAGAGGGATATCGGAGTAGATTGCAAGAGTGAGTGCACCAATTAGACAAAATTTGTGAAATCGGTGTGCCCTTGATGACGAATGGATCCTCTGCACGAGGCAATGAGAGTCAAGCACCCTATGAATCCAACAGCATATAAGGTCGATGAGGGAACACATACACCCTCCTAGAGTGAGTGCTCCTTCTTGCATCATACCTCTGTGAGGATGCGGTGAGACCTACCCGTGCCTAGCCTACATTCAGGGTATAGAATGAAAATCCCATATTACCTCCCTGAGTTACAAGGGAAGTATACTGTAACTTTTAAAGGAGGGTATAATCGAGCATGGATTTGCTCAAAAATTTGAAACATTCCCGACCGCTTTGAAGATAAGGCCAAATGTAACTCAATTCCTGGGGCCGAGGAAGCATTAGAAATTGGGCGATCTTCAGCTGAATTTTTAAGAAGAAATTCTTGATACAACAGACCAGCCAGTTTGAAGAGGGCGGATCTACGCCTGACCTATGACGAGAAATTCTACCAATGATGGGAGAGATTCATGGAGACCATCGGTAACATCCCACATCATGGTTTCGACACTTGGATGTTAGTGGTCATTTCTAAATGTTTATGTCCCATTGCCATGAAGAAATTACTAGAAACCATGTGTGGAGGTGATTTTTTGAGTAAAAATCCAGATGAAGCTATGGATTTCTTGAGTTATGTGGTTGAAACTTCCAAGGGTTGGGATGAGCCAAACCCGAGAGAGGTGGAGAAAATGAGGACCTCAGCACACCAAAGGGGAGGAATTTTTGCACTTTCAGGACAGCAAATGAAAGCAAAAATCTCAACCACAGCTAGGAAGGTGGAGGAGCTGAAAGGAAGGAGGCTCCGTGAAGTGCGACCAGATGGCCAAAAAACCACTTTGCCACAGGCCAACCCATTCATCGGTTGTCAACCTGACTAATCCAGGGAGAACATCATCCGACTGCCCTTTCAGTGAAGGATTTGATGTCAGAATATGCAAATGTTGTAGGTCAATACAAGCACAACGATGCCACAGTATAGTAATACCTACAATTCCCGATTGGAAAAATCACCTAACCTCTCCACAGAAACCCAATCCTCACCTTTATGTGCCCCCAAGTGCCAAACAACAGTTTGGTTCCTCATCTCAACCACAACCACCACCATCATCTTCTCAGGTTAGACAAAGCCATCTTGAATTTAGGCAAGGTGGTAGGAAATTTGTGGAGAAGCAAAGGATCAATGTACAATTTAGCCTGAAAAGGATTGACAACGTAAGTACATTGAATAAAAAAGAATAGATGGAGCCGAGGCTTAATCTTAATCAGAAAATAGACCTTAACTTGTATTATTCAATCACAAGATCAATAATATTCTGGAGGTACATGAGAGAGGAAGGTTCCCTTCCCAAACATTTACCAAATCAGAGTCACGTGAGGTAGAGTTCATCAAGCCGATTAGGGGATGGATGAAGTGAAATCCATAATCACTGCGAAATTGGAAGAGAAATAGAGCAACTAGTGCCATATTCTTGAAGAAACATGCAAGGAAAGGAAGGTGAACTGAGAGGGTGGTCATCGGTGAGGACTCAATGAAGCAACTGTACCACCTCAATTCCCAGGCCCCAAGTAGAAGAAGGCATCGTTGACCGAGGCATCTGGAAGTCCTAAGGCGGGTGAAGGTCAACATACCTTTTGGACATCTCAAACAAGTCCCTGCCTATGCAAAGTTTTGAAAGATCTACGGCACAATCAAAAGGGATGGGCATTGAGAAGAAAACCTTCTTAACGAAGAGCAAGTGGGTGCCATAATCAGCCAGACCGGAGTCAAATACAAGGATCAAAGATCCCCTAATTTCAGTCAACATTGGAGGGACTTGCATAGACAAGGCAATGCTCGATTTGGGGGCCAAGTATAAGCCAACGCCATACTCGGTGTATAAAAGCGGTTAGGTTTAAGGGGAGCTCAAACCTACCAACATCACTTTGTCATTGAAATCGCTGAAGATTCCTAAGGAATAGTTGAGGATGTGTTGGTGAAGGTAGATAAATTCCTACTACCCAAGACTTTCAGAGTGCTTCGACACCGAGCCAATTGCAAGTGGGCCCAATCATGTGCCGACATCCCGGAAGACCATTTTCGTCACGCCCAATGCAATTATCTATCACAAATGCAGTCGCGTAACCCACATTTGGCAACATGACATTGGAGCTCAACATTTTTCACTTGGGCCACAAGCACAAACCAGTGGAGGGTGAGGAGGAAGGAAGAAATGAAGTCTCGCTTCATCGTCGGCGCGTGGAAGCCAAAGATCCAAATCGCAAGAATCAAGCACCAAGATGAAGCGCTTGATTGGGAGCTGCCATCACACCACCGCAAAGCACCGCTACCCTAAAATCGCCCTATGGGAAGAAAATAAACAAGAATGGACCAAGCATGAAGGGTGCAACACAAGCCACTGCCGGGGTTAAGGAGCTCCTCCTCCTTGACCCCCCATAAATGAAGATTGGTAAAATTGAGCTGGTTTGGTGTCAAATTAAACCAAATTGCAAATAAAATTTTGGTTTTGGCTTTAAATTGGTCACTTAGCTTTTTTAGTAACTTTCCATTTTAGTAACCCTGCTTTAGTAATTCTTCTTCGCAAGTAGCCTAAAATTAATTTATTTTTAGGTTTCTTTTGATAAAATGATAATTAGTAATTGCTTTAATTTTACCCGCCTAATTCAAATTTTATTTTTTTATTTTGGCAGTAAGTCCAAGTATGTAATTTCGCTATTATAGCTAAATCATCTGGAAGGGCTCTTCTGCCACCCTTCAAGGCTTTATAAAGGAGTGGGAGGGGCCATTCACCTCACTTCATCCTTCTTCCCCCTCCTCCGAGCTCGCAGCCGCCGTACCACTCTGGGCCACCGCCACCGCCACCCGGCTACTCACTCGCCTGGTGTCTCTCGAATCGCCGTGCGTTCGGGCCCATAGCCCGCCCCAAGGCCACTGCGCTCACGCCAACTGGGCCGCGCCCGGCCTACCAGATCTCGTTCAGCCCAGCCCGTCCGCTCCGAGAGAAAGCACACACTCCACCGCTACCATCACCGTGAGCCCCAAGACTCTCCGTGACTACGTGATATGGTATCGCATTACAGGTGGGTCCTCCAGCCTTCGAAGCCTCGAGTCGTTCCAAGACTTCGAGCAGAGTGTGCCCCATGACAAATTACAGTCCCGATCCAAATTCCTAAGGAGCCTCAGGTTCGGGAGGTATCGCATCCGGATGCAGACCCCCGGCCCTTCCTCGGGCTCGGGAGGCGATCCGGGGAGGGCCCTGGCTTCTCCAAGCTGGCTCAGACATCAGGATCGGGGAGCTATCACATCCAGCCCTCAAATGCATCACAAATTCCTATCAAGAAGGTAGGCGAGCCCATCGCCCCATCTTCGCCCGTCCCGAGGATCGACGACCTCTTACGGTGGACCCCGACACCGGAACGCCGATTCATACAACAGAGACTTTCATGGAGAGTCATACTAATGACGCGCTTAAGATCGACCGCCGATCCCTGCCTCAGGACTCCATGAGGCTGACACAGGCATTCCCTCTGCCGCTCATGACGCCCATGGCAGCTCTACTATCCCCGGGGTGGTGCTTGGGCTCTACCACTCTATGACCTCCTGAGCGCCGAAATCGCCGGAGCCCGATCTCGCATTGATGATCGACCGGATAATTCCGAGCAATGACATTTCAGTCGCCTTAGCTCACACAGAGCAGCCACCTCGAGGTTATCTGGATTGGCCTCACCGACACGAGGGAGATGGTCCACGTTCGCCGAGACACTATGGCTCGGGACCAAAGATTCTTCAGAGGCGCCCCGCCCCGATGCTTCTCGTTGATCACCCGCTTCCTGACTCAATCCCTATTCATAAAGACTACGTCTAACGTAGGGGAGCCATACTCGAGGCTCTGTATCGGATCTCTGAGGGATTCTGGTTAAGTCCCTCTGAGTTAGTTATGACCGCCTTGCTGCATTTTGAAGATAAAGTCCACCGTAAGGCCCGGCTCGAAATGAGTCTACCTTGTCGATGCCGCGACTATCGATCAGTCCCTGAGCACTGGGATTCCCGGGAGGAGCCCGTGATCGAGAGGAGGACTCGGGAGGCCCTCAGGTCCCGACTATGGAGCGAGCCATGCAGATGCCGATTTCTTTTCTCCTCCAACGTAAGGACTCAGGAGGAGGTACCTGGACAAGGAGGTAGGGCTCCCAAATGAGATGATCCTGTTTTCAGGCGAGGTAGAGGTGGCGAGGAGTCCAGTGCCAGATTTATCTCCTCCATCTCCTCCTCCACCTCCTTCAGCCACAGCCCCTGCTGACACCCCGGCCCATCATATACGTGAAGATTCTCCCAGAGCACGTTCATGTCGGGCCGAGGGAGCTGAAGGTGTTTTCGATGCCGTTCACCATCGTCACTACACAGCGCCGATGGACCGCAGATTGACTCGAGCCCGCACCACTTTAGGAGCACCACATACCATGCCCCTCGCATCAAGGAGTCACCCCGGTCTCCCGTATGTTCCGCCCATCGAGACGGAAAGCCCACAAGAAGAAGCAGCTACTCTCCTTAGACATGCCGCCACAAAGAAGAAGAAATTTTCGTATCCACCACCACCACGGGAGGAGGTGGTCACACTGCCCCAACTTTCCTATCCTCTATGACATGTCTATACTTTGATTGGAGAGGAAAAGAAGAGTTAGAGTGTATTCTATTATTTTTTCGCATACAATGACAACTCGCTTACTAATTTGTATAGATTCATGTATTAGCTAATAAGAAAGGATACTTTTGTATGTTTAGCTATATTAAGCATGTATTAGCTATTTTGGTTATAATAAGCTTTACAAATAAGTATTTACAGCTTACTACACTTTTGCAAATCACTTTGTGTCTCCAATTTCAGGTACTTACTCATTTTAATCAATAATTAATCGCTTTAATTGAAAATTGAAACCCCCAGATGTTACCTTAATGATAGGACAATTCCATGCATGATTTAGTTTTTGGTCAATTGAAGTTTCAGCATGTTCAACCTCGAACATTCCCCCTTGAGCTAATCTCACATCGCACACCCAGATTGTACCAATAGGTCGAGAAGCTCACTTTCCACTTCGCAAAGCCTACTTCAATTTTGCTGATGACCCATAATAGGTTTGTGTTACTCCATGTATGAAGACCAATGTAGTCTTCCAAATGAAAAGAAAAGAAAAGCAAAAAGAGAAAAGAAAAGAAGAAAGAGAAATAAAAGCCGGACGCTTGCCTTGAAACCCTAACACCTGGCCCGAGGGTATATGGCGAAAGCCTTTAGCCCGATGCCCTAAACCTTATTTGGTCGGGAGTCATCGACTTTCAGGTTCGCTACACGTGAATGGGTGAAGTTTAGCGTGTTGTAGGTGCTTAATTCCCTAAGTCATTCAAGTCCGGTGAAGCTCCAGAGTTTGTGGTCAAGTGATCCTTCGCTTCGATGCCCTAAACCTTAATTTGTCGTGAGTCACTCCATGACTCCCCTACACCTGACTGTGAAGTCGCAGTTTTTTAGCATTGCACCCTACATAAAGCACCAAGGAAGAAATAAGAGCGCTAGCCCTATTTAGGTTGGTCAACGCTTTAAGGCCATGGCGCAGCCCAAAGTCAGGGAGGGAATAGCCTTTGCATTTTATCAGCTCAAGCTGGTTATGCCAGAACAATTAGATTGCGGAAATCTCAGTTGACTCTCGGGAACCAATGTTGCCCTAAAACTTGTTCTTATATGGTTTTTGTTCTTCATGACCTGCCATATTGTGGTGTAAATTATTCATGCTAAAGGTAAAGCTAATTGCATACGCTTTTTGAACCACATACACCAGAAAAGCACAAAGACGCATCACATTATAATTTTTAGCATTGCTAAGGGACTAGCAACGTGTCGGTTAGGGGGTGTGATTAGTGCCGAAAAAGCGCTATTTTGAGCCCTATTCACAATAGGTTTTGAGTGCTTTTTGCGCACTAATCATATCAATTAAGCCAATTGATGTGTGCAAGTCCACTTAGTTTCACTAATCCCATTTCGAGTTTGTTTTGCAATTTCATTGTGCTACGTGCCTCGCCAATTAGTTCAAGTTTGATGTCAAGATATTTAAGCCGAATACCGAGGGATTCACGTTGTTTTCAACCATCAAAGATGAAGAAATGAAGTGATGTGAAGAAAGAAGTGCCGCAGAGGATGCAAGAGGCAACCGTGCACGCCAGATTTTACAGGATTGCGGGAAAATTTCTGATTGCGAAAATTTCAGAATCACAGCTAAAATTTCGCAATCATAGCGAAAATTTCGCAAGCGAAATTTCGCTATGTGAAAATTTCGCTAGGCTAGCGAAATTTCGCTATCTAGGAGAAATCCCATCGTCTTAATAAATTAATGCTAATATACCAGCACATACAAATTTACGAATGCTATTACCATGACTATTATCTAATCCCCGGCAACCCGCGCCTATAAAACTTGTCAGAGACCAAAACACCGCCTTAATAAATCATTTTTAATATTGGTTTCGCCCCAATATACCTAAAGTGCAATGTGCTCCATTGGGCAATAAATCGATTTAAGTCCGTGATATCGATCCCACGTAGATCTCAAGAATTTAGATCAACTACCTCGACTACCAAGCTCCATACTATTTGACTAATAAATGATATTGAATCCAAATTTTAAGAAGCTGGAAATTATACTAACACGAGTAAAGTAAATGAGCAATCAAATAAACTGGAATATAAAGAAATAAGAATAAAGAATGGTTAAGAAAACAAATGGAATCTGAATAATTATCTTTCAGAGGACACATCAAGTATTAATGCTATTGTGAAGTATCAATTCCTGTAGTTAAGACTGATAAAACTTCAATATTTCGTGTTTTAAACTCATTCATGCTAGCGCAAAGCCGGATCTCTCCACACCTACGCTCATTATCTAATTTTTCCCGATTCTTTCGAAGACAGGAATGAGATAACTACTTTTAAAAGGACTTCCTTGTCGGTATTTTTCGCAATACTTCATACCCATTTTATGGACTCAGAAACCTTAGCTCCCAAGTTATCTGGCCAAGCAAGGATATACAACTTCCGTGATGCTCTTCTCCTCAAAATTAAAATAGATCACCTCTCCTGCTTAGATCTCGCCAACACGGATCGCATCACTATTCGACCGAGGTGGACTCTCCGCCGCTTAAATTGATAACTCATTCAACTCATTCTCGATTTCAAGTGAGAAGAGATTTATCGAAGTAAACTTGCAAAGCTCATTAGATCTAAATAGCAGTTAATATACTCAAGCAATTGTTCATAACTCTAGGATTCATTTTCTCTGCGGTCACTGTAGGCTTCTTGAAATCGAAAGCAATGAGACAAATCAGAACGCGTATAAGAAACCGATATTCGGGACGAAAACAAGTAAACCCAACACCGTAAGTAAATTCATAACCGAGATTCAAGAGTCATGGAAACGACTACAGAAAGATAATTTCGACTATAGCATTCACTTAATGGAAGCCGGATTCTATCATCGAATTACACCCAATAGCATTCCTCCGATCATAAGAATCGCAAATGGAACCGGGAATTCACCTTAAATTGTCTCAACTTCAAAGATTCCTGTGTAGTAATTTGAAAAGAACTAATTCGCATTCAAATTTTCTACTTAAACATAACATCCACCTAGAAAATAAACGAAACTAAAACGATAACACTAATCTAATCTCTAACTATCAACATTGAAGAAAAGAAAAGAAAAGAAAAGAAAACTAAAAATAAAGAAAAATGAGCCTCTCAAATACCCACTCCTCTCAGGCCCGTGTCGCTAAGCCGCTTTTATGAGTCGGGCAGTCAAGCAGATTTATGTATTTCTCGCCCTAATCCCAATGCTGTCTTTGTGGATTTCCAAGTGGACTGGCCCATATTAATGTTCAGGTCGCGACTTCAACTCCTTTGTCGCGACATCATCCATGTCGCGACATCGATCTCACGCGACCCGACTCTAAGCCCTCAGAGCCTTCAATTTGTGTTCCTGACGTCGCGACATCAATCTCACGTCAGAACATCACTTTCCCTCGGTGTTTCAATCGATATCATCCATGCCGCCGACCGACCACGTCGCGACTTCGCCTTATGCTTTTAGCGTTTCACCGCCTTCCCTGGCGTCGCGACATCGCTATGTTGTCGCCACCCGCTCAAGTCTTCGCAAAGATTCAACTTGTCGCCGTGTCGCGACATCAATCTCGTCGCGATATCGCCTAAGGATCCGTTGCGTCTCAATCGAATTATCGATGTCGCGACATCAACTGCGGGTCGCAACGCCTTATTCTTGTAAATTTCAACTCGAAGTTTTATTTCGCAACAACAACCTATCGCCGCGGATATCAACCGATCACGCATGCTTCAATCTCGTCGCCACTTCGTATCTTTCAACCGCCGTTCTTGCTGTCGCCATACCGCCTTAAGAACTCACCAGCCCATTGATCGCTTCTCGATGTCGCTGAAGATCAACTTCGTCAGCGACATCGCCCATGACCTACGTGTCTCAATCGTTCGCTCGATGTCGACATCAACATTCGGTCGTGACATCACTACGCTCCGCAGCCTTGAACTGGTCCTTCGTGAGTGTCGCCGACCGATCTCGCTGCCCAGACACGCCTTGGGCCTCCGGAGGTTTCAATCAGGGTCTCTGATGTCGCCGACATCAATATCTTGTCGCGACATCACTTCATGCTCAGCCTTGAACTCGGTCCTTCGTAGTGTCGCGACTCGATCTCATGCTCCAGACATCAACTTTAGTCTCGAGGTTTCAATCGGTTCCCCGATGTCGACATCAATCAC
The DNA here is from genome assembly GCA_016808115.1 of Tetrastigma voinierianum. NCBI lineage: Eukaryota > Viridiplantae > Streptophyta > Magnoliopsida > Vitales > Vitaceae > Tetrastigma > Tetrastigma voinierianum. Next base: position 92,321 of record JAEQBH010001948.1, on the reverse strand, counting down.
GCCGCGACAACAGCTTCATTTCTTTACGCTAACCGAAAGCAAAGTCTCATGTCGCGACCGATCTCACGTCGCGACTCGAGCGCTTATAAGTTCGAGGCCTTCACTTGCTTCGGTCGCGACTTCGCCCTCTGCCGCTACAATGCCCCGCTAATCCCGCCTCATCCTTCCAAACATACAGCTTCAAGTCGACCTCTGCCACGACCTCTATCCCTCGTCGCGACATCAACTTTTGTCGCGACATTACCGTGTCGTCGCGACATCACTTATGTTTCGTCAATCCTCGCCGCCCATCTTTGCGGATCCCTATCGCTGACCTACATCAAATTTCTTCAATTTTCCGGATGTCGCGCGACTTCATAACTAATTGTGTAATCAAAAGTTGCAACATTAGTTCGCCGCCATTTATTTCGCTCAAGCATTTTCGTAGATTTTTACCCGCTCAAGCATCGTGATTTTTCCACCGCATTTTCTTCTTTCTTTTATACTTCCCGCAATTAACAAATTTGGTGAGTTTCTTCATATTTCGCATCTTAATTATTCCTTTACATTAAAATCAACGTAAAATGGACTAAAAATACGACTTTAAGCTCATCAAACTCCCCAAATCCAAAGTTTTGCTTGTCCTCAAGCAAAGAAAAAGAAAGAATTGTTTGTCCTTAAACAAAATAAAAGAAAATTTTTAAGGACATTTTTCTGATTTGTTCTGCAGTGGCATTCAATTTAATTGAAATACAAGGTATGCATTATTTTCTGTACATCTAGCTTCAAGTCCAGTTCAAGGTTGGTTTCTACTCTTTATACTATACAAAACTAAACTGTTGAAATTGTTTTACAAACAACATAATCATTGGATCCTGTTGAATAATAGATTATTTTCCTTCTTTTTATATTGAGTCATTTAACTCCCTAAAGTCCTTCAGCGCTTTGACGTTTTTTATATTTCAAATTCCATAGGTTTGTTTTTCATATCGATCTCCACTAATGTAGGTGATTTCAAATTTCAAGATCAATCGTCTTTTCGGGCTTATATTGTTAGGTCCGGGTAATGGGTAGGATGGAAGGAATTTTAGGTTAAGATTACCCTGAACCTTTTCTCTCCTCTTCTGCCCTTTCTTTCTTGTAGTTTCTCTAATAAACTCCCCTAAACTTCATGTTGGGACATCTCTTTGGTTTCTTCAATTCAGAATTGTATGCCCCTTATTTATCACTTGAAAGTCCACTGGGGAAAATTCCTTTGTTTGTCACCATTCAGGGATAGTGCAATGTTTTAACTTTTTAGGCTTTCTAACACTCTTAGCGAACTTTGGGTTAGTAGCTCCCATACCAGATGGCATTGAGGTACTAGGTGTCAAAACACCCCTAAGAACTTAATTGTTCAAGAGAGTTAGCCACAAAGATAAAAACTTATCCCTATAAGCCTTTTTTTTTTCTATTGCATTTTCTGCTCTTTGCCTTTTCTTTTCATTCTCAGTTCTCAAAACAAATACTACTCCCCCAAACTTCATTCTTTCTCCTCCTCAATTCTCGGGTAATCATAGGTTCTTTACTAAGGATTGATTTTAATGGGTCAGTTTCATTGGTTAATTTTGAAAATGCTTGTTGGCTCAATTTGAACTAAGGCATGCATCAAAGATATGAGTGTGATGGCTAAAATGGCTCAAACTATCCAAGAATGGCCTGTGATCATCTCTCATCAATAGACACCTAGGATTTCGCCTCAACTAATAATCTAACAAATCTAGAATTTGGTTCGGAATAGTCAGACTAACCATAGGAGTATCTTGACTCATTTTTGTTGGTGAGTATTTAAATTAATTGATATTCAACAGTTCCTTTGACTTATTGTTCATACCACAAACTCAAAAGTATGTTTTGTTCCTTCTATCAGATACCTTCCCGCTTCCGACTTACCGCTAGGACTTAAATAACTTTTTGAACTCAGGTTTCAATCAACCGTATTCATTCGCCCTTATTCTACATTTCACCATACCTAATCTAACTGGCTTCATCCAGCTCAGCTCATTACATCTCGCCAGCTTTTTATTCGTACTAATTCCTACTTTAATTTCCTAATCCCATGAATTCACAAAGCAACACAACATCAATCAAACAAATTCAAAATAGCACAACAATTCAATTTAAATGTCTCTTTTTATTTCGATTCATTTGCAATGCTTGGATACTACAAGATGTGGATATGATGGTAATGAGAGTTAGGCAGGAGAAGTTGCCCATTTTCTTCTTTCGAAATAAATGTGAGCAAAGATGTCGGGGATCTAGGTCCACAGTTGTACCTAAATGGGCCGAATCTGTGAACTTTCATTTCTTCTTGCTCTCTTCTCCACTTGTTCTTCAATGAAAATCTCATTAGAGAGATCAACCTTTGTTCAACTCATCCTGCCTTTTCCAAACCATTCATTGTATTCCTCCATTTCGCTATAACCTCTAAAAAATTTGGAGAGATCATGTTAATCGGGATCCAAATTTTTCTAGCCATTCTTTTGTCTATAGGATTCTCAGATTCTTTCGCTTTTGTCTCTATCATCCAATTTCTTCTCAAAACTCTTCCTCAGAGACTTGTATAAAACTTGAATCCTTTGACTCGCTCCCCAAATTTGCTTTTCGTTTCCTATCTCTTTTCTTTATCGAGTTAAGAGCTGAGAATCACGCCTCAACCGGTTGTTATAAAAAAAGCTTCATGATCAGCTTGAGTTTCGTAATGACAGATTCTTTCCTTCATTTCTTTCTTAAACTCTTCCCCTTGCTGCTTCAAAATTTTTCTCATCTGTTCCTCTTTTCTGTTCAACTCTTCTCCCCACTGCTGTTCTCTTCGCTGTAGCTCCACCTCATGCTCCTTTTCTTTTCTGTTCAGCTCTTCCTCCCACTGCTGGTCTCTTCTTTTCAATTCTTTTCAAATTCCTTCTCTGAATTCATTCAGAGTTTCACCTCTCTTTTCATCTATTCTCTTCTCGTGATGGCATCGAGAGCCTCCATTATCAACTGCCTTCAGGTTCCCTCGAGCTTTTTCCATGTTGAAATTTCGTTCGCACGTGAGGAGAACCAAGGCTAAGGGATGGAGAAGTCTATTGGGCTGCCTTCATCCTGCCCTTCATTGTCTGCAAACATGTAATCATTGTTGAGTAGGCTTTCTCGGTTGCCTCGTCCCTGACTCAGCAACCCTCTCGAGTCTCCTTTCTGGTCCTTCATCTGGCTTCACTCTCTGCTTCTACCAAAGACCCTTTCTTTCCGGTTTCTCGTCCTTTGCTAACTCCCCGGGTCGAAGGAGTGGTGAAGACTGGTACTTCTTCTTCGATTCTGAGTTCCTTCACCCCACCTTCAAACATAGAACGCTGATTTGGCCGGGTGAGGAATTATATTCCTTTGTTCCCTTCATGATACCATGATAGAATCAATGACAACTCCTATATCGACCTTGTATCCTTTTAGGATGGCATACAAAGAACACAGCCTCTGCTCTTCACTCGGTGGCACACATGTTTTGTTGGTACCAAAACAGTAATGAAGTAAAACCATACCTTAGCCTCTTCGCAAGGCTTCCCCGTTCAATGTCTCTGCATTCCTTCTCCTTGGTTTAGCTGCACCTAACAAGTAGTGAGCTTCTTGGCAATCTTCTCAAAATCTGGCTTTTTCCAAAGTTTCTTGAATTTGGAACCATGTTTATGCATCACATGCCATAGGTCACGATGGCCTTAGCTTCATGAAACCTGCATTCTCTAACATAAACCGCTTCCATCCTTCCTTCCTACCAAATTCAATAAAACTCTCTTACCAAGTGTCAGATACCCCGATTTTGGTGTAGCAGAGGGTCTCCCCATCCTCTCTGCTCTATCATCTCCTTGAAAGGAGTAACAGGTTTTTGACCTCCCTCTCTCGCTACAAAACCCTTACAGCTAATATTCTTCCACTGAGTACGCCTGGTCGATATGAAATCTTCTACTTCTTCTTCTTTCTCTCATCTTTCCCCTTCCTTTTCGTCTTTCGAGAAGTTGCCTGAGTCGTGTTTCGATGGTACCTCTCCGCTTGTTCTTCCCTCGACGACCTCATCTAACCGCTTCTTTCGCGAAGCTTTTTCCTATTGTCTATGTTCCTCATAATCTCTCAGCCCAGGTTAGGATTAGTCGGGAATTTCAGCCGCTGGGGAACTAAGACAAGCTTTTCTTATTAGTTCAAAAGCCAGGGTTTCAGGCTGAGATTCGAAGGAGTGAAGAAGGTGAATAGCCATATGGTTGAGTGAATGAGAAAGTTTCCAACAGCTTCTGCAATTCAATCAATGTTTGTGGGCTAATTAATGCTTCATTAAAACACGTCACACTTCACTTTCGCATTTTATCCTCGGGAGGTCAGCTGAATTTAGGCTTTAAAGTGAGCAACTGGCACCTGTCGCTTTATGCCGCGACATACTTAGATGTCACCACAATACAAGGTTTTCTAGGAATCGTATGACGCTGCGACATCCTTTTCCATTTTGAAACTTAATTCTCCTGTCGCGACTTCACAAGTGATGTCGCCACATATATCCTTCTTCCTTCAATACTCACTAGTCAGCTTTTCAAACAGTCACGACATCAATGTTTTGTCACGACATCACTTATGTCGCGACATAACCTTTCTGTCGCGACCTAAGCCCTTAACTCAATGACCTCAAGAGCCTTTTTTTCTCTTATTGTTTCTAACCCTTTTAGACATTACTTCCGCATTCCAAGGTGGATTTAACAAACCATTCAAGTATATCTACTGCACGGGTTATGGTTAAGGTTACTCCCCTTTTCTCCTCATGTTGCACTCTCTGCAAGTCGAAATGTTCCCCAGATTGCCTTGCCATTCATGTCCTTGAACCTTGCGTGCTTACTCAATATCCAAAGAAAATCTAATTAAACTACAATCGATTTCTAAAATTAATTTCTATCCTTATAAAACAAATCTGACCTAATTTAAGCAACTAAAAGAAAAATAATTCAAAACTTAAAACCGTAAATTAAATCCTTAATGGTTGCCCACAATTGCTCGCCAGTCCTGGGGCTGGGGACATTGCCAGGTACTTTTCCTCAAGAACCGCTGAGTTCTTCATTTTCCTTCCCTCGTTTTAGATAATGCTTAACCTCTGTCCATTGACTTTGAATTCTTCGCCGCAGCGCTCCCTGTCACCGCTCCAAATGTAGCACTTGGACACCACCGTGCATGGCCCACTCCAATCGATTTTAATTTCGAACAATTTGCTTAGAATTAATGCAGAACTCGTTCCCTTTCGAACTCTTTTCAAAATTCTCTGATCATGCCATTTCTTGTCTCTAGTTTTGTATATTCTAGCATTATCATAGGCTTCATTTCTCGCTTCCAATTCGCATACTGAGCAATCTTTCTTCCCCCTTGCAATCTTAAAATCGAAGTTTAACTTTACGGGCCCATTGCCTGGTAGACTCTAATTCAAGAGGTAGATGACATGGTTTACCAAAACAATTCTGTATGGGGATTCCAACGGGGTTTTGTATGCACCTCAGAAGCCCAAAGTGCATCATCAAGTTTGGAAGACCAATCCTTCCTCGCTGAGCTCACAAGCCTTTTCTAAGTATTCTTTCGATCTCCCGTTGGAAATTTCTGCCACCATTAGTCCGGGATGATAAGCTAAACTCATTACATGCTTGATCCCATACTGGCCATGAGTTTTGCAAATATTTTGTTTGCAGTGGGCTCCCATCACTAATGATAGTTCCGTGTTCCAAATCGCCAAAATATTCTTTTCGCAAGAAACTCACAACCGTATTAGCATCATTCCTGACAAGTTAATGTTTCTCACCCATTTGGAACGTAATCTATCAAGCAGCGCATGTATAGGTTTCCAAATGACGGGTGGGAAGGGGTCCCATAAAATCTATTCCCATACATCAAAAATTTGTACCACCATAATACCTTCAGGCATTTCATTCCCCGATATCTCCCAATCTTTGACATCTATCACACACCTAACCTAATTCAAGACAATCTCTCGAAGATAGTGGGCCAATAAAATCATGATCGGGAGCATTCATGGGTCGCTCTTTCTCCGTAAAATGTCCCCATATGGTGATGCATGGCATCCATTCATAATGTTGCCTGCTCACTTTCCCTACACACATCTTCTTATGATCATGTCAAAGACCTCTCTTGGAATAATAGTGGATCATCCCAAATATAATACTCCGTCGCTTCCAGCTTCCTCTTTGTTGGTAGTCAATTCGAGGGCATTACTTCCACAAGCCGATAATCTACCATATCAAGATACCGTGAAGTCGGAAGGAAAACCTTAAACACCGCTTCATCCGAAAGTTCTCTCGTTAACATCACCTTTTCTTCTTCTTCATCGTTTGTTTCTACTCTTTGGACAAGTGATCGCCATCACATTGTCACATCCCTTTATCCTTATTTCCAAATCAAACTCCTACAATAAAGAAAGACCCACCTTTATCAATCTCGCTACTCTTTTTCGACATCAAGTATTTGATTGTTGCATTGATCAGAATTACCACATGGGATCCTAAAAAATGTATTGCTCTAAATTTTTCACAAGCAAATACTATGGCTAGCATCTCCTTTCGCTGTTGAGTAGTTCTTCAGTGCTTCATTGGAAGGTCTTACTAGCATAGTATATGGCCCTGAATACTCTTCTCTTTTCTTTGCCAGTTCTAATACAAATTCCCATAGCAAAAATCATTACATCACACATTATTTCAAATCCTCGATCCCATTCCTCGTGTGTCATTATAGGTGCTTGTACCAATTTGATCTTGATTTCATCAAAAGCATCCTTGCAGGAGTCATCAAAATTGAACCTTGTATCTTTTTCCAGTAATCTGCATAGTGGTCTGGCTATTTTTGAAAAGTCTTTGATGAATCTCCTGTAAAATCCAGCATGCCCCAAGAAGCTTCGTACTCCTTTTACTGTAGTAGGTGGTGCAAGAGTTTTGATAATGGATACCTTGGACTGGTCAACTTCTAGTCCAGTAGCAGAAATTTTATGCCCAAGAACAATACTCTCGTCACTCATAAATGGCATTTTTCCACCAAAGGCTAGCCGCTTGTTCGCATCTGGCAACGTTCTGCATTGTTTAAGCATTGACTGCCGGATCCATACACAAGAAAGTCATCCATGAAAATTTCCATCACTTCTTCAACCAAATCCGAGAATATGACATCATACACTGAATGTAGCTGAGCATTACATACAAAACTGGCATCCTTCCGGCGTACCATAAGGGCATGTGAACTGGTCTTCTCATCCTCAAAGTGCAGCCAGCACCGATTGTATCCTCAATACCCATCCAAAAACAAAAGTGAGGGTGTCCCTTAACTGTCCAACATTTGATCAATGAAAGGCAAAGGAGGATCTTTTCCGTTGCTATATTCAACTTTCAGAATCAATACATACCTCCATCCTCGTCATCGTTCTTGTTGGAATCAATTGCTTATTTCGATCACAAAGAACCCCTTTCTTGAACCACATGGATCGGGTCACCTGTGACTATCCGAGATAGCATAGATAAAACCATTTAACAATTTGAGTAATTTTACTTTCGACTACTTCCTTCATCACCGGATCTCAGTTTCCTAAAGGTTTCACAGATGGTTTCAAGTCTTCACAGAATCTTATGCATGCAAATTGATGGACTGATATCTTTCACCAATGGACCAAGCTTAATGATTCCTATGCTTCCTTAATATTCAACACCTTGTTCCGCCTCACTTAGTCCGGGCCGAAATGATCACTCGGTTTTTCTTTCTGCAATTCTAAGTAAGATACTTTAAATGACATGGCAACTCTTTTCCAAACTAAATTCTTCCAAGACTGCTTCGATGAATTTCCTCTTTTCTATCGATAAACCGAGGTTACAATCATGGTTAATATCGATTGCAGACAAAATCAGCTACATTGCAACTTTCCTTGTCTCTCGTCTATATTTTTCATACTTTTATCAAGTTAAAAACAAACGCTTTTCTCCAACCCTAAGATAAGGAACCCTTTTGCATGTCAATCGTATGTGTACCCAAAGAGCTAGGAATGCATCTTCCCACAGCAGGGGTACTTGTGAATCTTCTTCCATGTCCAGAATGATGAAGTCTACTGGGAAAACAAACTTCCCAACAGTGACCGGTACATCTTCAATGACTCTTCGTGTTTCACCATCGATTTGTCCGCCATTCGAAGAGTAACAAACAGGAGTAAGCTCCCCAAGCCTGACAACGCATGCAGGCATCAAATTGATACTAGCTCCCGAAATACAGAGCTTCCTGTTCAATTCCTCCAACAATACAAGGAATTGTGAAACTCCACTGGGTCCTTCATCTTTACCGTAGTTCTTTTCTGACACGTGACCGCAAGTGGCAAAGGATTCACTTATTCCTTCCTATCATTTTTCTTTTCTCGTCGTATGTCCTTTTAGTACCCTGTATAGAGTGGCATTTGAGCACACTCTCTCGCAAAGGCATACTTATCTCCAAATTTTCCGAAGGTTTTCAAGAACTTAAACCTTCCATCCTTGATTTCAGTTTCTAGAAATGGGACTACTGTGCTTGATCCTCGATGTTCTTCCTCTCTACTCTTCTTTTTCCTTCTCCATTCCTCTTCCCTTTCGATCTTGCTACTTTTGTTGTCGCCATCTTTCTTCATCTCTAGCTCCTTCCCACTCCCTCACCCGCACACCCACGCAGCTTCGTTCTTCCGTGTCACTGGGAAGGCATCTTTTCTCCTGCTACAGGTTGGGCAATGGTCTCTACTTCAGGTCTCCGTGTTCGTGGATGCATCGGGTGGTGTTCTCAAAAATTTGAGAATTGGTAGCAACTTGCTTCCAACTCGCAAACTTTTGTTCATGAAGGTTAAAACAATTTCTATTATCCCCCATGAACTGCAGCATCTGTTCTTCAAAAGATTGGGCCCTCTGACCCTGATATTCGTTTCTGTGCTCATTTCCTTGCTGCTGCTGCTGGAACCTTGGTGGCTGTTGATAACCCTGTGGAGGGTTCTGTCCATGCCTTGGGCCTTGTGAAGCCCCTCCACCATAAGAGAAATTCTCATGGTTCCTCGCTGGGTGATAATGTGCTGGAAGGTTCAGATATTCAAATGGTGTTTCTCGCTCACCCAAATAATTAACCTCTTCAAAGATCATAAAGTTCTTCGCGCTCCCTCTCAAGACTTCCCTTCAATAACTCCCTCTTCAATTCTGCTCCTATTTCATGAAAGGAAGGTGTGTCTTTCTTTCTGTCATTCAACCCGTGCATAATGGCATCCAATCCTTGCTTCCATGGCTGTCATCTGCTTCAGCTCCATGATCCCTCTTCTCTCGCTTATTCTCCGAAAGCTCTAAGGAGTTTTCATATTACATTTAGCAAGGTCTTCAATCACTACTCTTCAAAGACTTTTTCGGGCTTGAATGCTCCACAAAGATGAAGCATCACGATCCCTTTGATATATCATTCAAGGCATGATATACAATGTCCATCTGAGTCTCGATCTATCCCATGCATCGACATCTTCAACAACCGCTTGAATCTTTCCCATGCCATACATAATGTGCTTTCATCTTCCCCGGTTGGAACACAATGATTTCCCTCCTTCTTTCTCGTGGTGAGGGTCAGGAAAGAATCTTCCTAAGTAGGTTTCACTAACCTCCCAAGTATCAATAAGAATCCATATGAAAGATTCATACCATGTAGCCGCCAGATTCTTAGAGAGAAGGGAATAGATGCGCTTTATGACTTCTGGTCTCACCCCGTTCAACTTCACTGTATTAGCCATCCTGAGGAATCTTCCTGTGCTCGTTGATCTTCGCTGGGATGACCAAGAACCGATGCCGCCGACCATTGTAATCAGTGCCGCTTCGCTCAAAATCACTGCATCTATTGCCATTGTCTCAATCGCTAAATATTTATCTTGATGAATGATTTCAAGAAGTCCTCCATAGTATCGTTGATTGGAGGCCTCTAACCGCTTCTCTATGTGCTTCATTCCTCGATCCTCGTCTTCATCCGCTCATGGTTGAGTTTTCTGCCTTCTTTATCTTCCTCAAGCTGCGAAGTGTTTTCTCTAATTCAGAATCAGCTGGAATCAGATCAGTTTTCTGCTTCCTATGCATCAAAGTTTTTCTGAAAGCAAAACACACTCCCATTAATGGGATTAGTCAAAACAACAAATATATTCAATGTGGTTTGTTAAAGGTTAGTGGCTAAAAATAACCACTGCTTGAAAAGCTATTTTTGTTCTTTTTCTTCTAAATGTCCAAATTAGTAATTCCTTCTTTCGTCTGAATATTGATTTATCAATTTTTCGACCACTAAGAACGGCGCCATAAAACATGTTAATAGACCAAAAGACACATACAAATTTACGACGTTATTACCAAGGACTATTATCTAATCCCCGTCAATGGCGCCATAAAACTTGTTACTAGACCAAAGACACATACAAATTTACGACGTTATTACCAAGGACTATTATCTAATCCCCGGCAACGGCGCCATAAAACTTGTTAATAGACCAAAAGACACATACAAATTTACGACGTTATTACCAAGGACTATTATCTAATCCCCGGCAACGGCGCCATAAAACTTGTTGAGAGACCAAAACACCGCCTAGAATAAATCATTTTCAATATTGGTTTTGGCCTAATATACCTAAGTGCACAAAGGTCGACAAGTAATAAATTGGATTTAAGTCCAGATATCGATCCCACAGAGATCTCAAGAATTCTAGATCAACTACCCTGACTACTCAAGCTCCATACTATTTGGACTAATAAATGATATTGGAATCCAGCTTAAGAAGCTGGAAATTATACTAACACGAGTAAAGTAAATGAGCAATCAAATAAACTGGAATATAAAGAAATAAGAATAAAGAATGGTTAAGAAAACAAATGGAATCTGAATAATTATCTTTCAGAGGACACATCAAGTATTAATGCTATTGTGAAGTATCAATTCCTGTAGTTAAGACTGATAAAACTTCTTGAATATTTCAAAGTTTTAAAATTCATTCAAGGCGTTTAGCAAAGAAAGCCGGATCTCTCCACACTCCACGCTCATTATCTAATTTTCCGATTCTTTCGAAGACGTGGAATGAGATAACTACTTTTAAAAGGGGACTCTTAAGCCGGGTATTTTTCTTTGCAATACTTCATACCCATTTTATGGACTGTAAAACCTTAGCCCTGCTATCTACAAGCAAGTGATATACAACTTCCAGATGCTCTTCCTCAAAATTAAAAATAGATCACCCTCTCCTTGATTAGATTCAGCTAACACGGATTCGCATCACTATTCGAATTGAGGTGGACTTCGCTTGTTTAAATTGATAAGTCATTCAACTCATTCTTGATTTCAAGTGAGAAGAGATTTATCAAGTAAACTTTGCAGTTTCAGATCTAAAATAGCGTGTTAATATACCTTCAAGCAATTTGTTCATAACTCTAGGACTCCGCTCTTTCTCTGCCTCACCTGTAGGCTTCCTTGAAATCGAAAGAATGAGACAAATTCAGAACGGGTATAAGAAACTGACATTCAGACGTAAAACAAGAAACCCAAATAATTCGTAAGTAAATTCATAAACCGAGATTCAAGAGCCGCCGAAACGACTACAAAGAAAGATAATTTCGACTATAGCATCACTTAATGGAAGCCGGATCTCAATTACGACTACACCCAACAAAGATTCCTCCCATCATAAGAATAATCGCAATGGAAATCGAAATTCGAATTCCGTAAATTGTCCGAACTTCAAAGATTCCAAGACTTGAAAAGAACTAATTTCGCATTCACTTCTCGTCGAAACATAACATCCAATTCCGTAAAATAAAACGAAACTATAAATCTAATCTAATCTCTAACTATCAACATTGAAGAAAAGAAAGAAAAGAAAAGAAAAAGAAAACTAAAAATAAAGAAAATGAGCCTTCAAACACCTGCACTTCCTGTCTCGTGTCGCCGTCGCTTTTATGAGTCGGGTAGTCGCATTTATAGGTTTCGCTTGGGCCCTAATCCCACGTCAGTTTTGTGGATTTCCCGCGGATCGCCCATACAGGTTCGTGTCGCGATTTCATCCTCTTGTCGCGACATCATCCATGTCGCGAAGACGATCTCACGCCGCGACCGACTTAAGTCTTATGTAGCCTTCAATTTAAATTTCGACGTCGCGACATCAACTTCACGTCATTTACATCACTTCTTCCCATGCGTTTCAACTAATAATATCCGATGTCGCGACCGACCACGCCGCTTTAATTTCAAATTTTTTTATGCTTTTAAAGGTTTCACCGTCTTCCGATGTCGCGACATCGTTATAGCGTCGTCGCGACCTCAGCTTCAAGTCTTCGCAAGATTCAACTTGTTCGTGTCGCTAATATCAATCTTGTCGCCATATCGCCTTAAGGATCTCGCAGTCTTCAATCGAATTTATCGATGTCGCTGACATCACCCATGGTCGCGGCTACCAGCCTTATTCTTGTAAATTCTAATCGAGTTTTCTTATTTCGCAACAACAACCTATTATCGCGGACATCAATCGGACACGCTTGCTTCAATCTTGTCGCCACTTGTATCTTTCAACTGGTTGCTCTTGGTGTCGCGACATCGCCTAAGAACTTACCCCATCGGAGCCGCTTCGATGTCGCGACATCAACTTCTTTGTCGCGACATCGCCCATGACTCCACAAAGTCTCAATTGTTCGCTCCTCGGCGTCGCGACATCACATCTTGTCGGACATCACTTCATGCCTCGCAGCCTTGAACTCGGTCCTTCGTGAGTGTCGCGACCCCCGATCTCATGCTCCGACACGCCTTTAGTCTCCTGAGGTTTCAACTATGGTCTCATGTCGCGACATCTTGTCGCGACATCAATACTCATGCTCGCAGCTCGAATCGTCCTTCAGAGTGTCGCACTTCGATCTCATGCTTCCGACACGCCTTTAGTCTCCGGTTTCAATCAGAGTCCCCATGTCGCGCTGATTTCAATCTCACGTCGCGACAACAGCCATTTCTTTACAAATTTCAACCGAGTTAAAGTCTCATGTCGCGATCTTCGACCACGTCACACCAGCTTATGCTGGAGGCCTCACTTATTGCTTTCTGTCGCTGATTTCAAATTTCCGCCGCTACAATACCTTCCAAGCATCCCGCCATCCTTCCAAACATGTCATAGCTTCAAGTCGAGCTCCTCGGTTTCACGACTCTATCCCTTGTCGCGACATCAACTTTTGTCGCGACATTAATGCGGTTGCCGCGACATCACTTCTTATGTTTCTACTCAACTCACCGCCTATCTTAGATCCCCGCCGCGACTGCATCAAATTTCCTTCAATTTTCCCGATGTCGCGACCAGAATCGACTGTAACTCCCCAAAAGTCGCAACATTGGGCCAGCCAACGCTTTCATTTACGCCCGCTATTTTCTACATTTTACTCCGCCAAGCATCGTGATTTTTCCACGCATTTTCTTTCTTTCTTTTATACTTCATGCAATTAACAAATTTCCGTGAGTTTCTTCATATTTCGCATCTTAATTATTCCTTTTTACATTAGAATCAAAATTTAAAAATGGACTAGTAAATAGATGACTTTAAGTTCACATCACTACCCGCCATTATCTTTCACAAATTTCGCTAGGCTGTTAATTTCACCAGGTAGCTTAAATTCATCGGCTCCTAGCGAAATCTCCTAATTTCTCGCTGATCCTTAGAATTTCGCTAGGCTAATAAATTTTAGCTATGTTAGCTAAATCTCCCTGATACAAATCTCAAATTCCCTCGCTTTTTTATATTCTCGATGCCAAACGACCACATTTTGATATATTACCATTTCATTCCTTATGTAATTTCATATTTTAGGCATTTTGTATTTTCACACTTTGGGGTTGACTATATAAGCCTCAAATTCTTTGTAACCCTAGGGCAACTTTTCATTTTATAGAGTTTTCCTGCTAAAATTTTCATTTTAGGTCTCATTTTGCTCTTCTCCTTTCTTCATTTTCTGGCCACAAACACAATTTCGAGGATGACAACTCAAGGGATGCTCGCCAGTTTCTCATAGCCTTGAAGAGAAGGATTGCTAGCTTGGTTTTGGGGCTGCAGTTGTCCTCATGCTTTGATTGTTACTAGTACCGCATTTATGGTTCCTGCCTTCCAAACTAGGTTTAATGCCATTTAATGTCTTTTCGTCAATACTACATAAGCTTAGTGGTTCTGCATTTTAATGGTAGATGCACCGATATTCTTTAGATGTCATTTACGAGCCATGTGGAATGAGGTTAAATGCTAGTGGTTTCAAACTGAATGGGACTTCAATGCTTAGTACTGGTTGACTCAACAGGAGTGGTTTTTAGGTTAGGTTTTATAGCTAAACAAAGATCCGGTTTTGGTTAATTATATGTCAATCGCTCTAATGCGAGGAAATAAACCGAGGACACCGTAATGCTCCCCATGTTATCAAGCTAGTGACCCAAGCCTTCAAGGTTACCATTTTCACACTTCACTTTAAGCCATTACAGTTAGTCAGTGAACAAACAACCTCCACTGTTTTTAACAAAATCCACAAATCCAAACAAAAGCCTCACCATTTTCCAAACACTGATGCAAATCATTCGTGGGATGAAAGCCCATCCCCGTGTTCGACCCTCGACCACTATACTGCAGTTGCTTGACTACGACAGTAGGAGGAACATAGGAAACAAATATTGTTGATTCCGCTCACCCTACCGTGGCACGAATCATGCCTCAAACCCCATAATTGCTTTACTCACGAATGAATCCTTAACCGGCGATAATTTTATAAAGTGGAAAAGTAATGTTAATATCGTGCTGGTCTGCGAGAACAATAGATTTGTTCACGAGAATGTCCTTGTAACCCGCACCCAATGCCGTCGTAGTGTACGAGAACCATATGAACGTTGGATTCAAGCCAATAACAAAGCCCCGGCCATATGCTAGCCAGCATGTCAGACGTGCTTAGGCTAAAACATGAGAGGATGGAAACTTCCATTGAGATAATGGATTCTCCAAACATGTTCGGGAAACAACCAACAATAGTCATGAAGCTACTAGAGTACATGAATGCGAAGATTATAAAGGTACTCCGTTTGTGACCATGTTCGAACATGGCTAATCATATAAACGAGGCGAGTCAGACCGGACATAATAGATGAGCGCACCCAAGTGAGTATAACATCGATTCACTCACTTAATTTCCTTCCAATCTCACCAAGAACTATGTTATAAACAAAGCCGGACTAACAACCCACCACGAATGAATTGCAAACCTTCGAGGCCATCTCGAAGACAAGGACTAAAAGGCCAAGCAAATTGCCGAAAACCAGGCCTCATCCTCTCTAACACAAGAAGCAAGAGAAAAACAATAAGGGTGCCTCAGCAGGAAGACCAAAGAAGAAGCAGGCTGCTCCCAAAGCAAGTGATAAGAAGAAGGGCTCCAAAGAAAAGAAACCCAAAGGAAAATGTTTCCACTGTGGAGTCGATGGGCACAAAGAGAAATCAGGAGTGCATTCTCCGAACCGAAGGAGAAAAAGAAAGGTAAATTTGATTTACTGGTTTTCGTAGCCAATTTAGTGGAAGTTGATAGTCAATCCTGGATAATTGATTCAGGGTCCACTAACCATATTTGTTCTTCTTTGAAGATGCTTAGTTCTTCCAGGGAGCTTGCTGATGGGGAGTGCTCGATGGTAGTCAAAAATGGGGCCGACGTGTCGGCAATTGCAGTGGGAGCTGTTCGTTTAGAATTAGGGAATAAATTTCTTTGCTTTGAATAATGTTTATCGCATTCCCGATTCGTGAGAAGTTTGATTTCAGTTTCGTTGTATGAACAATTGTTTCATCGTTTTCATTTTATAATAATCGACAGTTATTTCGTAAATGGTTTAAACATTTGTCATGCAAATAATGAATATGGGCTTTACATTTTAAGGCCAAATAAACGAACGCTCCTTAACACTGAACTATTTAGAGTAGAACATCCTAAGCCTAAGAAGCAAAAGATTCTTGATAATGATGACATAACAAACTTGATGAGTGAAAATGAGATTGTAAACCAAATACATCTTTATGAGTATATGCTTAAATCTCATGAATTGAATTGTGAAGGAATTGTTGCATTGAAAATGCATGTTTGTAAATGAAAGATGTACAAATGAATAAGCATATGTATTGTTTATGCATCGAATTACTGAAATAGAGAGTAACAAACATGATTGGATAAAGGCATGTTGTGTTAGATAGAGAACTGTATAGAATCGCTAAGCATGAAAATTCTTAGCGTGTAGTTTTTAATTATGCGCAAGTATCGAGTGAACATGAAAGAAGGCCAAGAACAAGAAGCGCAGTCATAGAGAAAGCGTGCGGCGTATAAGCATATACCCCTACATGAGCATACATCGCATTCTTGAACATCGATATTTTGTAATCAAACGAGTTAAAGTCAGAAACATTGTTTTGTACTCCTTTTTGAAGGGGCATAGAATGCCTTTAATGTAAATGTGTTTGTATAAATGTAAATGTTTATGGGCCTATAGTTTTTAATCGTTTCCACAATATTTAAAAAGGCCTTGTGCCTATGGAAAATGAAATGCTTCCGCGTAATTGAAAACTCTAAAATGAAATGACATAAATAAAAATGTTTTTGATAAGATAAATGAAAAAGGTCGGAGTAAACAGGGCTCTGGTTCGGATCCGCCATTTTTGTCGGGGAGGGGATTCGAGTCACGACACTTTTGAAAAAAAAAAATGGGTGCTACACTTTAGTGGCATAAAAGCATCTCGAATTCGGTTCGGACCCGCCAATCTGCTCGGATCAAAAAAGGGGTGTTACATAGGGGCATGCCCCCAACTCAGGTTAGAAAAGGTATGCAAGACTGAATGAAAACAAAAAAAGGCCAAAATAAACCGTGTGAGGCTTGAAGGGCCAACAATAGGATATATCAATGTATGGGTGTGCAATAGGGAATATGGCTACTCGAAGTGATGGCCACCCATCCTTTAACCATGATCTCACGCATAAAACTTCTTCAACTGATCCATGTTGACTGGCTCCATGAACTGATTTTCGCCTAGGTCTATCAGCCAGGCTACTCCCTCTTGGGTCAAATCTTGAATAACATGCGGCCCACTCCAAGTCGATCTAAACTTGCCTCTAATGTCACCAATCAATTCCCTAAGGACTTTTAAGACTAGGTCGCCTTTTTGAAACTTCCTGGGCTTGACTATTTTTCTGAATGCACGGGTCATCTTCTTCTGATAGGCCTGAACATGATCTATTGCTCCTCTCATCCAAAAGGCTAAGCTGATCATAATAAGATTGGGCTTACTCGGCCTTGGATATTTTATGCTCTAGTGCTACTCTTAAAGATCCCATTTCAATCTCAATAGGTAGCACTGCCTCCATACCATACACCAAAGAATACAGGGTAGCTTTAGTAGAGGTATGAAAAGATGTACGATAAGCTCATAATGAGAAAGGGCGCTTTTCTGATTAATCCCGAGAAGTCTCGACCATTATTCTTAAAATCCTCTTGATAGTCTTATTCGCGGCCTCAACTGCCCCATTAGTCCGTGGCATGTACGCAGACGATCTGTGATGCTGAATGCCATACTGCTGAATCAACATGTCCACCTCGCCCTTAAAATGCACCCCTCTATCAGAAATCAACTCGTGAGGGACCCCATATCTGCAAATAATGTGCAATCTGATGAATTTGGCCACCCTGGCCATTGTCAATCTAGCATAGGAAGCAACTTCCACCCACTTGGTGAAATAGTCAATGGAAACTAAAATGTACTCATGCCTACTGGAAGACTTTAAGCAGATCTTCCAATAATATCAATACCCCATATTAAGACAGGTCAAGGGAATGTGAGTGCATGCACCGTATATGCGGCCCATGTATCAAGTCTCGTATTTGACACTTCAGACATCTCTCGTATTAAACCGCAACAACTGCCTCATGGTCAACCTCAAAAGTAGCCAAATCTCTCATGATCTTACGAGTTAGCATATGACCTCCCATGTGTGGCCCACAGACTCCTGCATGAACCTCTCTCATCACTTGATCTGTAAAGACACGGTCTAAACATAATAACAATAGGCCATCAGGCGATCTCCTATACAGTGTATCCCCGCAAACAACAAATTTGGTGGCCAAATGTCTCAATGCTCTCCTATCCTTAGCCGAGGCTGACTCTAGGTAAGCGCCACATGACATAAACTGATAAATATTGTGGTACCAGGGTAGCTCATCTTGATCCTTAATATCTCCAATCAAACAACAGTAAGCTGGTGCAGACCTAGTCTCGATTAACAATGGTCGCACAGTCACTCTAATAGGAATCTCAATTATAGAATCCAAAGTGGCTAACGACGCCAGAAACCGATTCTTTGCTCAGGGCAAATGTATATATCTCAACCCATCAAACCTATCAACCAACAAATCCAAGTAAGCATGGTAGGGCTTTAGCTTCTCATCTCGAAATCCTTCAAATACCCTAAGTCTCGTTGAATAACCGTTGGAATCCCCGTGATCTTCAACCTGCTTAACCCAAGATCGCGTACTTTAGGCTTGTAATGCAAGCCTCATAATTAACTATATTATTCGTCAACCGATGATGATTAGAGAATGTCAACATAATTGATATGGGGAATATGATCACCATGAGGTGATATCAATAGGATACCAATACCAAACCCCAACTGATTGGCAGCACCATCAAAGTACAACCACCATCTTGCGATACTGGTCACGGAAACAAACTTCTCATCAGGAAAATCAACGTCAATAGGTTTGTCATCGACTACAGGCAAAGAGGCCAGATGATCTACAACAACGCTTCCCTTTACTGATTTCTGTGTGACATACTGAATATCAAACTCTGTCAGCAGTACTAACCATCTCATGAGCCTAGACGGGCTTGTCAAACAAATATCTCAATGGATCTAATCGAAAGACCAAAAGTATGGAATACTCTATCACATAATGTCTCAGTGTCCTAGTGGCCTAAACCAATGCTAAACAGAGGCACTCAATCATAATTTATCTGCACTCATACTCCAAAGATCCTCTACGATACTGATACGTTCTTCTCCGAATCATCGAACCGAGTTAGCATGCATCCTGCCATGTCCGAACCGACAAGTATAGAGTTAGAGGGCACCCCGATGTGGGAGGCACTAAAACTAGAGGAGAAAGGAGATACCTCCTAACCTTCTCGAAGGTGCACTATCAATCATCATTCCAAACTATAGGCTAGTTTTTCCTTAGAAGACGGAAGATAGGCTCACATATGCCTGTCAGTTTAGCAATGAAACGGCTGATATACTGTAGTATGCCTAGAAAGCCTCTGATATCTTTCTAGCCCCGCGCATGTCGGCATGGTCCCGATCTCTTCGGGATCAACCCCTATACTTCGCTCACTAACAATGTGTCCCAAAGAATTTCCCGTGGTTACCCCACAGTGCATCTTCGGGGTTCAACCTCAGCTTGAACCATCTGATCCTCTCAAAGAACCTCTATAAGGCTGTTAAGTGATTTGCCCTGTCTTGAGACTTCACTATCATGTCGTCCATACATACCTCGACATCTCTGTGTATCATGTCATGGAAATGAGTAGTAGAAAATCTCTGATAAGTGGCTCCTGCATTCTTCAACCCAAATGGCATAACTCAGTAGTAGTAAGTACCCTACTTAGTAATGAAAGAAGTCTTCTCCATATCCTTTCGAGCCATCAAAATTTGATTATACCTAGAAAATCCATCCATGGAGAACAACATCGAATGTCCTGCAGTGTTGTCAACCAACATATCAATGTGTGGAAGGGGAAAATCATCCTTAAGACTGGCTTTGTTTAGATCACGAAAGTTTACACAAATTCTAACCTTGCCATCCTTTTGTAGAACAGGATGACATTAGCCGCCTACCTACGATACTCAACCACCGACAAGAAGCCAACACTAAGTTGCTTTTGAATTTCTTCCTTAACCTACAAACTCCATCGAGGGTGTAGTCTCCTCAATTTTCGCTTAACTGGCCTAGCATGTGGTAGAATGGGCAAAGGCTATTTAATCCATAAGAAGTCAAGGCCCGATTCATGTCCTCATATGACCATGCAAATACATCCAAGTATGACCTGAGCAGGTCAATCAATCTACTTCTCTCATCAGAAGATAGGGAAGAGCCAATCCTAATCTCCTTGGGCTGAACTGGTGATTAGTGCCCAAAAAGTGCTATTTTGAACCCTATTTTTAATAGGTTTTAAGCGCTTTTTGTGTACTAATTGTTATAATTAACCCAATTTACATATTAAGGTCCCTACTATTCTACTGATCGTACTGGGTGGCAATTTTGCAGCTTTTATGAAATAATTTGAGTCAATATCATTAGAGTCGATCCAAGCACGAAGAATTCGAATAAACTCAACATCATAAGATCGTAGACTAGGAAGGAAAGAAATCGTAAGAAAAAATAGAAGAAAATGAAGCAAGAAGAAAATGGAATTGGAAGTGCTAGAATGGGAAGGGCCAATGGAACAAGAGTCACAGAGAAACTCGATTTTTCGCTAGGGCTAGCTAAATTCATCAGTTGATAGCGAAATTTCTCACCCCGCTATCTCTGTGAATTTTCGCTTAGCTAGCTTAAATTACCGGTTGATAGCCAACTTCAATTTCGCTATCTCATGGACAATCTCGTTGTTAGCTTAAATTTCAAGAATAGCAAATTGTTAAAGCAGCATACAAATGAAATCTTCGATTTCGCTTATCTCTGCAATTTCGCTATTTCCAGCTTAAATTTTCGCTTATCTAGTTTAAATTTTCGCTACATAGCGAAAAATTGTTGTGCATAGCTTAAATTGTTCATTTTGTCATCTTTTTGTAATTAATGCCAACCGACTCATTTTGGGTGTATTACTTACTTGTCCCTTTGTATTAGCCAAATGTTAGGGCTTTCTTGTATTTTCATTTGGGTTGGCTATAAGCCACCTTATAAGCTCAGAACCCTAACTTTCTTTCGCACATACGCTGCATCTTCTCTAGTTTTCTCTTCTTCTCTCCCTTTTTGGTTACAAACACCCTCCAAGGATGACAACTGAGGATGATGCTAAACCATCACCTCTTCTTGAAGTAAAAGGCCGCAGAGGATCTTAGGCCACGGTGGTCTCCATTTGCTTCATGCAAAAGAGTTTTGTCATTTTGGTTCCTAAATTTTCATTTCTCAGTTTAAAGTTTTGATAAGCTTTTCGCCAATACTTGGCAAGCTTTTGTGGTTTAGTATTCTTTATTTAGATACACTAATATCTATTAGTTGCTCTTTACGAGCCACTGAGGTAGGTTAAGGGGTTAGGGTTTCACTGTCATGCATCTACTTTGATCAATACTTGGTAATCTTTGTGGTTCAAAGGATGCTTATTATTAGATCCACCAGATTCATTGGGCTACCCTTTACGAATCATCATAGATGAGTCAAAACAGATTTTCAATTAGGGAACCATAAATAAAGCAAATAAATGCTTTCTATCAAAAGGAAAATTATTGTGGTTTAGGTTTTAATGCCAATGAAGATCCGGCTCGGGATGACACTATGCGTCATCTTCTAACACGAGGAAATTAACCCTAGACCTCTCGCTAGCCTAGGATCTTAAACTCGCTGGCCCACTCGCTTCAAGGAGTTCTATTTTACATTTTATTTTATTTAAATTTCGCTTCCAACCATCAACTCCCCTGCTTACTCAAGCCTAAAATCCAAATTTAATTCACTCAATTTTGATTTCACTCAAATCATTTCCAGACGAAGAAAACCCATCCTCAGAAATTCGAATTTAGACCTATTATACTCAGAAGAGCTTGACTCACAAGCAGTTAGAGGAACTTAGGATATAAATTTTGTTGATTCCGATCGTTCTACTATGGTACGAATCAAATGGCGCCGTGTCTGTGGATGGTGCCTTAGTGCATTTGGATTTAATCGTGGAACACTTCTAGATCCTCATCACAAGTCTCGTGAATTTCCCTTTTATCATTTTGGCGCCTATTTTTCTGGGCTTTATTTCACTGTTAAAAAAAAAAAAAAAAAGGTTATGATCGCTTGGGTTGCCTCGTCACTGTGAGGGAATCCATTTCGTGGATCAAAAATTTCATGCAAGCATTCCACTGTGCCTGTGGGAAATCGACCGAGAGAAAATGGAACCCCACATGAAGAGAGCAATACACGAGAGTAACTCTAGGGCATATATGACAATGAGGGACCATAGGAACCTCGTATGGCAAAATCGCTTGAACCCGAGAGAAACCAAACCCACCGATCCATGAGGGCCTACAGAGACCATCGGATGAGTGCACCTCCTACATGGTGCCTCCATAGGCGTGCCTGCTCAAAGCCAACCACTACCCACCCTCCCCAACAGCAAGCACTGACCTTACCAAACTAGTGGGTGATCGTAGAAACAAAAGGAATTCAATGTCCAATTGAGTGAAAAATCCATACCGAGGAGAATTCTCCGACCAAAGATTAGATAAGAACAATGATTTTGAGCATAAATGGGACAACTCAGAAGATTCCAATCAAGACCTAATCAATTGAAGAAGCAGTTGTCCACTCAGAGGAAGGGTGCCAAAGTGACACCATGGCGTAGAAAAAGGCCAACAATGTACTCACACGAGGAGCTTATAGAGGATTTTATTGAATTATCTCGTTGATCGACCGAATCCTCGATATGTGATGTTGTTTTCCACCAAGAAGAAAATCATCTTTGTCGAACGAGGAGGCAAAGAAACAAAAGCAAAGTGGGAAGTGCTCAAAAGAATGTCCTTCAACCAATTCCCACGTGACCGAACCTCCCACCGCTGACTCGCCCAAGCCACCAAATGCCCACGCGCACTTCGCCTGACCAAGTGTACATTGCCAACACCTCGCAAAGACAACCAACATCTAAAACACCCGCTCCCAAAGGTAAGTCCAACTCCATCACCGCATGCTACGCAAAACTTCAAGAGATTAGTGGCCTCGTACATAAGTTTGCCACTACATCAAAGGCACAGCAACTACCTGCATGGCATGGTTGGTTCTATGTCCCAGTTTGGAGCACCCGAACCCCTCGCATTTATAAGCCCCTCCCCCTTTTGCTTTAATTTGTTTTGTTTGCTTATTTTATCGTATTTATTTTGATTTCTTTAATTTTTCTTTAGATTATCTTACCTTTTTAGTTAATTTATGTTTTTAGATTAATTTTTACTTTTTTGCAAGTTTTATTAATTTTTCTTGCACTAATTTTCAAATTTTTTTAAAATCTCGCCCTCGGGATTGAAAATCAAAGGGTGCCAGTAGCTGCAGAATTTTTCAATTATAATAAAATTTCGCAATCCCAGCTAAAACGCTTAAAATTTGTTATGTATGGAATCACACAGCTGCAATTCATGAATTTAGCGAAAAATCTCGAGGAGACGAATTGAAGAATTTCGCTTAGGGAACAAAGGAGTTCGCTTAGCTAGTGAAATTTAGCGAAATCACCACTACAGACAAAAGTCACATAAAGGCTATTTGTTTTTTTATTTTATTTTGCTTGTTTTTGTTTCTTTTATATTTTATTATATATTAAAAAAATGTTTGTTTTCAGATATATTATTTTTATTTCAAAAAAAAAAATTATTTTATTTTTATTTTTATATATATTATTTTATTTAAAAATTATTATTATTGTTTTTATTTATATATATATATATATATATATATATATATATATATATATATATATATATATTATTTTTATTTTATTGATTTAAAAAAAAATCAAAAATCAAAAATTTTCGCTATTAGACATAGCGAAATTTTCGCAAACGTAGCGAAATGCCTAATTTTCGCTAGCTAGCGAAATTTCGCTAGCTTAGCGAAAATTTCGCTAGTTAGCGAAAATTTTTCGCTATGCCCCACAGTTTTGACCTCCAATTTTGTTTCGCTCATAACTTTTTCATCTGAACTCCGTTTTAGGCGTTCTTGGTACCGTTGGAAAGCTTAGAGAGTGTAGAATCCAAATATGGCCAGAAATAACATTTTTGAGATTATTATGAAAGTGTAATTTTAAAAATGGTCCAATTGGTCACTTTTTTCCTCTCTTTTCTTCTCCTTACTTGTTTATTTGAAGCCCAAACGAGGAATATGTCATGGAAAGCTTGCAAAGTTTCCTATCCAGAAATGATCACATCTCATCATGGAGGCAACACTTCCTTCACTTTCCATTCCGAGCCCCATTTCTGACACCGATGCTCGTCAGAGAAAGGCAAAGGAAGTGGATTTTGCATTTATGTTTTGTTATCATTTTGTTCAAGCTCATTTTGTGATGTTTAGTGGCTTGTTGGGTTCCTTTCTATAAAGTCACTATACTAAACAACTTACTTTTTCAAAATATGGACCCATTTTGTAATCAAAATTTTTTTTGTGGTTTTGCCTAACCTGTGGTTTGAAAAATTGAAGCCGTGTCCACCCTATTGATGTTAGATTGGTTCTATGCTTAGTTGGAGTGAATGATTAGTTGAATTCTTATTGATTTCGACCTTTTCTTCCACCTTTAGCTAACCACACAAAGCACATTAGATTTCATCGATAGGACTCAAAACTGTGCACCCTCCTTTACTTTCGCATAATCCTACCCTAGTTTCATCAATTAATCTTAATAGGTTAAGGACCCTTGTGGAAAAGAAAAAGAAGAAAAACAAGAAAAAAGAAAAGAAAAGAAAAGAATAAAATTGCAATGCTTTGCCTCAAACCTTCACCGGTCGGGAGCCCACCGACTTGTTCGCACGGGTGGACGGGTGGGAGTTTAGCAAGTTGTAGCCGAGTCTCAAATCATTCAAGTCCGGTGAAACTCCGAAGAGTCAGGTTGAAAGATCCCCATGACTTGCGCCCTAAACTCCAATTGGTTGGGAGTCATCGGTAAGATCCTGCTATGGATCCCTTTGGTGGAGGTCGATTCCTCAAGACAGACCCTACAAACGCAAAGGAATTGGTGGAATAAGAGAGGCGTGGTCCCGACCATTTAGGCTGGTTAACATTCTAGGCCGTGGTAGTATCTAGGGTCAGGGAGAGTGCAGCTTGATCTGCGATTGCTGAGAGCCGATCAAATAAAACACTTAGATTTTGGTGGAAGTTTCGTTGATTCACCGAGATCAGACTTTCGATACTCAATTTCAGACATGGTATTCATTCTCTCATGATAGTTATCGGGATTAATTACATTGATGATTCTTACTTAAGGTCAGGCATTACTATTTCACAACCTTTTTGAAATACCATTTTTGTGCATACTATTTTGTTATCATTTTGTATGTTCTCTCTTTCTTTCTTTCTTTCATTGCTAAGGGACTAGCAATGTAGGTCGGGGGTGATTGAAGGCCCAAAAGTGCTATTTCAACCCTATTTTTAATAGGTTTTAAGCGCTTTTTGTGTACTAATTGTTATAATTAACCCAATTTACATATTAAGGTCCCTACTATTCTACTGATCGCATTTTGTGGCACTAAGTAGCTTTTTTGCGAGCTAATCATGCCAACATTGTCGAAGTAGATCCAAGCACGAAGAATTCGAAATAAACTCAACATCATGATCGTAGACTAGAAGGAAAGAAGAGAAGAAAATAGGAAGAAAATGAAGCAAGAAGAAAATGGAAGAGAAGCAAAGAGAACAAAGGGCCAATGGAACAAGAGGTCATAGGAGAAAACTGGATCTTTCGCCAGGCTAGCGAAAATTCACCGCTGATAGCGAAATTTCACTCGCATTCGTGACTTCATAGCTAGCGGTAAATTAACGTTGATAGCGAAATTTCACTCGCTTATCTTCTTGTGACTTCGCTGTTAGCTAAATTTCGCTGGCTAGCAAAATTGGCAAGGCATAGCGAATTCTCTCGATTTCTTATCTTCAGGCAATTTCCGCTTACCTAGCTGGCTCGCTTATCTAGCGAAATTTTCGCCACAGTACAAAAATTGCTGTGCATAGCTTAAATTGCCCGCCTTGTCATCTTTTGTACTAATGCCAACCGACTTCATTTTGGTGTATTACTTACTTGTCCTTGTATTAGCCAAAATGTTAGGCTTTCTTGTATTTTCACACATTCGTTGGCTATATAAGCCACCTTATAAGCTCAGAACCCTAACTTTCTTTTCAAGACATACGTGCGCATCTTCTCTAGTTTTCTCTTTCTCTCATTTTCTCTCCCTTTCTTGGTTACAAACACCCTCCAAGGATGACAACTTGAGGATGAGCGGCTAAAACCACTTCCTCTTGGAAGTAAAAGGTCACTGGGGTGAGATCTTTAGGCCGCCGGTGGTTCCACTGCTTTCATGCAAAGAAGTTTTGTCATTTTGGTTCCTAAATTTTCATTTCTAGGTTTAAAGCTCTTGATGTGCTTTCTTTGGCCAAATACTTGGCAAGCTTTTAGGGCTTTCAGTACTCTTAGATTTAGACACTAATATCTATTAGTCAGTTTTACGAGCCACCGAGGTAGCCAAGGGTTAGGTTTCACCGTCTCAGGCATCCACTTTGATCAATACTTGCAATCTTTTAGGGTTCAGTGGATGCTTACATAGATCCACCGAGATTCATTAGTTACCTCACGAACTATCAGAGGATGAGTCAAAATGTATTTTCACCGTAGGGAACCATAAATGTTAAATAAATGCTTTCTATCAAAAGGAAAAATTATTGTGGTTTAGGGTTTTAATGCTAAATGAAGATTCTGCTCGAGATGACTATATGTCATCTTCTAACACGAGAAATTAACCTGGGACCTCTCGCCAGCCTAGATCTAAACCCCGGGCCCAACGTCAAGGAGTTCTATTTACATTTTATTTATTTAAATTTCAGTTTTCCAACCATCAACTCCCCTATTTTTACTAAGCCCAGTCCAAATTTAATTCACCAATTTTGATTTCACTCAAATCATTTGTAATGAAGAAACCCATCCCCTCGTGTTCGACCCTAGACCGCTATAGCATCAGAGTAGCTTGACTACTAAGTAGTAGGGAGGAACTTAGGATATAAATTTTGTTGATTCCGGATCACCCTACTGTGGCACGAATCAACTGGTGTCCCAAAATCTATCAACCTTGTGCTACCAGTAATGTGTGTAACTTTCCTGTCCTCGTGATCGAATCACACTCTAACCGTCACCACATTAAATCTCCTATGTCATCAACATCATATATATATGTTGTGGGTGCTGTGGTGGACCAAAGGAAAATGTCGTGGACACTAGAAAATACCGAAAATACTCATGTCATTGCCACCATCGAAATATCATCAAAGGTGACAACCGAACATGGTGTCAAAAGAAAGAGGTGGGTCCATAGAGTCAGATCCTTTCTTAACATAAACAGTATTATGAATAATATTAGTAGCAACAAGTCCATCATCATCATCTATCTAGCATAGAAATCCCAAACATATCAAAAACAGAGCAGGGCCTAGGTAGGGCTACATCCAGAATGTGGCTAGTGCTGATCATGTCCATCACATCACAGTGTGCATCATAAAGTGTCACATCCTCAAAACCAATAGATGCTTAAACTCCAAGCATGTCAAAGCATACCTGTGGCCTTGGGTCAGATCAAGGATGCGCCTATGCCGATCATGTCCATCTCGCTATGTAAGTATTTAAGGAGTCATTTCCATCAAGATCATCCCCAAATCCATGTAGGTCATAGTTAAGGACCTCGTGGAAAACACATAGAGACACTAGTTCGTCCTTGATTTAATGCAATTTTATCATGGCACCAGGTGCCTTAATAGTCTTAGAATTAAAACACATATGTCCCAAGGCCTGCTGGATGCCTTGGATCCCGTCTGTCTCTAAAGAATGAGCAGTACCCCTTGTGTGGGGTTCATGCTTTGATCCTCTAATAAAGTAGTCACCAACCGAAAGGTAAACTGAGGAGGGGATAATCGAATCGGAACCCTAAACAAGCGAATCCTCACTTATATCTCGCGCAACCACGCATGTCCAAGGAGTGTAACCCAACCCATAGGTATGTCAATATCATCAACTGTGAAAAGTAAACTCACACGACCTCCTATTAGCAACGACTCCAACTCCCAAGCCAGCATAGGACATGCCTCCTCATCATACTAAGTACCAGTGTCAACTGTTGA
This sequence comes from Tetrastigma voinierianum, assembly GCA_016808115.1. NCBI lineage: Eukaryota > Viridiplantae > Streptophyta > Magnoliopsida > Vitales > Vitaceae > Tetrastigma > Tetrastigma voinierianum. Next base: position 64,154 of record JAEQBH010001948.1, on the reverse strand, counting down.
TCTAGTAAAGACATGTGACACTGTGTCTCACACATCCTGGGAACCGACAACCTTAACCTCATCGAAAGTAAACCCGGTTAAATGTAGGTCATCCTCACTATGGTTGATGTAACACAGTTCGAAGAAGTAACAACATCCTATCGGGACCGCATCGTGGATAATGCACCCTCATGTATGCGAATTTCAACTTCCGATAAAGGAAGCATGGTATATGACCCACCCCATGAATCTATAGAAGCAAGAAGCGTGTTAAAGGATGACTGAATCCTCAAAACCTGAAATATTATGGAGTATCTGATTACCCAATCATGATATGTGTACTAAGTGTGCCCATAACTGTCCTCTAAGTCCCATCATAAGCTCTGACGATCTGTGAAGAAGGCCCAAAATTAGTCGGCGAAAATCCATGTGCAATGGCAGTAAGTAATAGACAGACGTTCAGGGCGGAGCCGTTGTCTGGTAGGACAAACGACACCCGACGGCCTAAACAATCAACGTCACTGAATAAGGGTCGAACATGATCTAACCCCGTGGTAAAATCATTATTTAAAAACAATGCATGTAGCTCTATCGGTTGGTAGAAAGTAAATAAGCCCCTCAAGGGTAGTGGCAGTGTCAACTCTGATATGACTAAGTACTCTGATCAATGCATCTCTATGAGTAATGGATGAGGCTAATAGGCTCCAGATGGATGTACAAGACTGTGTAGTGCTCAGATGGTGTAGAATCTCATCATCCTCTCTCTGAACATCCTCTCTAGTTGTTGTGCCAACAAATGGCCTGTCAACGAGTGGAGGCTGAGCTACCCTCCCACTTCGTGTAACAATCTGAACATCCTGTGAATATGCCCATACTCCTCCAGAAACAAAATGAAGGGTGTCATAGGCGGAACATGCTACAAGTATACGGTTGAAATTGAAGTCTATTTGGGAACCTCATCTGGGATAAGTCTGAATGGCCTAGGGATTTGCTGGCCAGAGGTGTATCCACTAAAATCTGAGTCTGTGTATAAACTGATCGGTTGTGGAGCCTTTCCATCCCATCTCATCATGAATATCTTGTCTCCCTAAAACTCAACCGAATGTACACTACCCATGGATGGAGGTACAACTCTTGTGTCCTGAGTGGGGAGCAGGTCTGTAGTCACTACAGGGCATCCTAAATCAACCAAACCCTTATCAATCAAGTCTTGGTAGCCAGTTTATCTCAAAGATCGCACAACCTGCCCTCAGACATGGCCCGCTCCGATGATAGGCAAATTGAAGATATGTCCTAAATCCTAGTGGGGTAAGATGTGGTGGTGGTCTGGGTGTTATTGGAGCAATCAAACCCCTTCAACCAAATCTCTAAAATGCTTCGACCAATGGCATCCCAGTCATGTAACCGCTTCAAATTTCATTTCTGAGGCAGCCCACACCGTTGATGGTACCAGATAGGTGGCCTCTAAGGTGCAAGCTGCAGTATATAACGGGTCAGGCGGGGATGTAGATATGTAGGGCCCCGCCTACCATAGGAGCAATTTGTCTATATTGATCCTATTGTACCATCTGGTAAGGAATATCTGAAGACTGTCTATGAGTCTGTGGCTCGATGTACCAATAGCACCAATATCTGATAATATGGGGCTTGACCCCAAAGCCCCCTTTGAATCTGTGAGGGGAAGAGTCCACTCATAACCTCTAGCTATTCCTTCCTCGATTCCATAGAGGCCCGAACTATGATCCAAAGTTTGTCTCGTGAAAGCCCATGAGATGCCTAGCAACTCCAGTTCAAGATTGAGCATAATCATGCTGGATTTGATCGCGCCTAAGGGTCTATCTATAATCTATGATATCTTCTTCCCTCCAACAGAGATAAATGAAGTGACTGACTCATCCGGCCTCTGCCTGAGGGCCTCTGCCTGACTGTCTCATAAACTCCTGTCCCAAAGCAGCCCATGTTCTATGTCTCGAAGGGTCCAATGAGGTAAACCAACGCTGAGTGGCACCACTCAGTGACAGAGGGAATAGCATAATCATCTATGCTTCATCCAATCTATGCCCGCACATAACAGCGCTGTATAACTGCAAGTGAATACAGGGGCAACCTATCCCCGTGTACCTCTCAATGTCCGGCATGCGGAACTTAACTGGCATGGCTACCATTGGAAGGTCATCATATCCGTCCCAACCTATAAATCCATTAGAAACATGTAGAGACCTGATCCTCTGCTCAATCCTATCGATACGAGCTTAAGTGTTATCAATAATTCGTGCAAGGGCCACTACATAATGTGGTATGGTCTTAGTCTGATCGTGCAGTACAAATGCTCCAGCTCGTGGGGTTGATTAAACAAGTAGTGGTGGTGGAGGTGGAACTGTATAGTCCTGTGGTACAGTGGGTCCAGATGGTGGTAGTGGTGGTGGAGGTGCAAGAGAGCCGCGTGGAGCGCCTCCCCAAAATTGACAATGGTCGGGTCTCGATGCCCATCAATCCTCTATCCTAAATTCCACATGGGCAACCCGAAGATGCCATGGTATCGATAATCTCAAATGAACCGATCAATAGTGTACTCGAGGGTCCATATCTCTATGATCCGACATCTCGTCTAACCGTCAGGCACTCGATCCTCTAACAAGTTGATTCGCGCTTACTCGCAGGTGAGCGGAATCAACAATATTTGTTTCCTATAGCCTCCCCATCGCCGTAGTCAAGCTACCGCAAAGATAAATGTCTGGTGGTCAACACGGGGACGGGTTTTCATCCTACTAATGATTTGCATTAGTGTTTGAAAATTGGTGAGGCTTTAGTTTGATTCTGGAATTTTGTTAAAATGTGGAGGTCAAGTTGTTCACCGGTTAACTAATGGCTAAATAAAGTGTGGAAATGGTAACTAAGGCTCGGGTCACTACTGATAACACGGGGGTATTACGTTGTCCTCTGTTATTTCTCGCATTGGGGCAATTGACATATAGTCAAAGCCAAAACCGGATCTTTGTTTAGTTATAAAACCTAACCCTAAAAACCACTCTTATTTGAGTCAACCCAAGTACTAAGCATTCGAAGTCCCATTCAATTTGAAACCCTAGCATTTAACCTCATTCCCATGGCTCGTAAATGACATCTAAAGAATGTTAGTTCATCTACCATTAAGAATGCATTGAACCCCAAAGCATGGCAAGTATTGACCAAAGGGAAGACATTAAATGGCATTAAACCCTAGTTTGGAAAGCTGGGAACCATAAATGCAGTACCTGTAACAATCAAAGCATGAGGACAACCTGCAGCAGCCCCAAAACTAAGTTGAAGAACCCTCCTCTCATATTATGAGGTTTAGTTACATCCCTTGAGTTGTCATCCTCAAGGTGTTTATAAATGAGAAAATGAGAGAAAGAGGGAGAGAGAAGAGAGCAAAATGAGACCTAAATGAAAGTCATGTGAAAACTTATAAATGAAAGTCAGTTAGGGTTACAAAGAGTGGAGGTTTATATACCCAACCCTAAAGTGTGAAAATACAAAAATACCCCAAAATATGAGATTACATAAGGGTCAAATGGTAATACATCAAACGTGGTCGCTTGGGGATCAAGTATACCAAACACAGGGGCTGAGATTTCACATGTAGGAAATTTCACAAGATAGCTGGTGCCTGGCTACATGAAATTTCGCTAGCCTAGCGAAATTTACCAGAGATAGCGAAAATGAGAAATTTCGCTAGCAAATGTGGAATTCGGGCTTAGCTAGCGAAATTTCACTGGTCATTTAAAATTTCCAATTTCGCTAGTATTGCAATTCGCTGATGATTACAATTTTCGCAATCCCAAATGCACTTTCGCAATCATGTTTAAAAACTGGGGATTGCTCCCGTCTCTACTTGCTCACCGCATCCTTCGCACTTCTTATTCATCACTCTCGCTTCAATTCTTCACCAATCTTGATATTTCATCGCCGGCTCCTGAAATCATCGAGGATTCTCACATTCAACACCAATAAGAAGCTGCTTGTTGATCAAGTTCTTAAAAACCTCGCAAACTATCCAAACAATCTCAAATGGAATTAGTGAACTATGGACTCGCGCACATCAATTTGCTTAATTTATATGATTGCACTCAAAAGCACTCAAACCTATCTTTAATGTGGCTCAAAATAGCACTTTCGGGTACTCAATCACACCCCCTAACCGACACGTTGCTAAATTCCTTAGCAATGTTAAACAAAAAATGGGATGCATGTCAGGCTTTTACAAAGTGTATTTGGGTCAAAAAGTGTATGTACGGATTAGCCTTACCTTTAGCATGAATAATTTACACCCTGTATGAAAACCGACATGAGAGAACAAAAACCATATAAAAACAAGTTTTAAGGCAATGCCAATTTCACGGAAATCAACTTGAATTTCCACCAAAATCTAATTGTTCCTAAGGAAACCAAGTTGAGCCAATAAATTGCAAAGTTATTCCCTCCCCCCAACCTAGCTACTGCCATGGCCATAAACTGTTAAACAACCTAAATAGGATTAGCTGGGGTCCTCTATCTTTATTCGACTAAATCGTAGGTGCAATGCCACAAACTCGACTTCACCAAGTCCGTGAACGGGGTCCACCGATGATCTCAAACCAATTAAGGTTTAGGGCATCAAGCCAAAAGGATCACTTGACCACAAACTCTGCAAGCTTCACCCCGGACTCCGACTGACTTCGAGAATTAAGCACCTACAACACGCTAAACTCTACCCATCCACCCATGTAACGAACACTAAGCCGGTGACTCCCAACCAATGAAGGTTTAGGGCACCTAGTTTTAAAGGCTTCGCCATATACCCCCTGACCGTGTTCCTGGGTTTCAAGCAAAGTGTCACGCTTTTATTTTTCTTTTTCTTTTCGATTGATTTTTTTTTCGAAGACTCTACTGTCTTCTTCACTGGTAACAAACCTATTATAGTCACAACAAGCTTAAGGCCGGCTTTGCAAAGTGAAAAGAGGTGTATAGCTTCGCAACCTATTGGCACAACCTGAAGTGCAGTGTGTGAATTAGCTAAAGGGGGAATGTTCAAGGTCGAATATGCTGAAATCTCAATTGACCAAAAACTAAATCATGCATGGAATTGTCCTATCATTAAGGTAACATACAGGGTTTCAATTTTTCAAATAAAGGCAAGAGAATATACACAAAATGGAGACACAAAAATGAATTACAAAAGTGTAGTAAAATGTAAATAGTGCTATAAAGCTTGATATAAATCCAAATGGCTAATACATGCTTGATAGCTAAACATAACAAAATTACCACCGCTACTATCAAGCACATACGAATCCCGCATAAAATGAGTAAAGTAAATGATAAAGCCAAAACCTGCATTAAAACATATTGTGAAGATACTTAACTCTAACTTTTCCTCCCAAACCAAAGTAGAAACATGTCATAGGGTAGGAAATTTAGAGACAGGAGGTGACCACCTCAATCTCGCTGGTGGTGGATCCAGGTCACACGTGGCCAAAGACATTCCAAGGAGGTCATTGCCGCCGCCGTGGCTCATCTCGAAGGGTAGAAACATGCGGGAGACCGAGGTGACTCATGATCTCGGCAGGAGCATGGTGTATGACAAAGGTTTCCAAAGTGGTCTCAAACAGTCAATCTCTGTCCATCGATGCCCGGTAGTGGCCAACGAACGTACAACATCCATAATACCGCGAGCCCCCGAACCGACATGAATCGCACCTGCAGGAGAGCGCCGGGCACAGAGCATGATGGGTCGGGGTACAATAGGGTCGTGGGTCGGGCAGCGGGAGGAGGAGACGGAGGGAGATATATCCGCACCGGACTCCTCTCCATCTCTACCTCGAGAGCAAGATCATCTCTCCTCCGGGTCCTCCTCGCCTCCCCATCCGCACTCCTCCCCGGTCCTCGTCAGAGGAGAAAAGAAATCTGGGCATCACCATGGCTCTCCCATAGACGTGGACCCCGAGTGGGCATCCGATCCCTCCTCGATACTGGCTCCTCCGGAAAGCCCAAGTGCTCCCAAGACCCGGCTCAAGCAAATGGTGATTAACAAGGTAGATTCCTTCGCCGAAGCCAGCCCTTGCTATGGACCTATCTTCGAAGCGCAAGAAGGCTGGCCATCACCAACCCGCAGGGATTGAACCGTAATCCCCCGAGATCCCGGTGATGCAGCCTCGAGTATGGCTCCCCTACCGACGAAGGTCAGAATCTGAATAGCCTGTCCGGAGCAGGTGGTCCACTAAAAGCATCTGAGGCGGGAGCTGCCTCCTAAAAAGTACTGGTCCAGCCGTAGTGTCTCGAGCGAGACAGCGGACCATCTCCCTTTGTGTCGGCTGAGGCCAATCTCGATAACCTTCCAGATCGCCGTCACCGGGCGTGCCCACGCGCCATGTCCGCCGCCGAGCACCCCGCCGATCATCAATACCGAATCTCGAGCCCACGACTCGACGCTCCCGAAGTCTGGAGGTAAACCGGGCGACCACCCGGATAGAATCGCCTGGCCGCGGCGGCGCCAGGAGTAATGCGCACCGCCCTCATGGAGTCCCCGAACTGTGTTAGCGGTTAGCTCCGCACGTCGTAATACACCTCCATGGAAAATCTCCGACATGGAGCCCGACGCTCCCCCACCCGGGTCCCAACAAACAATGGTCAGCCCGATCCTCGAGGCGTGCGATAACCCAGGGTGATGAGGTCTCCTCTCACAGCCAGGAAGGCGACTACCGAGGCCTAGATGATGAGGACTCCCTCTGACCTCGATGTACGGCCCGCTTGGAGGGCCGGCCCTCTGATCGCCTCTCGGTGCACCGGGAGGGGGCCCGCAGGTCCCATCCTCGCCCGTACCTCCTCAACCCCCGGGCCTCTCCGAGACCGGCCGTCGGGACTACCGCGTACCAGCTTCAACTGGTAAAACCGAGAATGGGTACCCGCAAATTTCGCAGTGTCCGACCTCCATCTCCCGAGGCCGACCGACTCGCCCGAGGCGACCCACCGGGTACGCACCATATCCGGCGTCGAGCGACACGTATACAGCGCGTGGCTCACTCGCCAGGAAGCAAAGCAGGCAGGTGCGAACATAGAGATCGGACCGGTGGCCTGTGGTCGAACCAAGATACGCTAGCCAGCACCCGCTAGGGTCAGCCGGGCACCGCCAAGACTCAAGGTGGCCGGACGGGCACGCACGGCAGTCGATCCGTGGCACTGGATCGACGACGCGTCGGGCTCGTGCACGTGCGCTGGGCAGGGGTGCGTATCGTGCGTGGCGCGGCTGACAACTGGCTGGCTAAGGGTCGAGCATGGACCTGAGCGGCACTGAATGGCACCCGGTGGCAGTACAAAGGCTCAGGCGGCCTACCCGCACTAGCGCGAATAGGCGAGGCACCACGGGCTCCTGAGCTCTGGAGAGGAGAGGGAAAACTTTTGGAACTCGGTGGATCGTGGTTCGAGGCCTTCCCTCCCTTTAAATAAAGCTCTGAAGGGTAGCGAAGAGCCACCGGGCTGATTTCGCTATAATAGCGAAATTGAGCCAAAATCAAGGTTCACTCAATAAAAAAATAATAATTGATTTAAGCACATTGAAAACAAAATCAACAAGAATTATTATTCTAAACAAAAATTTAAAAAATAAAAATAAAAAATTAAATTAAACGTAGTTACTTAAAAGGAAATAGCCAAAACTGAAATTACTTTTCAAAAGGGAAAGTTACTAAAAATAGAAACCATCGAAATTAATCGATTTTTAAAAAAAAGTAAAAACTTTTTGAGCTGCAATTTGGTTTCATTTGACACCAAATCACCTCAATTCTTACTAACTCCATTCACAGGGGTCACAGAGTGAGTCTGCAACCCTGCAAGTAGTTGGCTCAGGTCACAGCCCTTCATGCTTGGTCCCTTCTTGTTGATTTTCTTCTCACAGGGTGATTTTGGGCTGACCAATTGCTCTACATGGACGACCATATAACTCCCAAACAACCTGCTTCATCTCGTTAGCCAATTCTTGCAATTTATGGATCTCGCTTCCCGCACATGCACTAACCGAGTTGCACTTCATTTCTTCCTTCTCATCATCCTCCACCCGGTTTGTGCTTGTGGCTCAAGTGAAAATGTCGAGCTCCAATGTCGTTGCCAAATGTGAGTCAGATGACTCCATTTCTAAGCAATTGATAATTGCATCAGGCTGTGGCTAAAAATGGTCTTCCTGTGATAACTCCATTACGATCAGCTCCACTTGCAATCGCTCTAAGATCGCACTACAAAGTCTACTCGGGTAGTAGAATTTGTCTACCTTCACCAACACATCCCTCAACCACTCCTTAGGAATCTCACCGATCTACGCCCAATGACAAAGTGATGTCAGTAAGCTCAGCTCCCTAAACCTAACTCGCTTATACACCGAGTATGGCAAGAGGCTTAATCGCCCCCAAATCGAAAGCAATGCCCCACCCATGCAAGTCCCTCCAATGTTGACTGAAATTGTGGGGGTTCCTGGATCCTTGTATTTGACTGGGGTCTTCATGGATTATGGCACCGACTCCTTCTGCTAGTAGAAGGCTTCCTTCTCAATGCCAATCCCTTTGATCAGATGTAGATCTTTCAAAACTTTGCATAGTATAGACTTGTTTGATGATGTCCAAAAGGTATGTCGACCTTCAATTCATTTTAGGATTTCAGATGCCCGTCTCACAGGATTCCTTCTTCTACTCTTAATGCCCGGGAATGATATGGCACGCACGCTTCATTGAGTCCCTCACCGATGGTCACCCTCCTCAGTCCACTCTTTCCTTGCATGTTTCTTCAAGAGCCCATGGGCACGGCTCTATTTCTTCCAATTCCGCAGTGATTATGGATTTCACTTCATCCATCCCCTTCGAATTGTCGGATGAACCTACCTCATGTACCCTTTCGATTTGCAATGCTCGAAGCGGAACCTTCCTCTCCCGTACTTCCGCAATATTGTTGATCTTTGTGATTGAATACTCAAAAGAGGTTGTCTATTTTTGATTAAGATTGCTCGAGCCCATCTATTCTTTTTTATTCAATGTACTTTCGCATGGTCAATCCTTTTCGCCAATTGTACATTGATCCCCTTTGCTCCTCCACAAATTTCCTACCACCTTGCTCAAATTCAAGATGGCTCGTCTAACCTGAGAAGAGGATGGTGGTGGTTGAGGGATGAGGAAACCAAACTGTTTGGCACCAAGTACATAGGCAGGAGGGGATTGGGTTTCAGGAGAGGCCAGGATTTTTCCTAATCGAATTGTAGGTATTATACGGGCATCAAGCTGTGGCTTGTATCACCTACAACATTTGCATATTCTGACATCAAATCCTTCACCGAAGAGGCAGTCGGATGATGTTCTCCTGATTAACAAAGTAGCTGACAACTCCGATGAATGGGTTGGCTCGTGCAAGGTTTTCGCCACGCCCTGCACTTCATGGAGCTTCTTTCCTTCTAAATTCTCCTCCACCTTCCTAGCAGTATCGAGATTTTCGCTTTCATTTCCATGTCCTCTCGAAGTGTAAAAATTCCTCCCTTTGCGAGCCGAGGGTCTCATTTTCCACTTTTCCTGGTTTGGCCTATCCCAACCCTCGAAGTTTCACCACATAACTCAAGAAATCCATAGCTTCGTCTGAATTTTTACTCAAAAAATCACCTCCACACACATGGTTTCTAGCAATTGCTTCATGGCAGGGACATACCATTATAGAAATGATTCACTCAACATCCGTGTGCGAAACCATGATGTGGGATAAGTAATCGATGGTCTCCATGAATCTCTCCAAAGATTAGTAGAATTTCTCACACATAGCCAAGTAAGTGTAAATATGCCTCTTCAAACTCCGCTGGGTCTTCGTTGCAATCAAGAATTTCTTCAAAATTTAGTTTAAGATCTACCAATTTCTAATCGTTTCATTCTCGTGTGTTGAGCCATATTTTGACTTTGTCCTTGAGGGTCAATCTGAATGCCTTCACTTTGAGCAACTCCATGTCTGCTATTCTCCTAAAAGTTATGCATACTCCTCAAAACTCGATATGTGAATATGGATTTTCATTCTCCATACCATGAAATGTGGGAAGCAGGGGCACTAGGTAGGGTCTCACTGCTACATCCTTAGCAGGAGGTATGATGCAGGAAGGAGCACTCACTCTAGAAGGGTGTATGTGTTCCCTCATCGACCGTATGTCGCTTGATCCATAGGGGTGCTTGTCGACTTCATTGCTCCTCGTGTAGGATCCATTTGTCACCGTGGCACACCGATTTCACAACTTTGTTCAATTGGCACTCACTCTTGCAGTCTACCCGATGTCACTGGTCCCAAAGTGGCCGCATAAACACCTGGTTAAACAAAAATGGAAAATGTAACAAAGAACACAACAAAGCTCGCTAAAGAAGACAAGCAGCAAGTAAAAAACAAAACTGACCGCAAGAAACAAAACAAAGGCAAGAATCGGGTAAGTGAAGAAAACTTGCAGTCCCTGCACACTTAATTCAAAAAGGACTGAAAGGTCACCAACACTTATAATGTGGATTACAAGTACACATTAACTCATCATACGTAATTGCACCATCCCTAAGAACTGAGTCATTTGATTCGCGTTGTACCGCAGGTGAGCTAATCAACAATATTTGCCTCCTATACCTCCCACGCCGTAGTCAAGCCACCGCAAAGATAGTGGTCTAGGGTCTAACACGGGATGGGCTTCATCCCACGAATGATTTGCATTAGTGTTTGAAAATCTGGTGAGGCTTTTAGTTTGGATTTTCGGATTTTTGTTAAAAACAGGAGGTCAGGGTTGTTCATCCGGTTAACCTGTAATGGCTTAAATAAAAGTGTGTGAAATGGTAACCTTGAAGGCTCTGGGTCACTAGCTTGATAACATGGGGGTATTACAAAGGTCCCGGTTATTTCTCGCATTAGGCAATTGGACATATAGTCAAAAGCCAAACCGGATCTTGTTTAGCTATAAAAACCCTAACCTTAAAACCACTTATTCGAGTCAACCCAAGTACTAAGTATTCAAGTCCCATTCAATTTGAAACCCCAGCATTTAACCTCATTCCCATGGCTCAAATGACATCTAAAGAATGTCATGCATCTACCATTACGAATGCACCGAACCCCAAAGCATGACAAGTATCAATTCAAAGCGGAACATTAAATGGCATTAAACCCAGTTTGGAAAGTCAACCATAAATGCGCACTGCAATAACCAAAAGGAAGGAGGACAACCCGCAAATGCCCCCAAACCAAGCTAGCAACCCTCCTCTCTTCATGAGGCTTAGTTTTCAAGCATCCTCGAGTTGTCATCCTCAAGGGGTGTGTTTGCACGAGAAAATGAGAGAAGAGAGCAAAATGAGACCCAAATGAAAGCTGGAAAACTCTTATAAAATGAAAAGTCAATAGGTTACAAAGAGGTGGAGGTTTATATAGTCCAACCCAAAGTGTGAAAATACAAAATACCTAAAATACGAGATTACATATGGGTCAAATGGTAATACATCAAAACGTGGTCGCTTTAGGATCAAGTATACCAAAACACAAAATAGATTAAGAGGCAGAAATTCGCAGCACGAAAATTCGTTATGCTAGCGAAATTTCGCTAGCCTAGCGAAATTCTACAGAGATAGCGAAAATGGGAAATTTCGCTAGCAACAGTGAATTTCGCTAGCTAGCGAAATTTCGCTAGCCTAGCGAAATTTTTGTGAGATAGCGAAATTGGAAAATTTCGCTAGCTAGCGAAATTTCTCTAGCCTAGCGAAAATTTCCAATTTCGCTAGTATTGCGAAATTTTCGCTATGATTGCGAAATTTTCGCAATCCCAAATAAATTTTCAAGAATCATAGCTTAAAAACTCGGATTGCTCCCGTTCCTACTTTGCTCACGCATCCTCTCTCGCACTCTTATTCATCACTTTCGCTTCAATTCTTCACGAATCTTGATATTCATCGCCGCTTGCGGAAATCATCGGTATTCCTGATTCAACACCAATAAGAAGCTAAGCTTGCTGATTGAAGTTCTAAAACCTGTAAAACTATCCAAAACAATCTCGAAATGGAATTAGTGAAACTAAGTGGACCTGCACACATCAATTGGCTTAATTGATATGATTAGTAAAGCAAAGCACTCAAAACCTATCTTGAATAAAGGTAAATAGCACTCGGGGTACTAATCACAAGTCTACCTCCGATCCGATCCAAGCTCTGAACCTGTGCTGGTCTCCTAATCAACAATTCTTAAAAGGAAAAGGGTATGTCAACCTTATGACCATCAATCCTAAAATAAAACCAAAGAATGTATGACTAAAATCCTTGCTATAATGAACTCGACATGTGATGTCAATAGCAAACCGATATATGGCTTCAAGCAAAGAGTGGGATTTTGACATGGTGATACCCAGGGTAATGTGGCTCAAAAGTTAACAGTATCACGCCTCGATTCCCTATCCGACTGACATGGATCCGAACCGAAGCCCGGTGCTTAGACTCAGGATCGGGACTCTTTACCTGATTTTTTTTTTTAAAACTAAATTAATTGCAGGGTATGGCCCACATCTTATAACAGAATCAAAATATTATATACATATTAAAGAGCTACCACCGGAGTGGTGTCCAACAAAATCTAGACACATATAATTCAGTCCCATTTACAAATACAAAACTATACTTTCACAATTACAACTCAGAGCACGGAACCTACATGTAGTGAACCTCACAAGTGTGTCAGTCTAGTCAGATGCGGATGTTTCCCGATGTCTTCCGTACCTACATCTGACAGAACCGTGCTTTACGCTTTAGTGGGAAACATATCTATACAACACATTCATTTATAACAATCACAAATAACATAAAACAATAAATGATATCTAATCTTTCGAATTCATAAAACAATTTGCATACATGCTTAGTCTTATAACAAATCCAGTTTTGTTCACATATTATACTCATAGCAAAGTTTATTCTTATTCTCGGATCTTATACTTATAGCACTCGGGATCTTCTACTTATAGCGTGCACTTTATTCTTATACTAATCTCCCGTAGGACACATACTTATGTCATTAGACAGCGATACTTATTCAGACCCAAAGACATATATATATCTAATTTCCGTCACCGATACTTATCCTCATACTGCATTCCTATCTCTCTCAAATCTCCCGTAGGAGTTCATAGAACTTATGCTCATACAAAGGTACCTCAAAGTACACAAAGCCTCACACTTATACTATGGAGTTAACACTTGTTCGAAGGTACCGAGGTACTACAGAGGTATAAATGTAACGTATACCGGTATCGCGGAACTTATTCCTTACACGGAAGTAATTTGTAGGCACTACAAAATCCTATTCTAGTACTTCTCAGATCTTAAATCCTGTACTACGAATCATATCCCCATTACTTTAACTTATACCTATTAATCGAACTTATTCTTGCATTTCTGATCTTATGTCATCTTACAAAGAAAGCATATACTTGTCTTCATGTAACTTATAATTGGTCTTACTGAACTTATACTGCCTATGAACTTATTATTGTCTTACTGATCTTATTCTCAAAGTAAGGCACCCATAGGTACGATAAGCCTGAATCGCATCAGATCATATCACATACAAGGCCTGAGCAGCACTTATACAGATACTGACATTAGTCCTTCAGAGGTACGCATCAATAAGATTCATTAAACGGAAGAACCTAGGGTTTCGACCGGATCTCATACTTATTTTTTATCAATGAGTACCAGAGGGTACTACCGAGTTTATACTTATTTTATCGATACAAGAGTACCCTTAGGTACCACTGACTTTATATTTATTCTAATCTCTCTGTAGGAGTTACAGAAGTTTCTTCAGTAGAATTCTGTATAATTTATACGCACGTATGTTCATTCGGGACTCCCGTAGAAGCTGGCGAGCTTATTCAAATACGGAGCACTGTGAGGTACGACAAAAACTTAATCAAAGACAGGAGTACTGTGAGGCACAGCGTAACTTTAATTCGCACACTGTGAGTACCCGTAGGTACATGTAACTAAATCGAGATGTGGACTTATCGATACAGGACTGAACTTATTCAAATACAGGAGTACCCGTAGGTACTACAAAACTTAATCAAATACAGAGTACCGTAGGGTACTCAAAGAACTTAATCAGGATACAGAGTGTCTGTAGGTACTATAGAACTTGTACAGATGCAAGAGCACCAAGTACTCAGACTTAACGATGACAGGAGTACCCGTAGGTACTGCGTAACTTAAGGTAAAATCGTGACTTTAATCGTAAACTGAACTTATTCGTAGATACGTGAGTACCCGTAGGTACTACAGAACTTATTCAGATATAAGAGTACCCGTAGGTACTACAGGACTTATTCAGAAACAGGAGTACCCGCACGCATTTCGCGTAACAGATACAGAGGTGTTACGCATCTTTACTCTTATTCTCTATTCAGAGTCTTATCATATAACTCGTTAATTTCCTAGACCAAGAGTACGTAATGAGTAAGACACAAAGACAATAAGTAAATTCTTAAGATACTATACAATACGGAAGTGCCGTAGCACTAATCAGGACAGGAGTGCCGTAGCACTAATCAGGACAGGAGTGCCGTAGCACTAATCAGGACAGGAGTGCCGTAGCACTTAATAGGACAGGAGTGCCGTAGCACTAATCAGAGGTCAAGTGCTTCAATCGGGAGTGCCGGAGCACTACCGTGGAGTACCAAGTACTAATCAAAGAGGCGTAGCACTAACAGGAGTACCAAGTACCAATCGCATCAGAGTGCTATGTCGCATAATAACCGGTCTTAGGTAGTTTACAATTATATGAGTTAAGTAACTTACTATTTTATAATAGGCATTTTAGCCACATTTACGCTCACGACAGATCGTATTCCATGTAATCAAAAGGTATGATGAGCATGTAATCACACCTTATTTATGTATTATTCTTCTATGAATCTACTTACCTGTGAATTGAATCAATCCACCTGACCATCCAAACTCAAGTTATGGCATTTTCATGCCAACTAGTCGGTTTACCGATTTTACCGAGGGACAGTTTGAAATATTTATTTTCCAATGCCTTGTCTCCATATTTGACACTGGTTATTTGTGCTCATTTAAAGCTAAGGTGCTAAGGGTTCATTTCCAATTGGAATCACCCAAATCGGAGCACCAGAACTCCAAGTTACGCTCAAAACAATTCGATCACGCCAAGGATCAACTGATGTAGGAAATGGACTTGCACATAGCCCCACTTTGAGTGAATTTTTGGGCCACATAGAGTCAGAATTTGACGATATCTATTTCCATATAGATGATTTTCCTTGAAGTCTATTTTAATTGGCCACTTGAATTACTCAAATCGGATAAGAAATGAGTAAGTTATGCCATTTAAAATCTACTAGATAGGTGCACTGTACACCCTTAATGTGTACCTAAGACACTTTGGCCAAAAATGACCAGAACTCAAAAGTGTACTCTAAGATAAGCTCAAAGTGTACCCAAGACACATCACCTCCAAATGCACGCACGTGTATTTTCTCATTTTTCATGCACTTTCATCCATATCACTCCTAATCGCATCCTTCATAACCAACATGGAATCCCCTCTCTCTCAAACAACTCCCCCAATACTTTTAATTAGACAAAGAATCCAAAGATTCACCCAATCCTATCAAAACTTTGTAATTGTGAAGGATTCCATATTTAATTATGATCAACTAGGGATTTTCAACCAAAGTTCCCTCAATTCTAGAGTTAGGATGGGTTCCTAACAAAACCCTAGAAAAGGGAACCAATTCACTTCAAGGCAAAACTCCTAACCATCATACCCAAGGAATTCTTGTATAAAATCATACTAAGTCATGTATGCAAGAATCCATACTTAAATTCAGTTTCCATACCTTGGATTTGCTTTTCCTTCCTCCACTTCTTCTTCTTCCTCTTCCTCTCCTTCCCTTTTTGCTCCATACGTGAAGCCCTTGTTTGGAGACCAAAATTAATGCATTTTTGGTCTCCCACATCTATTTATAATGAAAGTTTTAATTATTTAGCTTTTAATCCTCCAACTTCATTAATTACATTACAAGTCTTATTATTTATACTTTGGCCTCTAATCACTTTAATTCATGTCTTTGGTACTCCTTTTCTAATATTCATTTGCCCTATTTTATTTCCCGAAAATTTCTATTTAACTTTTAATATACCCTAAACAAGTCCGAAAACTGCTAGGGTATATTTTAGGGTGTTACACAAAGAGAAAAGGCAAGTCCTAAAAGCTAGATGACTGTACCTAGAGGGGATACGTAACCTAAAATCCTAACCAACAATCAAAATGACACACTGGCCACAAATGTATCCATGAAATCCAGCTCAAGGCTATACAAGGTCTTCATTGTTTGAATATTTGTCATCTCCATAGTGCTCCCAAACATCGATATAGCCCCTACGCTAGACCCTACTCTAAACTCTTAGCTTGGTCGAATGCAAACAATTGGGAATGACTCCTAAGAAACTCAAGCAATAAATGAGGAATAATCGGCCAAGACTAGAGATTCGGAAACAAGGGGATACAAGCGCGCCCTACAAACACAAACAAATCAAGTAGTTATGCAAGAGAGAGGGTAGCCATGTAAAGAATCAATATGCCCAAAGAGGTGCCTACCACAAAACCTACACACAAACTAACCATCTATGCCAATCAGAAACATATAGATAGGTACCAATCAACCATGAGCAAGCATGCTAGAATCCAACAGGTGAACACACAAGCACAAACAAACCACAAGTGTATGCCAAATACTAACTAGGTAAGTGATCATCAGTCATTTGTGTAGCCTAAGAGTCTACTAGTCAATGAACCATGTGCTCCAATATACCCAACTCAAGTTAAAGCTTGACCCTCTTATGAAACCGTAGATTCTGGTTCATTCCCCTGCTCACTGCACTAAAAGACATACAAATTTATGACACTATTACCAAAGGACTATTGTCTAATCCTCGCAATAATGCCATGAAACTTCTGTTTGTTATGTTTTTGCAATTATACTGATTAAAAAACGGTTTCCCTTAAGAGTAGATAGATTCTTTCCTCGGTTTTGATCCATGATTCGCAAGTGTACAGATCGAACAAGCAATAAAGTGGATTTATCCAGATATCGATCCCACGGAGATCTCAAGAATTCTCAATCAACTACCCTGACTACTCAAGCTCTATACTATTTGGACTATGATTTGCAATTGATATATCCCTAGTAACCTTGAAAATAATGAAAGAATAAGGATATGTAAACTAGAACAAAATGAAATAATGCTTAAAAAATAAAAATTAAAAAATGGGGACCGATCATTAGTTTTGAAGGAGCATTGAAAATACAACTGTTGTGAAACATCAATTCCTGCAGACAACTCTGTAGCTTTACTTCATGAACCTCAGATTTAGAATTCGTCCAAGGAAGAAGGTAATGCCAAGTGGATCTCTCCGTAATGACACATTTCATCATTCAATCTTTCCTGCTTCTTCAAGACGAGGATTAGATAACTACTTTAATTCGAGTTGCCTTGTTCTCGGTATTTTTCTTCAATACTACATTCCAGAACATGGACCGAAACCTTAGCTCCTAAGACATAGGCAAGCATGGGTTTACACTATACTGGTTTCTCATCCTCGAAATTGGAACAGTTCATTCTTTCCTCGATTGATCCTTCCTAATTACTGATTGAACTTACTGTTCGAATCGAGGCGAACTCTTTGCTCATTTTAATTGATAAGTCATTCAACTCATTCTCGGTTTCAAGTGAGAAGAAGATTTATCGATTAGAATTCACAAAGCCCATTAGATCCCCAATATTAGGTTAGCATACCCTTGAGAGATGGTTCAAAACTCTCAGGAATGCCTTCTCCGCGGTCACCTCGCAGGCCTCCCGAAATCGAGTATGAAACAATCCTATTACTGCATAGACACTAACATTTGATCAGACACAACAATAAACAAACCAAAGAAGCGCATTCGAGACTAAGTTCGCAGACTCGATAAATTTCATTTAAAAGATAAATTCTAACAAATGTATAAATTCAACAGGTCGGGTTTCTAAATTACTTCATTACACTAACTTAGCTCTCCGATCAAAAGAACTATCAGAATTGAACTGGAAGTTCACTCCAAAATTTGTTTGGACTTCAAACGAACCAGCAAGTAATTTGAAGAAAATAACATTCTCGCATTCAGCTTCAACTTCAACAACCACATCCGTATCTGTAAATTCAAATGAAATAACAATCTACTTTAATCTAATCTTAAAAAATAACAGCAAAACAAAGAAAAAGAAAAGAAAAATTGAATACACGAGCCTTCGGCCACCTGCATTTCTTCCGAGCCGCCAAGAGCCGCTTTCAAAGAGCAACCGCGCATGATAGGTCTGAAGTCGGGGCCCTAACTTCACGCACCTATCTGCATTTCCCAAAATAACTGGCCCATTTGTTTGTTCATGTCGCGACTCCATTTCTGTGTCGCGACCTTGACTTGATGTCGCGACCTCTCTTTCACGTCACGACTTCACTGTTCTGCTTATGAGTTGTTTTGATGTCGCGACTTCAATCATACGTCGCGACTTCACCTTTTTGCATTGTGATCTCTTTTGAGGTCGCAACTTCAATCATACGTCGCTGACTTCGCTTATTCGCCTGTCGCGCTTTATCTCGGTAGCCACTCGCATTTAACACCCTTTAGATATGATGTCGCGATCAAGTGAAATGACGCCGCGAATTCTAAATGACGCCATTAATTTCACCTTCCCGTATTGTGAGCCTTTTCGAGGTCGCGACTTCAATCATACGTCATGACGGCCAATGTTATGCTTATGAGCTCTTGATGTCGTGGAAGCCTTTGTTGTGACTTGTCTCAAAGATCTCTTTTGATATGATGTCGCGACAAAAATCTAAATGATGTCGCGACTTCATTCATAACCGATGTCGCGACTATCGGAGGACGCTGACCTTCTTTCCTTTGTAAAGTCCCATATGCTTGTTTTTCATATTGATCTCCACTAATGGTAGTAAATTCAACCTTCAAAATCAATGAGGTCTTTCAGCTTGTAGGATGTTGGGTTTAGGTAGTCAGTATAGATAATGGAAAATTTAGGCTGTAAAATTACCCGCTTTCCATCTTATCTCTACATTGTTGCCTAACTTTCTTCCTTTTTCTTTCTTTGTTCCTTTATGATTCTTCCTAATCTTAGCCTCGATTCCTCTTTGAATTCCTTTTATGGGAATTTCAACTTTCCATATGTACTTGATTCAGTAAAGCCCCTTTGTTCTCTTAACTCCTTTGCTTTTATTTCTAAGATTTGGAATAGTGCAATGTTTTGTCTTCTTAGGCTTTTTATTACTCTTAGAGAACTTTTGAGCTAGCAACTTCCCATGTTCGCCTGGCATTGGTGCTAGGTGTTAAAACACCCCTACGAGCTTAATTGTTCAAGGGAAATAGGCCACAAGACAAAATTTATTCCTTATTTCAATTAGCCGCTTTCTTTACTTCAACCCTTGTCAAAACTGGGAATTTTATTCCCCCAAACTTGTTTCTTCCCTTTATACTAAACTTTTCAACTAAACTGGATACTCAGTTCTTACTCGTGTGTTTATCATAAAGGAAGGGAATTTTTGGCCAATTGCTGCTTATTGAAGAAATAAGGCTTATTTGGCTCCAAATCAGAACTAGAGAATATGCTTAAGCATATTTCAGGTAGGCTTAAAGGCTCAAGCCGCCAAGGATGCCCTAATACTCGGCTGGGTTGTTTTCACCTAGAATTTCGCCGCAATCAATAATCAAACAAGTTCTGTGACCTGTGGACTCTAAACTCCTTAATTCCTTAAGATGTTCCTAATCCTGTCAAAAGTTTCATAAGTTTTGCTGACCAATGTATTATTTCTTCAAGACTTGTACTTATTCACTCAGATACTTACATTATTTTAACCAAGTATTTCTTGCTCTATCACAATAACCAATTTCCATTTTGCAACTAAATCGAATCTAAACAGTACGCAAATACTCCTAATTCCAGTTTCTTTATTCATGCCCTGATTCTATAATTATTTGTGTTCAAGTTTATCTCTTGGTCAAACTACTTCAACTAGTTCAGATTATTATATTTCAGCATTTTCATTCTTGAACCAAATCCTAATGTTATTTTCCTAACAAGTCAAGCAAAAAGTAAAAACACAAGCTAACTGCAAGCAAGCAAACATTTCCTTTTTCACAAATTTTCGTTTTATTCATGATGATGCAACAATGAGAACAACAATCGTGAAGAGGGGAAAAGAAGGATAAATCAATGGGAAGGTCTATTTTTTCTTTTTGAGGGAGTGAGCAAGATGTCGGGAGGATCCGTGCATCAAGAGTAGCCGTATTAGGAGAGAATTCGGGAATTTCTATTTCCACTCTCTTCTTCTTCTCACATTTTCCCTTTCTATCTCGCTTCAAGGATCACCCATTTGTGAGATCAACTTTTTTATTTAGATCATCTTGCCTTGTGCCCAAAGGTGTTCATTGTGTGCTCCATTTCAATATGACTTCTAAAAATTTGAAAGATTATTATCGATCAAATCCAAATTTTCTCAGTTTCGACTTTCTTCTAAAGGCATCTTTATCATCAAGCTCTCGACCCTCGTCCTTCATCCTTTTCGAATCCTTGAACATTGACATGTATAGGAACTTGAATCCCTTTGATCTCGCACCTTAGTCTTGGCTTCTTTGATCTCAATCCTTCCTTATGAGTTTTAGGAGTCGGTGAATCACGAACATACCGGGATTGTGAGAATGATTCATGGCTTAGCTTAACTTCTTCAAGATCTTCGATCTCTTTCCTCCATTTCCTTTAAATTTTTCCTCTTTGCCGCCCAGATCTTTTCATCCGTCTTCCATTCGCTCATCTCTTTTCCCATTGTTGATCTCTTCTTTCATCTCAAACTCTTCATGTACTTCCTTCTTCGTCAGCATCTCTTCCAATGTTGATCCCTTTCTCTTCAATTCTTTTCATAAACCTCTTCGAACTTCGTCGGAGGTTCCATTGCTCTTCTCTTTCTTTCCATACTCTTCAATTGAACTCGGCATTTCCATTATTTGATTATCGCCTCGTCCCTAGAGCTTTCACTGTGTCTCTCTCGAAACCATCGTCTTTATCGGGGGAGAGCCGGTCAGCGGTTGAGAAATCTATTGCTACTTCTTTCTTCTGTTTCATCCTCCGAAACATAAAAGTATTCCCTTCTCGATGTGCTTCTATATTTTCTCCTTCGCTTCTACCACCGTAAAGGTGTCTTCTTCCTCGTATTGCATTTTCATTTTCATCCAACTGCTTTCTACTATGACCCCTTTTCCGTTGACTCGCCTCGTTTACTCCTGTCAAGGTGAGTGGTGAAATTTTAGGGCGTTCTTCTTCTTCTTCCTACGTTCCCTTCACACCAGCCCTAATACATAACCTTGTAATAGTCGCTGGATGAGGGATCAATCCCCTTTTATTACCTCCATGGTACCTCATTATAGAATTTTCAATAACTGCTCCAAAGATCAATCTTGCACTCTTCGCATGGCATAGAGAAGGATTGCTTCTTTGTTCTCTTAACAGGCAGACATGCTTGGTAGGGACCAACAAAGGATAAGAAATATAACCACACTTTGCCTCCTCTCACAATCTCCCGCTCAGTGGTCTGCTTCTCCTTTTCCTTTCTTCCACCGCCTTTACCGTCGTTAATTTTCCTCGCAAGCTTCACTGCTAGGGCTGTTCATCGCCTTCTTGAATTTTGATCCATTTTTCTGGTCCTTCCATCCCATACATCTCATTAATAGTCTGCCCATAAGTCACCTGCACTCCTCTCGACATAAACAGTAGTTCTCTTCCTCCCAACCGCATTGGAGTAAAATTCCTGACGACCACGCATAAATCCGCACTTTGATGCTCTGCACTCCTCCCTACCCTTGGCTTTATCAATCTCAAAGGTGAGATGAGTCGTCACTCTTTCTCCCACAAATCCCTTCCAAGATAGCAAGTTTCTTTTCCGTGCACGAGAAAAGCTTCTTCGAGACGAACTCGGCTCTTCCTCTTCTTTCACGTTTTTCCTTTCCTTCTTCCTCCTCGTTGTTGTAACCGTTGAACTTCTAGTTGTTCCGATGGCCCGTTCTCCCTTTCGTGTTCCGTATAAACTTCCCTTCACCGGTATACCTCCATGATTTCGCGATTTGGGATGAGGGCTGGAAGATTCGCCATTAGAGAAATCCCAAGGTTTTAAAGAAGTTCGATTTAAAATTGAGAATCGAAGAATATGCGAAGATGAATAGTTGTGTTGCTTCAAGAAGGAGATGGTAGTGGAGGAGTTCTCAACGATTGCAATTAATTATTATTGTGGAGTAGCTATAACTTCATTTATTTGTGCTTGTCGAGACTTTAATTTCATCTTTGCAGTGTGTCGCGTAATTAAATTTGAGGTAGAAATCAAAACGCCAGTGTATACTTGTCTCTAATGTCGGCTTATTCTTGTTATGGCGACATAAATGCGCGTAAGGAGACAAGTTATCATCAGGCTGCGACATCAGGTATTTGATAGTTGGTTGTACCAGCGCGACCCTCACTTCACGCTCTTTTGAAGAGATTGTTCTTGTCTCGACCTCGGGGATTCGATCCGACCTCAATTTATGTCACGACCTCGATTTATGTCGCGACGCAAATTTTCAGTCGCCACATGCCCTTGTTCTTCCTTTAGTGCGACTAGTTGCAACCTCGGCTTCTCGCGACCTGATTTACCGCATTTGCAACATAAAATCACGGTCGCGACTTGAAATGCGCGCGCAGCCGGTGATGATGGACATCTTACTGTTCCTTATTAATTTGCACATTCTTAGCATCCATTTAATCATTTCCACACAACTATTCAAAAGTACATTCTATTCAATTTTCACACTTTATGTAAGGAGAAAGAAGTACTCCTTTTTCGAGTTGCTCTGTCTGAAGTGATGGGTTGTTACGGAGTTTGTTCCTTCGCTGAGCCATTTTGATTCTTCATACGCATGTTAACAATTCCAAAAAGGATTAAATTAATCTAGTGTTAACCTAGCAATTTCTAACAAATCATTATTAGAACCTAAAAATTTTCAAAGACGCATAATAATAATAAAAATTCAAAGTCTAAATAAAGAAACTAAAAAATCTATATGGGTTGCCTTCCATGAAATTTGCTCCATTTTAGTCTTTAAGTGGACTATTGTTTTAAGCTTTCTCTCTTTCAATTCTCCAGCTGGAGTTCTTCCTTTTCTTTCTCCCTACTGAGATAGTGTTTCAATCTTTGCCCATTAACTTTGAATTCTTCCCGGCTGATCTGAGTGTTCTTGCTCAAGATAGTACTTGACACCCTTTGTATATGGTCCACTCCATTTTGATTTCGACTTCCACGGAAATAATCTTAATCACGGAGTTAACGGCAGACGATTTGCTCTCGACTCTTTCCTCAGAATCCTTTGATCATGCCATTTCTTTGTCTTGTCCTTGTATATTCTAGCATTATCATAGGCTTCGTTTCTCAGTTCTTCTAGTTCATTCATTTGGAGCAGTCTCTCTTCCTTTGCAATTTGAAATCGAAGTTCAGGTTGTTCGATGGCCCACATGGCTCTGTATTCAATTCAGGAGTGACATGGTTTTCAGAACCAGTCTGTATGGGGACATTCCAATAGAGTTTTAAAAGCAGTCATGCCATGCCCATAATGCATCATCAAGCTTCAAAGACCAATCTTTCTTGTTAGAACTCATAGTCTTTTCCAGAATTTTCTTTATTTCTCTGTTGGAAATTTCAGCTTGCCCATTTGTTTGAGGATGATAAGCCAAGCTCATAATGTGTTTGACCATATATACGTTCATGAGTTTGTCAAACACCTTATTTAAAATGGCTTCCTCCATGCTAATTATAGTTACCGGGTGTCCCCAAATCTTGCTAGAATATTTCTTTGTAAAAACCCCCCACAAGCGTATTGGCATCATTCTTAGGACAAAATTCTTCTACCCCATTTGATACATAATCACAGCTAGGGTATGTATATATTTCCAAATGAAACTTGAAAAGGCCACAATAAAATCTATTCCCCATATCGAGCAATTTACCACCGGAATGCCTGCGAGGGCATCTACATGCCTTTCTTGATATTTCCACATTCTTTGGCATTGATCACCTGACTTTGCCCATTCAAAACAGTCCTTAAAAATTGTAGGCGGTAAAATCTGGCCACGAAATTTTTGTGGGATGTTTTATCTCTATGAGTGTCTCCATAGGTGATGCATGACATTCTTGTAAAAATTTTGCTTTTGCTGCTCACTTTTGCAGTACATCTCCTTACTCAATGAGATCGGCTCTCTTTAAACAAATATGGATCATCCCGAGATGTAGTACTGCTATCAGTCCTTAACGCTTTTTCTCTGGCTGATGGCCAGATGCAGTGGCATAATTCCTGAAGCTAAGAAATTCACAATATCCAGCATTCGGGGTGATTGAATTAATTTGAAATAAGCGCTCATCTGGAAAATTTTCTGCTATTTCTCTTCCTTTTTCTTATGCGATGGGTTTCTCTACTCTTAATAGTGATCGCTATCACATTGTCCTTTGCCACTATTATCTTTAATTTCTAAATCAAATTCACATAATAATAATACCCCACCTGATCGGTCTTAGCTTTGCTTCCTTCTTTGCCATTAAATATTCTTTGCATGATCAGTGTGTATAACAACATGGGACCCCAAATATATGGCCCTGAATTTTTTCATGCAAACACTATTGCCGGCATCTCCTTTTCGGTAGTAAGAGTAATTTTCTTGTGCTTCATTAAAAGGTTTGCTAGCATAGTAGATGGCCTTGAACACTTTTTCATCTTTACGATAATACGGCTCATTGCAAAATCCTTTGGCATCACAGCTGATCTAAAATTCTCTGTTCCAATCTTGGTTTCCATGATGGGAGCTTTCCCTTGAAATCACGGATTTGATTTCTTGAATGCTTCTGATAGGATTCATCAAAAAATAAACTTACTCTCCTTTCTCCGGCAATCACATAGTGGTGCGTAATCTCGATAAATCTATGATAAATCTTCTATAAAATCCGGCATGTCTAAACTTAGTTCCGCTTGGTATGGTGGTGGCATTAAGTCTTATAATTGAAACCTTTGCTTTGTCTAACTTTAAAACTACTCTTTGTAGAAACCATGTACCAAACAAATCATAACAACCATAAGTAGCATTTTTCCCAATTAGAGCTGAATTTTTGTCTTTGCACCTTTGAAATCTTGTCCCAGTTATCTTGAGCATTATTCAAAACTAGATCCATACCTTTGGCAAAATCATCATAAAAGAATCTCCATAACTATGATCAGAAAATATAAAGACATCCGTAAATCTTTGAGGTACCAAATTACAGTCCAAATGGCATTCTTCTAAGCAAAAGTACCAAATGGGCATGTAAAGTGGTTTCTTCGATCTTCAGGTGGCTCACTATTTAGTTATATCAGTATCCATCGAAGCAAAATGAGGTGTCCTACTGACCTATCGGCATTTGATCGATGAAAGGTAGGGAAAATGATCCTTTAAGTTTCTTGATGTTCAATTTTACGTGATCCTTCACCAGCCCTCGCATAACATCACGATTCTTGCGGGAATAAAGTTCATTCATTTCTGTTTCTGATTAGGTAGATCCACTTTCTTGGGAACCACATGCAGAACACCGAAGCCCATCAAATATCTTTCTCAATACTGCATTTAACCATTTGAACTTCTTTTACGACCTTCTTTCATGGCCCAGGTTCAGCCTCCTTTGATGCTCAATTGAAGTTTTTGCATTATCTTCCAGCAGCGTATTTTGTGCGTTTTCAAATAGAGGACTAAATGCCGCCCGGATCTTGATTGACCCGGCGATATTTGTTTGTATTTTCTCAAAATTACCAGCAACTTATGTTCTTCAGCTTCAGTAAATGCAGCTGATATGATAACCGCTTTTTTCTTTTCTGATTCTAAAAACTCATATTTCAAATGACTGGGCAACTCCTTCAATGTTAACCCTTCTGCACTAGTTTCACCTTACGTGAGTTTGCATGTCCATTTGCTTCACTTCATCTTGACTATTTTCATTGCTCTCGAGGCTTTGTTTCATTATTAAAAACAAAAATTTTGAAGGTAGAACTGCAATCAAAACTCTCAAGGTGCAAATTCATCTCAATTTCATTGATAGAGTTTTGAATGATACAATCAGAATTCTTCATGTGAAGGCTCATGCTTCTTCTGACCCTTAGCTGTCTTCCTCACATTAGGATGTTCGAGACTCTTATTAATATTAAAATGCCTTGCCATTTAATACGAGTGTGATTCACCTTTGTCGTCCCGATCAAGAGGCAGCTCCTGCATGAAAGGTCTTCCCAACAACAAAGGAACGAGATCTTCCTCCATCTGCATAAATATGAATCTTTGGGAAATGAATTTCCCCTGACCTTGATATCTTCGAGAATGCCCTTTGGTTGTGCCGGTGATCTATCGACCATACCTTAAAATGTTGCTATTGGGGTTAGTTCCCCCAAACTAAGTCTCTCACCACTGATAGAGGCATCAAATTTATACTTGCTCGAGTCACATAAAAGCTTTCTTGAACTCACATTTCCGCATAGAGCGGGGAATGAGTAGAGCTGCCAGAGTCTTTCATACTTTCTTTGGGAGCTTACGTTTGGATAATGTAACGCATGAAGCATTCAAGTTAACTATACCCTCCTCAGCTATCTTTCTTTTCTTACTTAGCACCTCCTTCGAAAATTTTGCATAAAGAGGCATTTGGCCGATCACCTGCGCAGGCGGGATATTTATTTCTATTTTCTTGAAAATATCCAAGAATTTAGAAAATTGTTCTTCTCTTTTTGACTTCTGAAGTCTCTGTGGGAATGGCACTGCAGGAGCATAAGCTGGTACTCCCTTCTTTTTCTGGTCATTTCTTCCTTTCATCTGTTCAATCAGGTTGTTCTTCTCTTCTTTCTTTTCAGTCTCTTCTTTCTCTGCCTCAGTCTCTTCGTTTCTATCTGTCTTTCTGTTGCTGCTCAAATCTTCCACTTCTCCAGTTGATTGCCATGCAGTCTTTAGGGTTCTTATGGGTGTCACTAGGGAATGTTCCCTTGTTCTGATTGGGCATATTCAGGGCCAATTACCTTCGCATGTCTCTAGATTTTGATGAAGCACTAGCATTCTTACGAAACATGCAGATCATCGAACTTGAAAGTTTCCGGTCAGGATAGTTTCTAATCATGGAATTGTAATAGCCTCTTGTGCCCCAACTGAACTGCAGCATTTTGTTCCTCGAAGCCAGTTTGGGTTCCTCCTCGACCCTGGTATTCATTTCTGCCCTCACCTCCTTGCTGCTGCTGTTGATATCCTTGTTGAGGATGCTGTCCCTACCTTGGGCCATGTAATGCCCCTCCACCATATGAGAAATTTTCATGGTTCCTCAGTGTTGGATTGTAGTGTATGGGCAAGTTAGGTTTTGGCTTGAAATGATAACTCCTTTGCTCGTTCACGTACTTAACCTCCTCAGCACCATAAAATCTTCTTCTGTTGGCACATCAGCACTGCTTCTCTACATCAATTCTCTTTCTCTTTGAGTTTCTATTTCATGAGCAGTGTGCATCTTCCTCTCTTGTTTGTCCATCCAACTTAGCCTCCATGGCTGTCATCTTGCTCAGCTCTATGACCCCTTTTCCTCTGCTACTACCTCTTGAAAACTCAGATGGAGCTTTCATATTTCATTTTGCCAGGTCCTCTATCAGATCTCTTGCCTCTTCAGCACTTTTTCGCTTGAATGCTCCACAACATGAAGCATCGATAATACCCTTGGATGTATCATTCAGAGCGTGATACACTATATCCATATGGGTCTTCAAGTCTATTCCATGCATTGGGCACCTCTTCAGCAATCTTTTGAATCTTTCCCAAGCGACATACAGGCTCTCATCTTCCCTTGTTGGAATACAATTATCTCTCTTCGTCTCTCTGAAGTGAGAGATGGGGAAAATCACTAAGTAAGCTTCTACCTGACTCTTCCGGTATCAAGCAAAACCATATGGTAGTTCATACCATGTGGCTGCTATGTCTCAAAGAAAATGGAAGAGATGTGGTTTATCACCTACAGTCTCCTGCAGATTCGGCTTCCTTGTATTAGCCATCTGAAATCTTCCGAGGTGCTCATTTGGAGTGTACGATTGGGATGGTAATAAAGCGATGTTCTTTGAACCATTATGATAAAGCGGCTTTAGTTCAAAATTGTTTTGCATCCACTATGAGGTATCTGATTGCGAATACTCTTCTTGAATAATAGGCCTCGAGGAAATCCTCCATTGTATGCGATATTAGAGTCTGCAACCATCTCTTGTTCCTCTGTTGGTCATGTCTCTCTTACGCCCATAGTTGCATTTTCCCCATGCTCTTTTTGTCTTTCTTAAGCTCGTTCTCTCAGTCGATGTCTGCTTTGGAATCAGGTCAGATCCTGTTTCCTATGCATTAAAGGTTTCCTTTGAAATGAAAACACACTCATATTAATAAGTTGATCAAACCTAACAAATATTTTCAACATGGCTTGTTAAAAAAAAAATTAGTGACTGTACTTGATCCTTTAGAAAAACTATTTTTGTTCTTTTCTTAAAAATGTCCAAATTAGTATTTTCTTCTTTCATAAGAATACTCGATCTAATTAATTCTTCGATCTCTAAAAACTGTGGCCTCAAGCTTGTTCACTAGACCAAAAAAAGACATATACAAATTTATGACACTATTACCAGAATTTATTATGCAATCCCCGTAATAATGCCATGAAACTTGTTTGTTATGTTTCTTTGCAATTATACTGATTAAAAACGGTTTCCTTAAGAGTAGATAGATTTATTTACGGTTTTGATCCATGATTAAGTGTCTGGTCGAACAAGTAATAAAGTGGATTTAAGTCGGATATCGATCCCACGAGAGATCTCGGGAATTCTCAATCCCAGCTACCACGACTACTCAGCTACATACTATTTGGTATGATTTTGCAATTGATATATCCTAGCAGCCTTGAAAACTAACGAAAGAATAAAAAGATATGTAAACTAGAACAAAATGAAATAATGCTTAAAAAAATAAAAATCAAAAATAGCCGTCGGTTAAGTTTTAAAGGAGCATGAAAATACAAGCTGTTGGCGAAACATCAATTCTGAATAACTCACATGGCTTTACTTCATGAACCTCAGATTTAGAATCCGTCCAAGGAAAATGGTAATGCCATGGATCTCAGCGGCGCATTATCATAAATCTTTGCTGTTTCTTTGAAAACGGAAGTTGACAACTTCTTTAATACGAGTTGCCTTGTTAAGGTATTTTTCTTTTCAATACTTCGCCTGACCATGGATCTATCAACCTCCAACTCTAAGACATAGGCAAGCATGGGGTTTACACTATCACGTTCTCATCTCAAAATTAGAACTTGTTCATTCTTTCCTTGGTCTGATCCTTGCTAACACGAGTTGAACTCTTGTTGGTCGAGGTGAACTCTCTGCTCATTTTAATTGATAAGTCATTCAACTCATTCGGTTTCAAGTGAGAAGAAAATTTGTGGTAGAATTCACAAAACGATTAGATCCCCAATATGGGTTGCGTATGAGAGATAGTTTCAAAACTCTCGGGAATGCCTTCTACAAATCATCTGCTGAGAGGGCCTCTGGAAATAGTGTGAACTGATCTATTACAATTATAGGACACCCCAATATTTGGATAAGATCTAATAATAAACAAAGCAGACAGCAGATCAGAGGCCAGGATTCGGTAGCCTCGATAATTCTGAAAAGATAAATTCTAACAACAGGTAAATTCAACGAGTTTGGGTTTCAATTGCCATTCTATGGTAGCTCGATGAAAATCTTAAATCTGAAGCTGAGTTCGAATTCAAAATTGTTTGGACTTGGCGAACGAGGTAAATAATTTGAAAGAAAATAACGTGCGCATTGGCTTCGCTACAACAACTAACATCGGATCAGAAATTGATTCCGTGCCACGGTAAGGTGATGCGAATCAGCGATATTGCCGATCTGATTCCTCTCTTTGCCAGTAGTCAAGCTCTTTGCGGCATAATGATCTAGGGTGAACAGGGGATGGGTTTTCTTAAGTACAAATGATTTGAGTGAAAACAAAGCGGTGAATTAAATTTGGATTTTAGGTGGTGATAAAAATAGTGGGTTGGTGGGTTTTCAAGCCCGAAAAGAAATAAAAATAAAATGTAAATGCAAACTCACTTGACATTGGGCCCACTTGAGTTTAGATCCTAGGCTACGAGAGGTCCTCGGGTTAGACTTTCCTCGCGTTGGGGAGGATGACATATGTAGTCGTCTCTGGACGGATCTTCAGTGGCATTAAAGCTAAACCCCTAATAATTTCCTTTTGATAGAAAGCATTTATTTAACATTTATGAGGTTCCCTAGGTGAAATCATCTTGAGCTCATCTCGATGATTAGTAAGGCTAACTAATAGTCTCAATGGATCTAAAATAAATTTGAACCTAAAAGATTACCAAGTATTGATCAAGTGGATGCACTTGCGGTAGAAAACCTAGCCCTTAACCTACCTCGAGTGGCTCGTAAATGGCAACTATTAGATATTAGTGTAATAAAGCTAAAATACTAAACCTGAGCTTACTTAAGTATTGGCCAAGAAAGTACATCAAAGAGCTTAGCTCGAAATGAAAATTTGGGAACCAAAATGACAAAACTTTCTTTGCTTGACAGGAACCACCGGTAGCACGAGATCCACTGACAACCTTCACTTCAAGGAGGAAGGGTTTTAACCCTCATCCCCAGTTGTCTAAATATCAGCAGGGTGTTGGCACCCAAGAAAGTGAGAGAAGGAAAGAGAGAAAAATGGACAAAATAAAGCTGCGATATTTGAAAAGATTCTAAAAGAAAGTTAAGATTTACAAAATCTATAAGTTGGCTTTTATAATATTTAATGTGTGAAATGACAAAAAGACCTAAAATATGAAATTACAATAGGGACAAAGTGGTAATTATACAAAACGAGGTCGTTTGGAATCAAAAATATCAAAATCAGGGCAGCCATTTTCGCTATGCAGGGAATTTTCGCTAGCATAGCGAAAATTCCATGCTCGCGAAATTTAAGCTAGCTAGCGAAAATCCCGAATAGAGAAAATGGAAAATTTATTATCTCTGTTAATTTCGTTAGCTAGCGAAATTTAGCTAGCCTATAACAACGTGCATAGCGAAGAATTTACATTGTCGCCTTCCGCGATGGTCCCTATATCATAGCGAAAATTCGGCGTGGCGAATTTTGGCTTCTGTTCATCTTTGTTCCATGATTCACCTTCCTGGCGGCTGCGCTCCCTTTGCGTCACCATGACCTGCTTTGCTTTGCCATTTTTCTTCCAATTTTCTTCACCTTTTGAAATTTTCATTCTGGCTTGCTGAAATTGATATGAGACCATATGAAATTGGTGAAAATCAGCCCGACTTTGGTTATGATTTGGATTGACAGATAATTTGGCCTCGATTCTGAAAACTCACAACTTGACCTCGGAATGCGATTAGAAGTGCGATAGGGACAGAACATGTCAGTGGGTTAATTATAATAATTAGTACACAAAAGCGCAAAACCTATTAAAAATAGGGTTGAAATAGCACTTTTTTGGACACTAATCAAATTCAGTAAATAACAATCTACTCTAATCTAATGCAAAATAGCAATGAAACAAAGAAAAAGAAAATTAAAAATACACAGGCCTTGACTACCGGACTTCTCTTTCGGCGCGAGCGCTTTCTTTCGTGCTTGGTGGCATTTATAGGGTTTGGAAGTTGGGCCTAACCCGATACTGTTGTGGATTTCAAATAAGCGGCCCATTTGTTTGTTCGTATGCGACTCCATTTACGTGTCCGACCTTGACTTGATAGCCAGCGACCTGCTCCGCGTCGACTTCATTGGTGCAACTTATGAGCTGTTTTGATGTCGCGACTTCAATCATACGTCGCGACTTCGTTTTTCTGTTCGTCTGTGGCATAAACTTTTATCTGGTAGCGACTTGTATTTAACACCCCTTTGGATCTGATGTCACGACCGCTAAATGACGTCGCGACTTCACCTTTCTGTATTGTGAGCTCTTTTGAGGTCGCGACTTCAATCATACGTCACGACGTCAATGTTATTCTTATGAGCTCTTTTGATGTCATTGAAGCCTTTCTTTTGTCGTGACTTGTCTTCAGCATCTCTTGGATATGATGTCGCGACAGCTAAATGATGTCGCGACCTCCATTCTTTACAGCTGATGTCGCGACTATTAGAGGGCGTGTGACCTTCTTTGCTTATGGCGATGTCGCGACCATAATACCTTCACGGTGATGTCGCGTCTCGCGGGGGCGTCGCGACGCTGCTTTTCCTTGCTGGCGATGCTCGTGACCCTTGTTTTTTTTTTTTTTTTTTTGGGCGTCGGCGATTTCCTTTGCCGCTGGCCCGATGTCGCGACCCGAAGGGCGTCATGACATCTTGGTCGGTGTTTGATGTCTCTATCGTTCTAGCATCGCGACCTTTATGTTCGACCTCTTTAAAAATCTTTTATCGCAACTTCTAATCGGTGTCCGCGACATCTTATGCCTTCTTCATTAATTCTTGGTCGTGCGATTTGGGTTTAAACTGCGACCTTGGTGTTATTCTTCATTCTTTGTCAAGGTCGGCGACAACGACATCTCCTTTGGTGTCGCGACATGAACCTGCGTTGATTGCTTCTTTAATCTCTGCGGTCATATTTTGTCTCAACTTCCTTACGCGGAGTCATGACTTCACTTGTTCACTCTTGAGTTTACTCTTTAAAGCCAAGTTTGTTGATGTCGTGATTTGAAATTCTTGGAAGCGCTCTTCTGTCATGACTTAATTCAGTTTGGCTTGATTAACATGAGGCGATTTCTTATGATTTTGCTAGAATTTGATTTTTTGCTATATTTTCTGCAATTTGGTGGAGTCAATTATCGAGTTTTGCGGACAATTCATCATTATTCTCATTATAAACTCATAAAATGTATTCACAAAAATCTCATGAGTTTTAGACTCATCATTCGAGTCGTCAATTTTAGACTCTCTGATCCATGGTATTGTGACTCACTATTAATAGAAAAAAAATAGTTGATTTTCGAGCTTTAGAAAATCTGTCCCCGGTGAGGAATGGATTTTTTTGAAGTTGCCACTTACTTTTTATTTTTATTTTTATTTTTTAAAATAGGGAAAATAAAGTAAGAACAAAAAACCCCTCATTGAATCCAGTCAGGAAAAAGCAGTCCACGAAAACTAGATTTCTAGGTCCGAGGATTAGGTTACTTTTTAGAAAGGTACCTCATGTAAGGTAGCACCCCTCTAAGCCCGGAACTCGGTCTCTATTAATGAATTGGGTACATGGGAGCATATGGATCAAAGATCGGTTGACCTTAGGCTATGTATATGACTCGAATCACACCAACCTACTCAATATCTAACATGCATAAACACTTGACCAAACAAAACAATGGGTGTGTACCTGTGGTCCACAGCAATACTTCTGCATAAGAGTCGGTCAACCAACTGAATGCTGCGAGCATCAAAGTCCAAACACCATGTACGCATATAAATGCAAATACTAAAGCCCAAGCAAGTACCTGTAGTCCCTATCCATGCGTTGTAGATATGGTTAGTTAATAAGCACAAGCACACAACATGCATCCATGATCAAGTAACCAAAGTTCGCGTTCAAAATGGACGTGAATGGAAAATGAGGTGATTCATATATTTCTTTCTTTCCACACTCCCAGGCCGACAATTCTTGACCCTGATCACCAATTCATAATCAAAAACACGAGAAGTGAATTGTCCCAACTCCGAGTGGTCTGCAATTCAAGTTAGGCTTAGCTTTAGACCCTAAATATGGCCACAAATACGATAGTCTGTCGGGCTTGACCCTCGAGAGTTCGAGGGCTTGAAAGTGTTAAAATAGGGGAGGGGCGTACTCATAAGCTATCCTACACAACCGAGTTGAATCTTGTTCCCATTTAGTTTAGGCGATTGAGGAAAGGATGCAGGAAACTCCACAATCGAAAAATTTCTCAAAGAGTAAAGAATCCAACAAAAAAAAAAACAAAAAATAGTGCTAAATTCCAAGCCTAGACGAGTGAGAACCAATTGAAACAATCAAATGTGTTTCTAAAAACGGGGCTACCTAGTAGAAGCGTTATTAGGTTGATGCGGAGTACTGGCCGTGGAGTCTTGGGTGAGAAACGATTCTCAAAACTTGTCAAAACATTCCTTACAAGTAAGGAATCCAAAAAAAAAACAAAGGTGTACAATTTTGACTCGAATGAGTGAAGTAACTTGGCTTGATACTTTAGTCTTACTCGTAAAGGCTCGCGAAACATCAAGAAATGATAATCATGAAAAAGCGGATAAGCATATAATGTTCATACATTGATTCTGGCCCTACTCCCCACTTGTCTTCCTGCACTTTCTTCCTCAAAAATCAGGTATCCACTCCTCAAGCTTTAGAATCCCCGCTAAAATGAGAGGACGCTCCCACGAATCTAGAATCTCTCCTCCTTTTCTTTTTCCTCATTTTTCTCCTCCTCTACTTCTTTTTTTCCTCTCCTCTCTCCCCTTATTTTTTCATGTTTTTGTATCTTTCTCCTTCATAAACGCATCTGAGCTCACTCCATTTTCACTCCTTCGGTCGAAAACTCCCCGTCGGTCTCGGACTTCCCATCTCCGCTAAACACTCTTATTCACGAGGTTGAGGCGCCACATTAACTCATTTCTTAACCACCGAGAATCCAAATGGACTCAAGGTGGGTTGCAAGCAACCAAAAATGGCCCATAAGTTGGACCCGAGCCATGCCTAGGATTGATATGAGCTTATGGGCCCCGAACAGTAGGATTTGGGCTCCAAGAAAACTACGAAAATCGGTGCTCATCTGAGTTGACTCGATGAACCGGTTGAACCGGATGCCAACCGGTCGAGCTGGTTGAGAAAAATTTTAAAAATTTGATAGAATTTTCCTTGAAGAATAAGGAATCAAAAAAAAAAAAAAAAACGAGGCGCAGTCGAGGTTCGAGATGAGGAGATATGGCCAAAACAAGCTTCGGGTGCTCAAATCAGTGTACTCGATAATGAACTTTAATTGTCAAAGTTTGAACGGTTGATCCAGTTTCCAAACCGGTTGATCCTATTGATAAAAACTCTCAGGTTTTTTCATAGAATTCCTCAATGAGTAATGAATCGAAAAAAAGAAACGGTGCATGAATTCGAGTTCGGATGAGGGAGATATTATCGAAACAAGTCTAAGTGCTCCGAATTCGGACATGCTTGATGAATTCTTCTAAGCCCCGAAACTTTGAGGACCAGTTGAGCCAGTTGGGAAAAATTTTGAAATTTTGACAAATATTTCTTGGAGAACAAGGAATCCGTAAAAAAAACGGTGCATGATTCCAAGTTCGGATGAGGGAGATATGATCAAAACAAGCCCAAGTACTCCTTATTCGACATACTCCAATAAACTCCGATTTAGTTAAAACCTCGGGAGGCCCCACTTGCTTCCTATGGTATGATGCCAATAACTGCATGCCTTTTCGATGTACCACATACAAGCCCTTTAGAGAAGCGAAGGCCGTAAGCCTAAAAAGGACCCTAACAATGCCATATGAGAACGATGGATGAGTGTGACACCCATAGGATAAATGCAAGTGTTGAGGGACAAAATTGAGTGTCTACAGTTCCCATCCTTTCTTTAGTTAGCCTCTTTCAAATGGTAAGTTGAATTTTAGTTTGGAGGTGTTCGAAACTTGGCCTATATTTGAGATCTTACAAGGAAAAATTGCACATAGCTCCCTTAGGAAATGCGATTGATGATGAGGGAGTAACCCCCTTTATTCACCATACCAATTCATGCCTTGTCCTTCAAATATTATAAATACTTTTGGATCCAATTTTTGGCTATTGTGTTTTTACATATCTCATTCAATGTGTTCATGCTTAATTGATGCTATGCACCTCGATCAGATTGGGTTTGTGTTGTCTTTGTGTTTTGTGTTAGTGTTTAGTTTAGGCATGTCTCTCCTTTGCTTCGGGACAAGCAAGGAAATGAGTTTGTGATGTGATGGGGTATTTAATACTCATTACAAACCCGAACTTTTATTTGCTCTTAGTTATATTTCATCATTTTAATGAGTGTTATTACACCAATTTAGTTCTATTTGCATTTCAAGGTCTAATCCGAGGATATATGGCTAAATGAAGCATTTTGAGGCAAAAGAGGCAAAAAGGCAAACCAATGCAGAAAAATGATCTCACGCTATGACGTGGCGTCCATACATCACGACGTGGCCAATATTCTAGGAAGATAAGTTCTACGTCGTAACGTTCAGTCCCTCACATTGCAACCTCTCATACAAATTTGTTGAAGAATGATGCTTGCACGTCGTGACATGGCCTGTAAAGCTGCTGAAGAATGAGCCCGCATGTCGCGACGTGGCTGGTGGCCCAATGATTGCTCAAAGCCCACATTATACAAAAAAAAGAAACCTACCTCAGGAGTATAAATAGAAAATGACCTAATGTGGATAGAGGGTTCTTAGGGGGAGTATGACAAGGAGAATCCGAAGAAGATAGAAGACTTGAAGATTTGAGTAAGAAGAAGAGGAACAATTGAATATCATCACCTCATTAGAGTTTCTCTTCTCCTCTTTATGTTTTTAGTTTATTTTATGTTGTCTCCTCTCCTCATGATGTTCTAAATTTATAGTCTAGGGTCTTGGTGTGGATTGCACATGAATCTTGTAATTAATTCTTTATCTTCCTTTTAATTGTTATATGGAATGTTATTTGCTTATTATCTTATCTAGTTCTTCATGCTTATTGATAATTGATCACTATCAATATGATTTGTGACTTGTTGCAAGACTTGAAAAAAGAGTGTTAGATTTAGGTGAAATAACATAATCCTCCATAGACTAGAAATATGCATGGGTTTTATATGGTGATTATGGCTTTCTTGGGTTTCATGCACTTCTTAGGTCTTGGGGTTGAGTCAAAATGCAATATACCTAGATCTTAGAGTAGGTTATGGGTCATAGAGAGAGATCCATAATTAGATTAGTGAGGCTCACCATTTTCAAGAATTTCATATGATTAATTGAGTAAAGATCAATGTTAATTTCTTAAGGATTGTGCAATTGAAGCCAAAGCTTTAGGTCATTCATATATCTATCTCATTCTCATTGATGCTTAGATTTGAATTCAAAGTTATTCTTAATTGTTGAGATCCAATCTTTATTAAAACACATTCATTGAATAAATGAGAATTTCGATTTCATGCATAACGAAGCCATTTCCCAATGGGTTCGACTCTCATCTTCAATTGTATTACTTGTTAGACGATGCGTACACTTGCGCTTTTCTAGTGTTCATTTTGCATATAATATTTAGAATTTAATAGGTACATGTCTTGAATGCGATCCTAGACGGTGGTGTATCTCTTGATGCGGCTTGGCCCGACATATCAGCTGTCGAAACAAACATTTTTATTTTCGGTGGTATCGAATGGTCACTCTAAGTTATTAAGTGAGATTAGTGGATTATCTAACTATTTGTCTTAGAGTGTTGTCAGGTAGTGAAGAATGCGAAGCGGCGAATGAAATGTACCTTCCCTCAAATCGCAAAAATATGATTTATGCACCCTAACTGTACAAATGCTTCTCATAAAATAATGTCGGGAGGTAATCTTGATGCAAAGAACAAATATCTAAGGATCCGATGCATGAAATGTGAAGGGTATGGACATATTCAGGTTGAATGTGCTAACACATGGAGTGATGATGAGTCTGAAGAATGTAATGAGGGAGAGGACTTATGCAATGAATTGGTGGCATTGGTCAATCTTTCAACAACAGAACAATGCTCGAGCAATCTGGAAATTTTTGCATTTGGTCCATCGGTTGATCCGTGACCTCAGTCACCTATCTCTGGTGGCTGCGCCGTCCGTTTAGATGTTGCTTTCTGATTGATCTGGCAATTTCATTTGGTGCACCAATTAATCCACCAACTTTATGAGTCACACGCCTTGCGTATGTTTGGCGCGCCGGATGTTATAATGACTAATGTGGAAAGTAGTGGTGACAAAGAAATCTTTGACAAAGAGATGACCCACTCATACAAAATCATATATGAGAAGCTGGTGGAGGCCATCAATGAAAACAGAAGGCTGCTCAAAAAAATTTCTTAACTAAGCAAAGAAAAGAATGAGTTGATAAAAAAAGTGAATAGCCTCAAATCTGAAATGGAAGACCCTCATAATGAATTGGAACAAGTAAAGAAAACTATGCAAATGATGAATTCTAGTACCACAGCCTTAGATACATATTCTGATGATGGGCAGAACAATAAAAGACCACGAAGGTCTAGGCTTCAAG
This sequence comes from Tetrastigma voinierianum, assembly GCA_016808115.1. Taxonomy (NCBI): domain Eukaryota; kingdom Viridiplantae; phylum Streptophyta; class Magnoliopsida; order Vitales; family Vitaceae; genus Tetrastigma; species Tetrastigma voinierianum. The sequence continues at coordinate 25,674 of JAEQBH010001948.1, read as the reverse complement.
GAAGAAAGGTCAGAAACTAAACCTTATGCCCTCACAAATGCAGTTACAATAGGCAAAAATTACCATCATAAAGGTGGTAGGAAGAATCATTCATCAAGAAGACAAAGACTCAGATGTTGCTATTGTAAGAAACTAGGACATATCTGAAGGGAATGTTAACACTTCTTGATGCACCAGAAGGTGAGATAATGAGATCAACACCCTAAAAAACATATTTGGGTGGTAAAAATGGATGGAAGGTGCTCAGTGGCTTGCACATTTCTCAAGGTGAATGTCAAGCAAAAATGGTTCTTTGATAATGGAAGCTCCAAGCACATGACAGGTAATAAAGAATTTTTGAACAATCTACAACCTTGAAATCTAGAGTATGTGACATTCGGTGATGGTGCTCAAGGTATTGTGATTAGTAGTGGCATCCTAAAAGTTCCAAGTATGCCTAAATTAGAAAATGTTCTTCTTGTGAATGGGCTAAAGGTCAATCTTACTATCATTAGTCAACCGTGTGATCAGAATTTATTTGTCAAATTTACTAAATGCAAGTGCTCAATGGTTGACAACTCTAATACATTTATCATGGAGGGAGAAAGATTGTCACACAACTGTTATCTTTTGACTTGTTTAGGTTCATTCAACCAACACGAGATGCTCTTTGGTATAGAGAAGCAGTCATATTAATCATAAGATCTTCATGAATCCATTGTGGTTGATGTTGTTCTAGGGATCCCAAAGTTGAAGATTTGGACTTGGAAAAATTTGCGAGTCCCGAATTTGGAAATAAAACCAAGATGGCTCTTCAAGTTGATCCCAACACTCCTCCTCTGATGAAGTCTTTGGCTTGCTTCACATGAACGATATGACCAATGCGGGTTGAAAGGCCATAAATGGAAAGAGACATGTTTGTATGTGTTGATGACTACTTTCAAATTCTCTGTGGAGTAAATTTTAGAGAAAGTGGACACATTTAATGCCTTTAAGTGTTGTTTCTAAAGTTGACAGTGAAAAGAACACAGAAGAAGCGATAAAGCTAAGGAGAGATTATGGGAAGGAGTTTTGAAAACTCTACATTCACTAAGTTTAGAAATAAACATGGAAATAGATCTGAATTATCTCAACATAATGGGTGGAAGAGAGAATATAACACTATAAAATGGCTAGGGTTATGCTCAAAGCAAAAAATGTTCCAATAAAGTTTTTGGTCGAAGCCTTGACCACAACATGTTATAATTTGAAGAGGGTCTACCTTCGCCCAGAGCAGCTATGACACCTTATAAAATATGGAGAAGGTAAGGAAACCCGACTTAAAATTTTTCATGGGTTGACCATTTTTGTTTTATCTCAAGTAACATAGAACAAATAGAAGAATTAGAATATCCAAAAAGATAAAGTGTTTTTCTAGGATATTATAAATAAATTAGAACTTACTGGGAGTCTCTGACAAAGGGTTTCAAACAATTTCATGGAGTCCAAAGTAATGTGAGATGAGAGGTTGATGACAGGGATCAAAAATCTACTAAACAAGTTGACGATTGATTTGGACTATAATACTAAAATAATACAAACACAAAAACTTCCTAAGCATACGGGTATCACTAAAGATGGTCCACCATATCAGCTGACCTCAAACAAATTATGATCCAATATGGTCTAACATTTGGTAGAACAACCTAGAATAAATGAGATCTTAAGGCGGTATGACCGCGATATTTCGGGTTCGCATTATTCAGACGAGTTAGAATCATTTAGCCTCGAGCATTATTGGAGATCTTTAGGCTTCAGTATTGATAGGACATAGAGGAATTCTAAAGTCAAGCTGAGAGATGATTCAAGGCATATCAATAACTATACCTAAAAAGAAACATGGCAGAAAGGGAAAGAGCTGGGAGGAGGAATCAGTGAGTTGAGATTTGCTATGTAGGAAGAGTTGGGACAATTCATAAGGAATGAAGTTTGGGACTTGGTGCCTAGACCTAAAGATGTGAATGTCAGCGGAACCATAGAATTTGAACTATGGTACACTTATGAGTCTAAAACCAGCCTAATGGGTTATTGTGATGCAAATTTGGCAGGAAATTATGATGATGGAAAAAGCACTTAAGGTGGATTTTTCTTCTTTGGAAACAACTTGGTCTCTTGGTTAACAGCTTAAAATTATATATCTCTCTCACAGAGTAGAAGCAAAGTATATTGTCGTGGATGATAGTAGTTGTTCTTAGCTTATTTGGATGAAAAATATTCTGAACGATTATGGTGTACCTGGTGGTGCATCACTCAGCATGACATTAAACCAACCAACCTTAGCGTCATCAATATTCCAAAAAATCTAATGCAACATTCAAGGACCAAACATATTGACATAAAACATCACTTCATTAGAAGCTTGGTTGAAGATAAAGTGATAGAACTCAGCCTGTCCACTAGCGACAACTAAGCGACATCATTACTAAAAGACTGGAGTACATTCAATTTGAGGCATACGAGATCCTCTCTAGGACTATGTGTCCTCTAACATACCTCATCAAGTCTGCCACAAAGGGGGAGAAGAATGTGAAGATCTCATTTCGAAAGGTGTCAGATTTCCCCCTTATATCCTACCTTTTCGACATACAGTGACAACCTCATATGATAGAGTATATTCTTGAAATACGGTGATATATGTGATGATCTGCATACTCATTTATCCTATGTTTTACTTATATTTTAGTATTTTTAGTATATGAATAAGTGATCTAATGCTCTAAATGTTCAATTTTGTGATTAGGTCATCCATGTGACGATATGGAGCAAAAAACGAGATAAGCCCCGAAGTAAGCAAAGCAAACACATGCAGCAGCAGCTCTGGGTGTTTTGATGTTTTCAGCTGTACATTGATCCCCAATTTCTACAATATCGATATGGATAGATAGGAGACTTCTCAGTCTTTCCAAAGAGACCTTATTCACTCCATTGGGACCTCAAATGACAAAGTTATGACTCTTGGTAGTTGAAGGAAGAAGAGAAGAAAGCTCAAACGTTACCAGTTGGAGAATTTTGTAGATTCAGTATTTATAATAATTTATAAAGTGTTTTTCCTGGACATATCCAGATTCTACACTTCAAGAGCTTTCCAACGGTACCAAGAACCCCCAAATCGAAGTTCGGATGACAAAGTTATGAAACGCCCGCGAGAGTCGAGGGCCGAAAAGCGGGGAACTGCGGCAACGTCGACGTTGAGAACCAGCTTGTCGCGGCGTTGCAGCGAAACATCGGCGTCCATGGCGTTGCTACGGCGTCGACATTCGAGTTGGTTTGGGTGGATTTTGAGCCCATTTGAGCCCATAATGGAGGGTTTTAAAGCTCAAGCAGGAATCGAAAGAGGATTTGTGAGTTTTGGAGCTTTTTGAAGGGGAGAAGCCACTCTCTTAGGTATAACACTGTAGGGCACACATCTTGAAGGGGAAAAGCTTGAAGAAGAAGGAGATTGAAGAAAAGGAGATGACGCTTTCACTCAAAATCGTTTATTCTCATCCTCTTTTTTGATGCTTTTCTTTGACTTAGAGATGTTCTAGATTTATTTCTAGGTTTTTGTTGTAGCCTTGCTACTTTCAAATGGATTAATGGTTAATTACATTTTCTGACTCATTATATGGATTGATTTTATCTCGACTTGCTCTATCTACGTATTTTATTTACATTGTTAGTGTTTGGAGCTAAAATTGGCGTGTTTTTCTTCCGAGTCGAGATCGAGAGATGATGACCCCTAGGGATATGAATAGAAGCAACATGGTCGATAAACGAATAGAGATATCGATTCAAGTGTGGCATTAGGGTTTAAACATTTAAAGCGTTATGGAGTCCGGGGTTTGAAGGCGGAGATGCAATACACCCTCTTGTGAGAGATAGGCAAATATATCTAGGAGAGAGAATATCTTGTAGGCACAATCAGCTTTGTCGCGTAAATCAATTAATATCTTTTGAATGAATAATATATTTAGGTTTAAAATTCATCGAGTGTGGTGAAGGCAAAATCCTAGTTTTCATAATTAATTGATTTAGCAAATAATATAGGATTAGTTTTCCTTTTTATTAATAGAAATTCAGAGTTTAAGTCCAGATAATATTATAAGACCAATTTCAATAGTCAACGCACTTCTCCCCGTGGATCGATATCCGTACTTAGGTACACTATATTACTTAGGCGACGCGTGCATTTGCGCACATAGGCGTACACATTTTACACATCACGCTTTCTGCCTATCAATATGCAGTATGTCTTTCTTTAGCCTTCTCTTTCAAAAGAGGGGGAGATGGTAATGGTGAAGAGTAAATTTTTTGGGAAAACAATGTTCTAGAATGATGGGGTACATAGTTTCTTTCTGATTCGGTATGGTGGTTTGTGCTTCCTTGAAGTATTGCTTTGTTGATGAGTCTTCTTATATTTGATTTGCATATCTTGATAGTCTCTTAAAAACATGAATCTCCTATACTATTTATTTTTGCCAATAAATGCCAAAGGGGGAGATTGTTGGAGATACAGGTTAGCACCGTCTCAAGAAAAAAAAAATCGCATAATTTTTTTGCAATTAAACATAGTTGGCGTCGCTTGAAATGGTAAATTAAGTTATGTGACTGATGAGTCTAAAACTCATCTATTTTTAATCCATTTTTCTGGCATGTTTTTAACAATTTTAGATTTATTTTTATGCCAAATTATGGAGTATTCACCAACTTTGTGTTTTGCATGTGTTAATTGAAAAAGAGAGAAAACAAGCGAGAAAGGCTGAAAGTGGAAAATACGTGAGTATTTGTTGTGACAAAATTTTTTGTATGTCAAACACAAAATTCAAGCATGCCGGAACTATGTGACGTAGCAACTGAAATGTTCACGACAAAGCTAAAATAGAACTCAAATACTGAAGGAGAAATTTTGTCGCGACAAATAATTTTTCTGTCACGACATTGTTTAAGAAAATTATGAAGGTAACTATCATGACAATCCTTTTACTCTTATCGTGACAAAGATTATAAAACGAGAGCAAAAGTGCGACAATATAATTTCTGTCATAACATAAAAGTTAAAAAGGCTAATAAATGAACTTCTGTCGAGACAAAAAGACAGTGCGTGCGACATAAATTTAACTCAGTTACAACCTGAGTCAACGGGACAAGTGTTTTTATGCATGACAAGTTTTGTTATGTAAACTTAGAAAGAATTGATGTTGCAACAAAGAAAATCATGTCGCGACATAGCAATCAGAATTCACAACTAAGAGCAACACAATCTTTGTCGCGACAAAGATTATTTCTATTATGACAAACAAAACATGAAGAAGGTCAATTCTGGGTCGTGATAAGAAGCTGAAGAGCAATAGAAGAAGAATGGCGACACAGAAATTCTTGTTGCGACATAATCAAGAGTTGAAGGCAAAACTTATGTCACGATAAAGAATTTTTCTGTTGCAACAATAAAAGCTAAGGAATGATAAAATTCTGTCTCGACAGAGAAAAGTAGGTCGCGATATAAATTGAAGAAGACTTGCGAATGGTCAAGGCAATTGTGTCGCAAAATATAATTCTATGTTGTGACAAACAACTCAGCAAGCAATAAGAATCAGAGAAGAAAAGTCTGTTGCGACCAGAGAGTTTCTTGTCATAACAGAAATTGCTAAGGACTTAAGGAAATCCTGTTACGATAGAGAAAACTCTATCACGACAGAGTTGCCAGGATGAAAAGAAATTGTTTGTGGCAACAAGGAAAATTATGTCGCGACAAACTCTAGAACAGGGCGTGAAGTTTGAGTGCCAAGCGGAGTTTGGTGTCAGCGGCCCGCGAAGAGCATTCTGTCACGGCCAGTACGAGGCGATGAATATAATTTTATGTCACGACATTATCGAAGTATGTCACGACCTGATAAGAGCAAGCCTAGAGAACAAGTCGTAATAAGAATGCAAGCTACGACAAAGCGGTGACAAATGAAAGCCACATCGCGATAGACCCAGCACATGTCGCGACAAAGGGCGATTTGAGCGAATTACAAGGTCTAAGCGCAATTAATAGTGAGACTGACATTGGAAAACTGTAAATACCGCGCTTAGGGCGTATGCGGGAGCTTTCGACTCAGTTTCAGTGGTTGAAGACTCTTATACATTTTTATTTTTATTTTATTTTTCATTTTAGTAGATTTAGCTTAGTATAGTTTTATTTTGTTAGTTTTCCTTCACTACGGATTTAGGTATTGTCTTGAAGTGCGGCAGTGATATTTCTTTCAAAATTCTTCTTTTCATTTACTGTTTGATTTAAATGGATGTTAGAAAGTTTCTAGAGTTCATTTATTTCAATTTGTTTATGATTTCAGTGAATTTTCCTTACAGTTAGTCACTGATAAGAGTAAACCAATTATAAAAAGTTGAGCTCACTGGAAATGGGTCATTGATGATGGTCATTTTGCTGCATAAAGTGGAAGAAATCTTTTATTAGAATTCTTGAATTTATTTGATTGGTATTGTTTATAAATTTACTTGTTCGATTACTTTAGTACCGTGTACTTAATGCGAGTCTTTGTGTCCTGCCTTCTGATTTCCTAGAGAGCCCTCACGGTGACATAGAGGGAATCTGAGTGTAAACGTTCATTGTGGGTAAGGTAGGCGATACTATGGAACTGAACTTTGAAGGATTACTCAGATGAATCACCAACTTACTTATAGTGTAGGATGGTTGAATGGAGTATCTTTTTAATCCATTGGAGGTCTATCTCTTCTCTTGAATTGGTTTGATCTTTGTGTTAGCAAAGAATTAATCAAGTAGATGGAAATTTTTATCAGAAGCATAGGATGAGGTGTCAATCAAATGGGAGAAGGGTTGCAAGATCCTATCTATGGGGGTAAGAATTGTTTAGTCCTATGATCTGAGTATGAAGTATTGAAAAGGAAAAATACTTAATTCTTAAAAAGAGGGTTATATATTACAAGTAACTGATTATAATCATGTCTCATAAATGAATATGAACGTTTAATTAGTGAAAAGTATGGTTGAGAGAGAAATCCAAACTATACTACCTTGCATCTTTGACAAACTCAGTTTTCCAATTAATGGTTGAGCTATGAATCAAAATGATGCAGAAATTGATTATTATTAATTGACCCATGTCCAGTTTTGCCTTACTCAGTGAATCCTTAACCCCAATTTTATTAAACTTTACTTTTGTACATTTAAGATTTCAGTCTAGGACTACATTTTAGTCCTCTTATCATCATATTATTGGAGTTCAAATAGTAATGATCTTGAGTAATTGGGATAGTTAGTCTTTTGATTTATTATCTTTCCTCATGGGAACGATATATGGACTTTAAATATCTACTTTTATTACTTGTACGACCTGTGCACTTGCAGTGATTGAGACCACACACACAAATTTTAAATGAGTCATTTTAAAAACAAAGAACAATTCCATCTTTTCATACATATGAAAAATGGTCTTGACAAGTTTTTAGCATTGTTACCATGGACGGAAAAATTCTTGTGTGATAGTACCAGAAGATTGGGATACACTGATCACATCATATAGTTTGGTCTGAACAAGTTTGTGGCACCGTTGTCGGGGACTAGGTAATAGTCCTTTGGTAGTAGTGTCATAGATTTGTATATATCATTTGGTCTTAACAAGTCTTTGGCATCGTTGGTTTGGGATAGAAATGATAAATTTAAAGATCAATATTCTAACCAAAAAGGGATTTACTAATTTGGACATTTTTAACAATGGTATTTTGAGAAAATAGCAAAGCAATTTTAATGGCGGTAGCCCTGAAACTACGACATGTTTCTATGAGCTTAAATGGATATTTGTTTCCCATAATTCATTTGATCTTAGTGTGTTTCTATTTCGGGAAGATTTTAAATGCATAGAAAACCGAGACGATTTGTTGCCTGCAGACAGCGGAAATTGAGAGAACACTACGAGAATTTGAGGAATATCACGAGTTGCGAGAATCCGGAAATATGGCAAATCGAAGAAAGATTACGGGTTATTCCCGGAAGAAGAAGAAGAAGTAGAGAGAAATCGGAGGAGGCCTAATACTATGGAGGGACTTTGGGCTTCTTATCCAAGATGAAGTACTCTACGGTAAGATGACACGCCGCAAAGCCAACAATTTTTTGGTGACGACAGTGATCACCGTAGTGCGGCCAGCGCGAGTTTATTGAATCACCCCTTTGAAGATCCCAATGAGCATATGCGGAGATTCATGAGGATGGCCAACACAATCAAGCTAGATGGGGTGAGACGGTAATCCAAGCTGCGACTCTTCATAACTTTCACAGGAGATGTGGCGTGACATGGTTGATTCATTGCCAGTGGGATCGGTGAACAACTGGGAAGAGTTGGTGGAGGCCTATATGAGCATATTTTTTCCTCCAGCTTTAACTGCTAAGAGATGAGGATAAATAATTGTCTTCAAGTAGGGAGAAGAGGAGAGTCTCTACAATGCATGGGAGAGATTCAAGCGGCTGTTAAAAATATGCCCTATGCATGGAATAGATCTGACCACTCCTTATGGATATGATACATCATGCCATGAATTATACCTCTAAGGGTATAATTAATGCATCCTACTATGGAGCTTTTAAAAGAAGAAATGTAGAAAAGGCAAGGTAACTAATTGAAGACCTTGACCGTCACAGCTTCTAGCGCTCCTTTTTAAAGCAGGGAACCTTGACAAAGCGGGAAGTGGTTTGATTAAAACATTTGTATAAGCGCCGTAGAAGCAAAGTTGGATGCAGTGATGAACAAAATGGGAAGCTTGATGAAAGTACATCTTGCACATGAAGTGGGAGCAATAAATGAAGGAACTAGAAGCAGCAGAGGACGGTGAAGAAGAGCCACACACCAAGTTGAGAGCCAAATATGAGTGAGCAAAGTTATCACTTCAAGCTGGCCTGACTTACTTTGCGCTTATATACCATCACTAAGGAACCATGAAAACCTTTCATATGGTGAAGGAGCACAATAGACCCCGGACACAGACCAATTACAATTAGGCTTATGCCGGCCCGAGGTTCCTAAAAGCAGCCCATTGTTAGAGGGACAATAGAGGAGAATATTAGGGTCAGAAAAGGGCTCAATCATTTGAAGATTATATGCTACATTTCATGTCAGAAAATAAAAGAATTTTGAATACGCATGAGAAAAGATTTTCTGAACTTGAAAATTTCCAAGTAAGCACAACTGTGTTTCAGACAAATACTAATGCTTCATTGAGGAACTTGGAAACTTAAGTAGGGCAGCTAGCCCTTTCCTTGCAAAACCGATCAGAAGGATCAGGACGACCAGATGGGGATCAAAGATTTTACACCTACTTCATTGAGGAGGAGACAATGAAATGCAAGGAAACAAGAAGATGTAGGAGGAAAGAGGCATTGGAAAAGATTAAGGAATAAGCTGCTTTCGGCCCAGGAACATCTGAGAGATGTTGAAAATGAATAAATTATCGTGATGTCCCAGCTAAAAATAAGCAGCGACTTCTTGGGAGGCAACCCCGAAGCAAAATTTTTAGTTTAATTTAAAGTGATGATTATATTTTGTGAAGTTGGATTTGGTTTTAGTTTTAGTTATGTCACGAGAAGTTTTTATTTTTTAGTGGTTGTTGATTTTTCAGGACAATGAAGCTATATTAAAGATGAATTTTATTAGGAAGCACACTATCTCAAACTGAAAAATGCAGAAAATGGCTACAAGGGGGAGTATTTTTATTTCCCTCAATTTGTTTTTAATATTAATGCATAATTGAAGTTTGGGGAATGTGATTTTATTTTAAGACAGACAATGAATAGTAGCTTTGTTGGTTTCAATTTTTTTTTAGATATTCTTAACATCATTTATGTGGGTATTTTAAGAATAAAGAAATGAAATTTTGTTGTTCATACTTGCATTGAGGTTCTTGGTTGATTAAATGAGTTTGCACGAGTATGTTCAGTTAGGTATGAGTGAATACACCTTGCTTAAAATGTATCTTGAGTGAAAACTGGATAAGATGAAATTCTGGAAAATTTTAGTTAAATGTCGCAACATACTTTCTCTGTGTTGCAACATAAATTCAAAGCACTAAAAGAATGTTGCAACATACTTTCTCTAATAATCGCAACATGTATTAATTTGGAATCAATTTGAAAAGGCAAGTTTATGTCACGACACAAAATTTTCATTGTTGTATTTACAAACTCCCGAATGATGCAACGAAAGAATGTCGCAGCATTCTTCTCAATGTCGCGACATTCAACTAGCTCGATTTCAATTGATTGCAAAACTATGTCGCAACAATTATTTCTATCTATCGCGACATCGTATTAAAAATAGAACGAACCTTAGGAAATTGTTGTTGCGACATTTAATGAAGACACCACAAAATAGTTGGCTTATAAATAGAAAATTTTTTAAAACTGAAGGGCCACCTTTCTCATAAACCATCAACCCTCTCAGCTTCCATACTCAAATCTCTCTCATATTGCCTTCTACCTAAAGCTCCAAAACCCTAACAAATCTCTCATAATGTATGAGCCCACCAACCTGGTTCCAAACCTCAATGAGATCATGGAAGAGTATGTTAAGTGGGAGAATGGGGCCAATTCGAGCCACTGATTAACAAAGCAAGATGAAGAAAGGGCGAATTAAGCGGGAATGTTTAAGCGGCGGAGGAAGAATCGAAGAGGAAGAGGAGAACTGAACAAACTGAAACAGAGTAGAGAGCTAAAAAAGCAAGAAACTTTATCTCAGACAAAGCAGTTGCGCTAATGGAGAAAATTCTGAAGAAAAGAGGTTTCATTGCTGAAGGAGGGTTCAAGAAGCTTGTCTCCCCCTTTCGTTAGTAACGAGAAAAGTAGATGTAAAGCATTGAGGCGAGCACAAAGGAACTGGAGTGTGCTACTATGGTGAAGGAATTCTTTGCTAATGTGGTAGAATAGGAAGGAAAGAAAGTTTATGTCAGAGGACATTGGATAGACTTGACCCGAGAAAGGATAAATTTGTTAAACTTGAAGGTCAAGAAGGATGGCTCAAAGTTCGAAAAATTACTAAAGGAGCTAGATTACCAAAAGATAGTAGACCTGCTGATAGTCGGAAAAAGAAAGTGGAAGGGAACAAAGAAAACCCTATACAAATCCATTTCTAGAGGAGACTTAACTGAAGAGGCTAATGTATGGTTCTATTTCATCAATTATATCCTTCTACCATCAAAGCACCTCAGCACAGTGAGAAGGGATGAAGCAATCCTCCTTTATGCATTGCAAAAGGGGTACATAATAAATGTGGGGAAAATAATTGAAAAGTCCATTTTGAGCTACTCCGGAAGCAATTGAGGATTGATTCCGCTAGCCACTATAAGCTTGACATGCCTTTTTGGGGGGAGTTGAGGCAGAATGGGAAAAAGAAGAAACATACCCCAAGGCATCTCCTCTGACATTGACAGTAGTGACGAATGGTCCAAATAATAGAGGAAATAGGAAAAAGAAAGAGATGGAAGAAGAAAGGGGGCCTGAAGGGTGCCACGAGCCAGCACAATGGGAGAGTTCATTCCAAAGGCAACAAGAGCTTTAGGGAAGCCCAAGCCCCATCTTAAATGCACCCTCAGATTTAAGACAAAACCATCAGGAACAAGTTTGAAGTTCAGGGCACCAGTGTAATAATGCAGAATTGATGGAAGTGCTAAAATCAATGAAACATGAGATGAAAGAAAGAGATAACCAGCTAAAGCTCCAACTACAACTCAGAGATGAGTACATGGAGGCAAAGCTCAAAAGAAGGGACTAGAATCTGGAGGATGCCTTAAAGAAAAGAGATGAAGAATGGAGAGTTGAATTAGAAAAAAAGGACTAGTATCAGTTGAATAGTATGGGACACTGAAAGCAAAGTTTTTTACTAATGACTTATGAGTAAATTAACAACAGAGCATTCCTTGAGTCATTGGCTAAAAAGCATAGAGAACTAACAGAGAGCAATGCAAAAATTTAAAGCGGAAACATGAAGACGGAGTCTCGAACAAAAAGAAAGTACCATTGACACAAATCATGATCTTAGATTGTGTGCCATACACAGCAGTCCCTCCAGGAGAAACAAATCCAGTACTACCTTTCTTAAACCTAAATCCAGCTAAAGAAGGACCTTCTGAACACTATAAGGAACCAACTAAAAATAAAGCCCTTGGTATAACAAAGAAGAAAGAACTAACTCCAGTAGAGGAGGTTGAAGAATACTTAAGGATGGAAGCTGACAAGGAAAAGGCTGCAATGAATAAAAAATGAAATTTGTTTTGCTCTTCCATATCTCTCTCTCATTGTACCTAATATCTATCCTTGAAACATTCAATAAAATAGAAAATTATTTGCCAGATTTGTGTACATTTTTGTTTGATCTTTCTTGTTTGTTTTCTTTCCTTCATGTTTGATAGTTAGAAATCTTTGACTTGTGATAAATAGCTTAGTTGAAATAATTGAGAAACCAGCTACTTGGATCAAAATGTTAAATTGTTGCAACATGTTTGGTTGATTGGGCGAGTAAAGAATAGCGTTGCGGTTGTGTTGGATTATTTAGGTTGAATGCATGATTTAAATGAACATTTTGACTAGTAAGCGACCTGACAACAAATCTCAAAACCAAACAAAAATATGATAGATGCATTGGGGTAGGATGAAATGAATGGAAATGGAAAGTTGTAAGGTTGTGAATAAAGGTGTTGAATTTCAAGATTAAGGAAGACTTTAATAAATTGATGGAACAGTTAAAACCTATAATTCTTTTGTACATGATTTAGATTTATAAAATCTGATAAACCTTACACATAGTCGACAATAACTCACGAAGAAATTATGGCAAGATTAGGGCATCTTTTGGGATCCATCACAGTAATCTCTCCAATGTCCTAGAACTTGTTGGATTATTAGTCGAGCGAAATCCTGGCGATAACGGGGAAATGATTTAGGCCATCCTTGGAAGTTTAGCAGGCCTTTCAAAGCTACCTTGTTATATGCATTTGTATATACACTAGTTTTTTATTAACTTCTGACCAATCTCATCGTAAACAACAAATAAGAAACCCAATTCCTTCCTTACACACTTGATCCTATAGTAAAGAACCATATTTACCCGGATCATCGGACAAAGTACATCAGGACGGAATAGGACAGTTTGGGGGAATATTATTTCAAGTTATGAAAATGATGAAAGTTGAGAAAAACAATTCAAAGTAAGAAAATATGAGAAAGTTATTGATAGAAGTAGTGAAAAGAAAAACATCAAGGAGGAATGAGTTTGGTCTTGTAGCCTTCCTCCCTGGAACAATTAAGTCCTTAGGGGTGTTAAACACCTAATACCCTAATACCAGTGGTATGGGGTTATTGACAAGTTCGTAAGGGTGGTAGAAAGCTTAAAAGACAAAACATTGCACCATTCCTTGAACTTGGAGAAAATGAAAAGTGAAAAAGCTTTTGGAATAAGAGAGAAGTTATCTTACGTGTGTCGGAAAGGAAAGAAAAAAAGCACCCTGATGAAAAATATCACGAAAAATGCAAAAACACGATGGAAGGTTGGAAACTTACAATCGAGAATCGAGATGGATCGAAAGCCCGAAGTGCAAATTGTCGGTAAATGCAAGTAAAATTGAGCCTAAAATGTCTAATTATCTGCACCTCATTACCCGAAGCCACACATTATGAGCCTAAAAGTCTATTTGATTCAGCGCACCTACATTAGTGGATATTAATATGATAAACAAGCATATGAGACTTTAAAAATGAAAGAGAGTATGCGGCGAGTATTATCAAAGATTAAGCCCGATGCGCAAGGAAAAGAGTAAAGACTAGAACACACCTGATTCGAGTTGAATGATTAAGTGTTACACCTTTATGAATTATTGGTTGGTTCAGTGAACTTAATTGAAAATCTTCCTGATTTTAGATTGGAAACATGTGTAGAAGTAATTCTACAACTTACTTATGTTTCCTACCCAATTGAGCTTTAAACAGAAAAATGTCCTTAAAAATAAAAGCCAAATTGTTTAAGGATAAACAAAATTTTCTTTTCTTTGTAGGGCGGCAAAAACTTTAAGTTAGGAGAATTTGATGATGCGAAACTCATATTTTTAATCCATTTTTTTGGCATGTTTTTAACAATTTTAGATCTATTTTCATGCCAAATTATGGAGTATTCACTAACTTTGTGTTTTGTAGATGTTAGTTGCAAAATAGAGAAAATAAGCAAAAAAATGCAAAGTGGAAAATGTAATGAGTATTTGTTGCGATATTTTAATTTGTATCATGACACAAAATTCCAAGTAGGGCAAAGGAACTATGTTGCATCGACAACTAAATGTGTAACAAAGCTCATATAGAACTCGTGCTGAAGGAGAAATTTGTCGCGTGAAGAATTTTATCGCGACATTATTGAAAGAAAATTATGAAGAAGCGCCATGTAAACGAGAAAATATTCAATTTTCTAAGAAAAGGTAAAAGGGAAATTTCAGTCAAAAATCCGGACTTTTTCTAGATCTCGGATGATGAAACAGACCTCACCGTTGAAATCGTCTCACGAAATCTAGTGATCAAGAAAAGTTTTGTTGAATTCCATCATTGTTGAACTTTCATGTTTTTCTGGGTGGTGAGTTGCCAATGAATCTAGGGACGAGATTTTTACAAGAATCTCGGGAGTCAGGAAATAACTGGAGTTAAGTTCATTTAAAATGAATTGAATTGAAAGAAATAAATTGTTTCGGGACCAAATGAACGAGGAAACCTTGAATCATGGACGTGGAGGCGAAGTAGGCCCAGCGTCAGCTTAAACTTAAATGGGACAAAAAAGGAAAAGAAGAAAATATCAATTTTCTCCCCATTTAAACCAAGTTCAAATAGTGGGCATGAGTTATGAGAGAAATGAAACTCCTCAATGCTCTCACGATCACGGAGATCGGGTGGTCGGAATCCTTCGAGAAAAGATTTAAAGTTCATCTACTCGACGAGGGCTACGTGTGGGTACCGACAACATGCAATTTCATCGAAGATTTCGTGTTTGGAGAAGAAAAGTTAGAGAGAGAAGCTCTTCCTTCTCTCTAAGTTCTAAGGGAGCTCGAATGATCGTCTACTTTGTCAGACCCCGAGACTTAAAGTCGAAATTGCTCGTTGAGAGCGATGCGTGGACATCGAAATCGAATTTTCATCGAAGATTGACGGGAAAGTTCGGGAGGCGAGTGGGTTTGAGCTTCCTAGTCTTGAAGGTTTAGGTCTTGTTGAGTGAGAACCTCTGCAGACTATCCATCGAGGAAATTATTTAATCTAGTGAACCTCAAAACCTCAATGAATGGTCAGCTCTTTTCCCCCGCTGCAAATCACCTATTCCGAGTCACTGGCTGGCTCCTGCACTCTAAATCAAACTCTGACCTCGTGTCCCACTGGCTCCGAGTACTGGGTCAGAAATTGACCACCGCCGCTTGCAGAGCCAATGTTTGTCACCTTTTCTGAAAATTTAATTGTAGCACCAAGTGTGCGGATTGTGATGACGCATGTGGTCTAATACATTGAAATTGGTGTATGTTGGTTGGTGATTATATGCATGTTCATATAATTATCCACATGAGGCTTGGGAAATGCATGGGTTTGTGTATGATTGAGGCCATTGCATGGCTTGTTGTAGGCTACTTATGGACTTGATATGTCACAATTAGGACTAGAAGTTAAGTTATGTCGTTACTCGAGTGGTAATGACTTATGATGTCAATGTATTCGTGTATTGATATGTTGGCATGGATCGTGTGAATTAATTGGAATTTATGTGTTCATTGATATAACTTTCCAATTGATGCATGGGTTGAAATGCATGAGTAGGCATGTACATATAACACTCATATATATGTAGCATGGTGATAAGCAATGGCATATTGCATTGCATTTATGCGCAAGTACATTGCATGGAATGGGTGTGAGTGCATGGGAAAATCAGCATTGTGTTTGGTGTTGATGTTGGTTTCGGTCACGAGGTGAAAGTCACGAAGGTCGTATGAATGATCGAGAAGGTTGCCTGGCATGGATTTTGAAACCGAAATTGTTTATCGGAATTATATCTCGATAAATTATATCGGAGGGTTGTTGATAAATTTTGATATCAAAGATTGTCCAATGAGTTTTCAAAAACAAAAAAAAATATTTTGTTTGAAAACAGTTCTTCATACATGGCATATTGCATATTGAGATAAGTCGGTGAGGACATGGTACAGGGATCATGAGGAGTAGCATTTCATTCATGTCATGTAGATTCCATTCTAGGATTGACATAATCGTGATTGGAATGTGCTTGTGGCATGACCATTGCATGTTCACTTAGGTAGGGAGTAGCTCTTGTATGATTTCACTCTCTCTTGGGCATTGCTCACCAGGTTAATGGGTTAGAATCTACGGGGGGATGTGCGGGGGGAGATGGCGCTCACTAGAGGCCGATAATGAGAAGAAAGCCGGATTGTGGCTTTGATTTATATTTTGTAAAACATGTATTTGAATTCTTAATTTTGATAGATGTTTTGTATAAGAGTGGTGTAAATTTAAACTCTTACGGACTATGGTCCTATAGTTATGTGCTTATATGTTTGAGTATGGATAAATGGGCCCTATGTGGCCATTTTTACTCGTATGTGGACCCGGTGTGGTCGTTGTATAATATTAGGACAGGTTGTCATGTAATTGCACATGTTGTATTTTTGGGTAGAGCTCCCCGTACAAAGGAGACTCTACCCGATTTTCGTTAAATCCTAGGTCCTGAGAAAAGGGAACTCAATGTTGTAGTCTTGGGTTGCAGAGCATCTACAAATCTTAGTAGGTTATTGGGTTGTCAACAGCCCATGGGATTTAGGG
This sequence comes from Tetrastigma voinierianum, assembly GCA_016808115.1. Classification (NCBI taxonomy): domain Eukaryota; kingdom Viridiplantae; phylum Streptophyta; class Magnoliopsida; order Vitales; family Vitaceae; genus Tetrastigma; species Tetrastigma voinierianum. The sequence continues at coordinate 8,819 of JAEQBH010001948.1, read as the reverse complement.
CGTCACATCACGACAATCCTTTACTTTATCGCGATAAATATTAAAACAGAGAGGAAGGAAGCTGTGTCGCGACAATATAATTTTTGTCGCAACATAAAAAGTTGAAGGCTAACAGATGAACTCTTGTCTCTGAACCAAAGACAATTCTGTCCTTTGTGAGGGTGCTTTCAGTTTTAACCTGAGTCCAAGGCGAGACAAGTGTTTTTATGTTGTGACAAAGTTTGCAACTCAAGCCAACTCGAGAAAATTGCTATCCGCAATAGAAAGAAAATCTTGTCGCGACACTTAGCAATCAGAATTCGATCTTTGTTGCGACAAACAAAACATGAAGGAGGTGAATTCTGATCGCGATAAGAAGTTGAAACTGACAAAGAAGAATGGCGACAAAAGAAATTCTTGTTCCGACATAATCAGAAGTTGAAGGCAAAACTGTATTGGAGCAAAGAGTTTTTATGTCGCTGACGATAAAGAAAGCTAAGGAATGATAAAATTTGTCGTGATAGAGAAAAGTAGGTCGCGAAAATTGAAGAAAGACTTGAGAATGGCAGAGACAATTGTGTGTCGCAACATATAATTCTATGTATAACAAACAAGCTCGATAGCGACAAAATTAGGAAAAGAAAAGTTGTCTGCAAAGAGTTTTGTGGCCATGCGAGCAGGGGTGGGTGTGATCAGTCATTTGCGGAGCTCGTGTAGCCGTTAGTGTCTCGATGCCACAAAATGAGTGTCTCTCTGCCGAGACTCAAATATAAGTAAAAATGGCCACGTCGAGCCCATACATCTATACTCATAAAAATATAACCAACTATATTACAATAGTTTCAAGAGTTAACTACACTCCTATACAAACATGTATCAATCAGAATGTTTCATACATGTTTTACAAAAATATATAATCAAAGCCACATGTCGTCTTTCTTCTCAAAAGCGGCCTCTAGTGAGCGGTATCTTCTTGAATACTCCACATTGCACGAAGGGGGGATCTCTGACAGGGAGTGGCAATGCCCGGTAGTCGAATTTTCCTCTGGAGCTACTCCCCTCTAAAATATTGCATGCAATGGCACCTGATCATCCACATTCCATACAATTCGCAATTTACACATGGAATGCTTTATATCATGCATGAGATGAAACCACTCATGACATACCTCTAGTCCCAACCGACTCCCTCACACATGCCATACAAAGTGTGAAAAATAGTCATTGGTGTTCCACCCAGTGACTGGCCTCATTGGGTAACCTCGATACACATTTGAATCGTTGTCAAATTTTCGTGTGTTTATTTATTTATGGACCATGTCTTTTTGGGGTCACACTGCAGGATCGACGTATGCCTTCCGACATTTTTACAGACTTTCACCGCTGAAGATCATGTCTAACCACATGTGAATTTGGGACTTTCACCTTGGGGGGGATCTACCCCAACTTGCTCAGCCCAACACACGTGATTTTTATTATTATTTATTTCTTTGTTTCCAATTATGGACCGTGGGTCTCGACCTTGGACGCAGTCCCATTTCCAAGCCCAGTACACCCATTGACCAAGAATGGTGAATTCATTATCAAAATTCTCCCGCACCCGACTCGATGCTATGCTACATGCCTATGAAAGCAATCATGCCAATTCATATATTCAATTATCATGGTTCATACGCAATTATATTTCATATAATTCAAACAATCATGTGTACATCAATTTTAGCAGCCATTAACATATTATTTTTTCACACACAATTCGTATATTCAATTCAAGCAATGTCATACCAAGCAGCACACATGGACAATTTCAGTCCAAAAAATCACTTCCAGTTTGTGCATAACGATCTACACTAAGCTATGAATTGTCAGGAGCGTTCCTCATCGAATTTGGTCCCATTTCTTGGGATTTGAATGCCACGACCATTTCCGACCTCCTGCTCCCAAACCATTTTCATGGCTTTTAGACAAGAATAACCGGTAGAGAAAACCCCTACCTTTGGAGTTTTGAGCTCCCTGACTCGATCTACATGTGAAGCCCTTGCGTGAAGATGAACTCTTATCTTTCTCGCTGCTTGAAGCTATGATCGATCGCTTTGGAAATCTAGAGAGAAGGTGGTGTCCTCTCTCTAAAACTCTCTATTTTTCTTCTTTTTGCCTTTTTCTAGTTCCTTTCTCCCTCTCCTCTCCATCCACCATTTTGGTCAGAGTTGGGCGGGTGGAGAGTAGTTCTTGCCACATGTCGGCTATCATTGGCTCATTTGGATACCTTATCCACTTTATCCATCTGCTGGATTTCCATCCAATCCCATGAAAAGTGCCACATGTCTCCCATGACCTCGCGAAATATTGTTTGAGGCATCGTACTTGACACGTGGCATTGTGAGCCACTCATCTCTGTCGCGACAGAGTTACTAGGCTGAAAAGCAATTGTTTGTCGTGATAGGGAAAATTAATATTAGCGACAAACTCGGGCATTTAAGGACATGAAGCTAGGTGCAAATAGGTTTGGTGTCGCGACACAAGACATTCTTGTCACGACAAGAACAAGAGTTTTGAATACAATTTATGTCACGACATTATCAAGTATGTCGTGACACAATCGAAACAAGCTAGAGAACAAGTCATGACGAGAATACAAGCTACGGCAGCGGTGACAAATCTGCAGAAAGCCCTATCGTGTGGACAGCGCATGTCACGACAAGGGGAACCTAATTTGGGCCATAATTTTGGGAGTCACAAACGCCAGTGTGAAGTGAGGCCCGACATTGGAAACTTTATAAATGCAAGCACGAAAATGATATTTTTTATTTTATTTTATTTTTCATTTTAGTATATTTAGCTTAGTATAGTTTTATTTTGTTAGTTTTCCTTTAATTTTATGGATTTGGGTATTGTACTGAAGTGCAGCTTCGAGCTAGTATTTCTTTATAAATTCTTCTTTTCATTTATTGTTTGATTTAAATGGATGCTGGAAAGTTTCTAGAATTCATTTATTTATGTTCATTTATGATTTCAGTGAATTTTCCTGATCAATTAGTCACTAATAAGAGTAAACCAGTTTTGAAAAGTTGAGCTCACTAGAAATGGGCCATTGATGATAGTCATTTTGTTGCATAAGGTGGAAGAAAGCTTTAATTAGAATTCTTGAATTTATTTGATTGGTATTGTTTATAAATTTACTTGTTCTAAGTACTAGTACCGTATGCCAATCTGAGTCTTTGTATCTCACTCTGATTTCCAAGAGGCCCTCTGAGTGACACAGAGATGAAGAATCCTGAGAGTGTAGAGCAGTTCATTATGGGTATGGTAGACTAATACTATGAAACTAATGAACTTTGAAGGATTACTCAGATAGATCACCAACTTACTTATAATTGGAGGATGGTTGAATGAAGTATTTGTTTAACCATTCAGAGGTCTCTCCTCTTTCTGCTGAATTGATTCTGATCTTGTGGTAGCATGAATCTAACCAAGGAGATAAAATTTTCATCATAAATGTAGGATGAGGTGTCAATCAAATTAGAGAAGGGTTGCAAGATCCTGTTTATGGGGGCAAGAATTCTTTAATCCTAAGATCTGAGTATGAAGTACTGAAAAGGAAAAATACTCTATTCTTAAAAATAGGATTATATATTACAAGTGACTGATTATAATCATGTCTCATAAATGAATATGAACCTTTAATCAGTGAAAAGTATGGTTGAGGGGGAAATCCAAACTATACTATCTTGCATCTTTGACAAACTCAGTTTTCCAATTGATGGTTGAGCTATGAATCGAAATGATGTAGAAATTGATTATTATTAATTAACCCATGTCCAATTTTGCCTCACTTAGTGAATCCTCAACCCCAATTTTATTAAACTTTACTTTTGTACATTTAAGATTTCATTCTAGGACTACATTTTAGTCATCTTATCATCATATCAGTGGAGTTCAAATAGTAATGATCTTGAGTACTTGGGGTAGTTAGTCTTTTGATTTATCAACTTTCCTCGTGGGAACGATATTTGGACTTTAAATATCGACTTTTATTACTTGTACGACCTATGCACTTGCAATGATCGAGACTACACACACAAATTTTAAACGAGTCATTTTAAAAACAAAGAACAATTCCATTTTTTCATACATATGAAAATGGTCTTGACAAGTTTTTGGCATTGTTACCATGGACGGAAAAGTTCTTATGTGACAATACCAGAAGATTGGCATACACTGATCACATCATATAGTTTGATCTGAACAAGTTTGTGGCGCCGTTGTCAAGGACTAGGTAATAGTCCTTTGGTAGTAATGTCATAGATTTGTATATATCATTTGGTCTTAACAGTGACACAACTTACCTTATTGGTCAAAACGAATTTTGGGGCCAATATTTTACAAATGAAGGCAATATTCTCTGAGATGAATAAGGAAGAACATAGGAGGATATTGGGCAATATTTAATGAATCAAATCTTAGAGATTGGATCTTATTTTGTGAGATTTTATGGAAGGAAGATATTTCATTATGGTGAATATGGAATAAATAATAATCTAATAGCTAGCATGTTGGGACAGTTGATTGGAGAAGCTATTCATGGGTGAAGTAGCTTCTGCAAGTATTGCTCCAATCCTTGATGATGAGTAGTGTTCATACTCATTGTTGAATGATATATTTATTGGGCTTGAGAGATGCAGATATTGTTAGAAATGAGGGAGCTCATTATATGTTTTCAACGTGAGAGTATTAGGCGAAGGCGTTGGAGAAAAGGTGAGTCTTGTCTCATATAAAATCAACTTAACCTAATTGAAAATAATGAAATCCTTTGCATCTAGGCTCACCCCGATAATGTAGGCTTGGCCAAACTGCGTGACCAATCTCTTGTGTTCTTGATTGTGTGATGGTTTATCTTCTTATATCTCCGTCAGTTTAAGTTCTTTATTTTTCTTTGATGGTATTGTAGACCCCAAAATTGTGTGGGGACAAAAAAAAAAAAAGATGAGCAAAGATGGGAGGGGACAGGAGAGAAAGAGGGACAAAGAAAAGGAAAAGCGGAAAGGAGAGGGGAGTGAATGAAAAAAGAAGGGAAGGCAGAAAGAAAAAAAAAAAAAGAAGGGAGGGGGACTTACTCTCCATAATGTCTTCTTCTCATTGCATTGCTTCCTTTTCTTAAGGGTCTTCTTCTTTGGCTCTTTTCTTCATTTGCTCCTTCCATTTACTCCGTTATAACTATAAAGTTTTTCTTTCTCTTCTCTCTTATTTCTTTCATACTCATGAACCTTTATCCTTGTTCACTTCAAATCCGATGACATCGCCACTACTATAGCCCATGGTTGGAGTGTCATTTATACTTTCCTACGATACTCGATTTGTATTTGTTGCATTTAGGCTCCTGATTTTGAGATGATATCATTATTTTGTTGTTCATTTTCATTATCTATTATTTATTAGGTTTTTTTTTTTTTGTTATTATTATTTTTCTTGTCTTCATTTTTTTAATCTCTACAGTAGCATTTGCTTGAGCAAGACATGAGATTTAGTTGTGAGCCTTTATTGGAGGCTCTATTTGTGTTATCAGGCTTACATGATTAAGTATCCCTTGAGCTTAGCTAGACTTATTAAAATTTGTTGGTTTTGGGCTTGGTTATTGGATTGGGTTGATAATTGGGCTTACATGTTTATTGGAACTTCTTTTTTTTTTTTTTTAATAATTAAATTTATTTTTCCTTAATACATGAACATCACTGCACCTTAATTCATTCAAATCCCAAATTTAAAAATTCAAATTCTAAATTTTTATTTCTCAATTATTAAAATTCAGATGTTCAAATTTCAAAATTCAAATTATCAATTTCTCATTTTCTAAATTTCTTTTTTTCAATTTTAAAATTCAAGTTCCTCAATTTCCAATTTCAATTATTCAAGTTTCCAATTTCAAAATGACAAAATTCAAGTGCCTTAATTTCAAAATTCGAAATCTCCTAATTTCCAATTTCAATTTGAGATTTCAAATTTTAAATTTAAAATTCCCGATTTCAAATTCAAGAATTAAAATTTCAAAATTCAAATCTCCCAATTTCAAATTTCAAATTTCAAATTTCTAAATTCCAAATATCAAATTTACAAAATTCACATTCTAAATATCAAAATTCAATTTCCAAAATCTCAATTCAAAATTCTCAGACTTTAAATTCATTTCAAAATTCTCAATTTCCAAAATTTCAAACTTCAAATTTTCAAAATTTCAATTTCAAATCATTTTTCAAAATTTCCAAACACATGATTTATATAGTTCCTATAAAATGGAATCTTATTATAGTTAATTTATTATAACATATATAAATGGGCTTGGGTGGGTCGACATCCCATGTGTATCATTTTAATAAATAATTTAGTTTGATTTTAACATATCTCTAATTTAATTGAATGTTTTATATTTGCTTGACTCAAACAACATGATTTTCTATTCCGCCAAAAGCGCTCTCACAGTTGCCAACAAGGTACACATTTGTTCCATTCAATTTTGTCCTTTATTTAATATCTGCATGATTTATGGGTATCTATAATTAATTGATTGACTGCCATAGTTTTCATAATCTGATTAGTAGAGACCCGGCTTTAGGGGCTTAGATGGGTGCTACGGCTCACTACCATACCTTCCTAATAGGTAACATGACCTCCCAGAATTTGGACTCAATTTTCCCAATTGCCTTTTCTTATCGAGTCTACGTGAGTTTTCTTTCTTATTTTTGTTTTTCACTTTTTAAAAAAAAAATATAATAAGTGGCAACTCCAAACCGTTCGCGGTTGGCCAAAATAAAAATGAGTCTCGCCTTTTAAGTGGGAAATGCATCATAGAAAATGGGATATGAAATGGAGACTCCATTGGGGGATCTTGAGTGGGTCAGCTTGAATATAATTTTAGGAAAGTGTGGCAATTGATTGGTTGATTCTTGAATATCTACTCTTTGTCTTGTTAGCACATTAGAGTCTTTTTATTTGGTAATTTTCCATCATGATGTATTCTTATTGTATATTTTTCGCATTTTGATATGTTGATTGTATATACTCTATTTGGAGTGTGTATATTTGGTAGTATACTTGTGCTTTACATGACTGCTTGTTGTATGACTACCTCTCTCTTGCTTGATTGCATGTTGCCTGTCTATGTGGGACACACATATATCCCCTTATCTCTAACTCCTTAGTCTCGTTCGACTATGTTTCTTTTGGTGTTTTGTTTGATGTTTGATTGGAGACTTATTTACTCCCTAATTTACTTTTATTAGAGACTAGTGACTAGGAGTAAGGTCTAATGATGGGCTATATTATGTTTAAGGAGCATTCAGGAGGGTGGTCAACATATTGATATAGCAGGGTCCGATCTTTGGGACTTTATGTAGCCCAAGCTTCTGAATTCGGGATATTTGTGTGACCAATGTGCTCTGCTGTGTTCGTTATTAGAGTTTTGAATGCACCCCACATGTTCTATCACTTGGATTACCTGTACTTAGTGTTGAAAGTAGTGAGCCTTCATCTGTAGGAAAACCCTTGGGATATTGAGGTGATGCATGTGTGGATGTGATGACCACATTGCATTGGAAGCACCTCATCTCTTCGGAGACATGTGGGGCGTTGTACCAGAAGAGATCTGATTGCTTCCATTGGGACCCTTTTAAGGCCTTTTTATTTTAGGCCACTCGACCTTCTAGGTTGAGCTTTTGGGTCATTTTTGGATTTCAGCACCTACGTGGGTGCATGAGCCTTTAGGGCCACTTTGATCCTAGTGGGTCGTATTCCTGTTTAATTATTAGAATTGTCCTTCAGGATTGATGTAAGTTGAGATCTTGATGGATTGACTTTCACACGTTGTATCAAGTCATCTCTCATATCTTAGTTTAGTAACGGCATCCACTTTACCTCTTCCTCTTGCAGCTTGTCTTCTTCATTCACACTTTTTAGGACTACTTCACTTGAGTTTGAGGTTTTTCACATAGGTTGAGCTCAGTACATACTCACTTGATTGAGCATTTTGGATCCGGTGGACATGGAGTCGGAGAGCTGCTGCTGCGGATCAATTCACTGACCTGGGTCGGTCCAAGACACCATATACGGTCTTAGGCCGGTGGATGGATGAAGCGACATGCTCGACAGGCCACGGCTCGTGAGCCTACATGGTTTTGATTAAGGCACCCGCCACCTCGCCAGGCCGCATCTCGGCTTCTAAGGACAGCTAGCACTCATCAGATAGATGATAGGTGTGGATCTTGTTAGCATTTGTAGTGTGTTTTGTAATCTATATTCCTAAAGATTACACTAATCCCTCATTTGCTTATGTTTTGTAGGAATAGAAAGTAAAGCAAGCAAGGAAGAGGACAAAAAAGGTAAGAAAGCGAGAACACACTCCAAAAGCAACGGTCGCCCAGAGGCCAAAGCTAAAGATAAGAGAACGAAGAGGCTTCGGGTTCGCCAAGGTGAATCAAACCTTCCCCTCAGCCAGATGGAAGACACCTACCTTTCGCTAAGGCGAATGACCCTTTGCTTAAGCGAAGAACCCTTTGCCTAGGCTAAGAACGTCGGGTTGGAACAATATACGTCACATTTTTAGCCCATTTTCCATTTCCTATAAATATATGTGACCCGACATATTGAGGTTCGGTTTTACGGAGGAACACCCTTTTAGGGTTTCTCCTCCCTTCTTCTTAAGCCATTTTTAGGGTTTTAGTTTTTGTTCATTTCCACTTTGTTTTGGAGCTAATATTGAAGATCTAGCTCATTAGAGGAGCTCTTGCAGTTATGGTGTAGAGTTGGAGACAAATTTAACCTTCCAATTGTTTTCTATCTCTAAACTCTAC